>CM046947.1:81734225-82119167 GCA_025698515.1 Gossypium sturtianum
CATTGGAACTCGATAACCATCTCAAATCAAGCACTAGATATTGTTTCACATTGGCTAAATTGAAACAAATTTAATTATTCTAAACATTAAGATTATTTCAATAATGTGAAATTGGAATGTTCTAGCGTGGTGTGAAATTGAAAGTGTAACACCCCAAACCCGGCCCATAAGTTTCGACCAGATCTGGTATGCTACGGTTTTAAGGTTAAAAACTTTACTTGGAATGATTCTGAAAAACTTAGTCGTTTTTGTAGATAATCTTTAAATAGGTGGCACTGGTAGAAAATCGTTGAAATTTTATTTTTTTCCAAAACAAGTGTTATTTTAAATAATGTGTGAAAATCCCATTTTTATTTCTTTTAATCATAAGTCCTTGATCATGAATGAAAAAAACATAAACATTGAGAAGTATCAACTGATAACCTAAGCGATGGAGGCCTTATTACATCAAATAATTCCAAAATTTAAACTTTAAATAAAATGGAAATTTAATAAATAAAAGACTTGTTGGCCCCACGAGTCCGCCTCGGCTCCCTTGACCATGATCTACTGCTCATCTGAAAGGTTAGGAAAAAATAATAGGGTGAGTCACCAAGACTCAGTGTGTAAATCCCTAAAACACTGACCTGAGGCCCACAAACACATTATGGACCTTGGCCCATACATAGAGGCAACAATCGTAATTACATGATCAACAGTAAATGATGAATAGCCCAACCCATCCTAGAATTCCATCCTCTACACACCAGCCCGTACCAACCATCACACCTCGGGGATTTCTACAATCAACCCTCCATCTGCTACACACCATAATGACAGCCGTACTGCCTATTCCTATTAATCAGGAATCAATAAACGTGGCATAGCCACCGATCACTATTGTGACCTATCATGCACTTCCCCTTCATTATCATAATCCCACCCCATGCATACACACATAAAGAAAACATCATACAGGCTTTCATATATTTCGATACACATAGAGATTTCTATGATTACGTACTTGGCATCCTTTCCTAACCTTTTTAGGGTTTTATTCGACTATCTACACAGCCTATTATCCGGCTTTTAGCCCATAACATAAACATATATATACATTCATACAGATTATTTGTGTGTTAGAGATCTACACACCTGATTACCGTTAGAACGACACTCTCTATGTCGACACTATCGTAAGTCGATGCAAGCGCTACTTGCCTAAGGTGTTGTTGAAGCCGGTCCACAACACGGTGGCCAATCCCGCATCTTGACGACACAAAGAGTTTCTTAAACTTAGGATTCTCTCCTTTGCCTGATCCATATTTAATTCCATCACAAGTCCTTGTCAGAACTACTATCACAACATATGATCGTTAATCCACATCATAAAGTTAAGATCTCGCATGCGATGAACGAATCTAGTGAAAATCTAGGGAAAATCACCTTACCTTAAAATCCAAAAATTGGAGACTAGCAATTTTCGGCTTTTAAATCTAGATGATCAGGTTTCCTTCAAATCCCGGAATGCCGCCCAAACAAAAAAAGAGAGGAAATATTAGCTTCATTCGGCAGCCTTAACAACCAAGTGGCCATTCGGCCTTGTCTCTTAAAAATTGAAAGAGAGATTGAAGAGATAGGAAAATCGGCACTCACCTTAACGCAGAGAATTCGACTACCCCTTAGAGATTCCGGCTTTTTGAGAAGATCAGAAGAGAAGATGATTCAAAGAAATCTATAGAGATTCGGCTTTTAGAAGAAAGAAGAGAAAAGAATAATGAAGTTTTCGGCTTTCGGCTTTTTAGAAGAAAGAAGAGAAGAGAATAATGGAGTTTTCGGCTTTTAGAAGAAAGAAGAGAATAATGGAGTTTTCGGCTTTTAGGAGAAAGAAGAGAAAAGAATAATGGGGTTTTCAGCTTTTAGAAGAAAGAAAATGTGGAAACCCTAAATGCCGAAAAATAAAGAAGAGAACCCTCCCTATTTATAGAAATTTCGGCACTCACCTATGAAAAACCGAAAGTGCCCTTCCTGATAACTAAAAATTAATCAAATAAAAAGGGAAAATTTGGCACCCCCTTTGCCATAAAGAAACCGATTTCTTCACTTCTCTAGGTGATGGAATTTCGGCCAACTCCTAGCCTTGTAGATAGCTCCTATCTTTTCTCCTTTCTTTTCCTCCCATATTATCAACTATATTATCTACATTATCCCATTCACATAAATCCTCCTATTTTTGAGCCTTGTTGCCGTCCACTCTACCTAACCCTAATGCCGAAATTTAGCTAACTTAAATTAAAAGAGTTGGGCTCCATGTAACTTAAATTTGGGCCCCTTACTCCCTTGTGTTGCGTCACCTCATTGCTCCCTAAGTGGCGCCACTGACCACTGGGCCATAAGCCCATTTTGATATTTTAAGCTCAGATACCACCTTTTAAACCCTATAGTGCCCAAACAAAAATTTAACTAAGGCTTCAGCCCAATCCTGAGCCCAATTTGGACCCCTAATGCTCAAATTAACTCATTACACATATTCACCCATTAAATGCATAGGCCCAAAAATTCAGGATATTACAGAAAGAATCTCGACTCCTTGAAAGTCTTTATCCAATTTAAATTCACATTGCCTTTAAGGAAAAAAAACCTTGACTTCTAGAAGTTACGAAAAGACACATATCGTGTCAGGAAATATCCTCCAGGGGACATGCACTATAATTTGTAATAGTTCCTTGCCTATCGACTCCTTTGTTTCATTTTCCATTTTCACTCCTTCGATACTAATCTGTTAGTTTTGACCACTTTCTTTTTCCTAGAGGAGAGGAAATCTTGAAATAATTTTCAAAAGTGATGCAACGCTTCAAAGTCTTAACTTGATTTTCTTATTATTTTTTCTTTAGATTACTTTTTTTATCAAGATCGAGAATGAACCTCTAAATATTTCGACAACGTACGTCCCACATTCTCCCTATTAAAAAAGGTTGAATTTATATAAAAGCTAAATCCTATCCATTATTTGGGCAATACCTACGAGAGTTATAGAAATGTAACATCATTTGTTATTTCCAATTTAACTCTCTAAGAGAACTTTTCATTTTCCAATTTCCATTACTTATTCCACTAAAGGCGTCCATTCATATTTCAATAAAATTCGGTCGGAACATGGAATATCCTGAATTTTATTAGTGCCTTTCTAGCTTTTATTAGTGCTTTGGACGCTAAGGAGGGGACGGTCAACAAGGTTAGAACAGTAAAGGATTTTGTGGACGTATTTCTTGAGTTGCCAGGATTACCCCCGGATCGCGAAGTGGAGTTTGGAATAGAACTACTTTCGGGTACAGCTCCGGTATCCATTGCTCCTTATCGAATGGCACCGAAGGAGCTGGTGGAGCTCAAAGCTCAGATCTAGGAGCTTTTGGATCGAGGACTTATCCAACTGAGTGTGTCTCCATGGGGAGCACCGGTCATATTCGTGAAAAAGAAGGACGGATCCATGCGTATGTGCGTGGACTATCGTCAACTGAATAAGTTAACGATTAAGAACAAGTACCTATTACTAAGAATGGACGACCTGTTCGATCAGCTTAAAGGAGCCTCATTTTTTTCAAAGATTGACCTGAGGTCGGGTTATCATCAGTTAAAGGTAAAGGAAGGGGACATTCATAAGACATCATTTCGAACACGCTACGGACATTATGAGTTCTTGGTAATGCCGTTCGGTTTGACGAACGTGCCAGTAGCATTTATGGATATGATGAACCGGGTGTTTCAACCATACCTTGATCGGTTCGTGGTGGTGTTCATCAATGATATCCTGGTTTACTCTAAGTCCGAGGAGGAACATGACGAACATCTTCGTGTAGTGTTGCGAATTTTGAGGGAGAAGCAGTTGTATCCGAAGTTCAGCAAGTGTGAGTTCTGGCTGAAAGAAGTGACTTTCTTAGGGCATGTGGTTTCCGCAGAGGGAATTAGGGTAGACCCTCGGAAGATAGAAGCTGTATTGGATTGGAAACCGCCGAAGTCTGTGGCGAAGATTTAAAGTTTCTTGGGTTTGGCAGGGTATTACAGGAGATTTGTTGTGGGGTTTTCTTCAATAGCGGCACCTTTAACTAAGTTGTTAAGGAAGGGAGAATTGTTTGTGTGGACTGACAAACAACAGGAGAGCTTTGAGAATCTGAAGAGAATTTTGACGGAGGCGCCAGTATTAATTTAGCCGGAAGCGAGAAAAAAATTTACCGTCTACTGTGATGCGTCACACACAGGGTTGGGGTGTGTGTTGATGGAAGATGGAAAAGTTGTTGCATATGCGTCTCGACAGTTGAGACCGCATGAATTGAACTACCCTACACATGATTTGGAATTAGCGGCGGTAGTGTTTGCTCTGATGATTTGGAGGCACTACTTGTATGGGGTGAAGTCGGTAATTTACACCGACCATAAAAGTCTGAAGTATCTCCTTACCCCGAAAGAGTTAAATTTAAGACAACATAGGTGGATCGAGCTCTTGAAGAACTATGATTGCTCGATCGAATACCATCCGGGTAAGGCGAATGTGGTGGCGGATGCGTTAAGCCGTAAGGTAGTATCAGAACTAAGAGCGATGTTCGCCCATCTGAGTTTATTTGACGACGGGAGTTTGCTAGCTGAGTTGCAAGTGGAGCCGACATGGGTGAGTCAGGTTAAGGACAAACAGTTAGTGGATGACGTCCTAAGTGCTCGACTTTTGCAAGCGCGGGATGGTGGAATGGAGGACTATAGTCTGAACAATGATGGAGTTTTGTGTTTTCGTGGGAAGATTTGTATGCCAAAAGATGTGGAGTTAAGACAGATAATTCTTTGGGAATCGCATAGTAGCCCTTACGCTATGCATCATGGAGGAGTTAAGATGTATCGAGATTTGCGCGAGCAGTTTTGGTGGCCAGGTTTGAAGCGAGAAGTTACAGAATATGTGGGGAAGTGTTTGACGTGTCAGCAAGTCAAAGCTGAACACCAGTTGCCTTCAGGGTTGTTGCAACCGGTGAAGATTCCCCAATGGAAATGGGAAAGAATCACGATGGATTTCGTTAGTGGGTTACCCCTTACACCCACTAAGAAGGACTCGATTTGTGTAATAGTGGATCGGTTGACGAAGTCTGCTCACTTCATACCGGTTTGAGTGGACTTTTCTCTGCAAAAGTTGGCTAAGTTGTACGTGGCTGAGGTTGTAAGACTACATGGTGTACCGGTGTCGATCATATCGGATAGGGACCCTAGGTTCACGTCTCGATTTTGGAAGGCTCTTCATCAAGCAATGGGAACAAGGTTGGACTTTAGTATAGCTTTTCACCCACGGTGATGGTCGATCGAGAGGGTAATCAGATATTGGAGGATATGCTAAGGGGTTGCATCATCGACTTTAGGGGTAGTTGGGAGGAATATTTGCCCTTGGCAGAATTCGCGTACAATAATAGTTATCAAGCTAGTATTCAGATGGTACCGTACGAAGCGTTATATGGAAGGAAATGTCGTATTCCTACTTGTTGGACGGAGTTGGGTAAACGTCGGGTGTTGGGTCCTGAGCTAGTTTCGGAAATGGAGGAGAAAGTTAAGTTAATACGGGCTCGATTGAAGGAAGCGTCTTATCGGCAGAAGTCTTATGCAGATCTAAAGCGGAAGAAGGTGGAATTTTCAGTAGGAGACCAAGTCTTTTTGAAGGTATCTCCATGGAAGAAGGTAATAAGGTTTGGACGGAAGGGTAAGTTAAGTCCACGGTTTATTGGGCCATATCGGGTACTAGAACGTGTGGGGCGATGGCTTACCGCTTGGATTTGCCTTGAGTTGGAGCCGATACATGGCGTGTTTCATGTCTCGATGCTGGGACATTATCGTTCTGATCCATCGCATGTGGTGCCGGTGGAAGAGATTGAAGTAAGGCCAGATTTATCTTTTGAGGAAGAACCAGTGCATATCTTGGATCGAGACGTAAAAGTATTGAGAAAGAAATCCGTCCCTTTGGTCAAAGTTCAGGGCAAAATCACGGCGCGAAGAGGCGGCGTGGGAGCCGGAGGATGTTATCTGACAGCCAGTACCCCCATCTCTTTTGATCGGAGTAAATTTGAGGCGAAATTTATTTTAAAGGGGGAAGAACTATAATATCCTAAATTTTGGGCATGTGCATTTTATGTGATGTGTGCTTAAAATATTAATTTAAAAGGGTTAGGGGTCCTGATTGGGCTCAAGAATGGGCTGAGGTTTTGTTTAAATATTCTGTTTAGACACTCAAGGATTTAAAATAAAGTTTTAGTAGTTTAAGTGACATATTGGGCTTGTGGCCCAGCAACGAGGTGCACAGTAAAGGGGAGCTATAAGTGGCGTCACAAGTGCATGAGGAGGGCCCAAATTTTGACAGCTTGAAGCCCAAGTTTTAGGGCTAAAATTCGGCACTTAGAAGAGTAAGGGGGGACGGCACAAGGCTAATGTAACATCCTGGAAAGGGCCTATGCATTTTCGGTTTAATTGTACGAAGTAACATGTTTTATGTACTAAGAATAAAGTTTTGAACAATTTTGGAAACCTAAAAATGTATGGAAATGTTAAGTTAAAAAAAAATGGAAAGTGAACTTTTTTGGAAACTTGGAAATGGATGGAAATGATTTGGAAATTATTCAAAATAGGAAAGTGCACATTTCTAGAAACTTGGAAATGTAAGAAAATGTCAAGTTTACAGAGCCGAACGAAAATTTTTGGAAACTTAGAAATGACTTAGAAATGTCGAGTTTTAAAGTTTAAAAGAGGAAATTAAGGCAAGGTGGCCTTAAAAGAAAAAGTTTGTGAAATTTGACACACAAACAGGCTTGGAAAAGTGGCTGAAGATGCCACTTAGGGCCTCTGGAATTGGCGCCACATGCAAGGTGTTGGGCACAGGTTCGAGTCACTTGGGAAGCAAATAAAAGAATTTTATTTTTGCTTCCGAAGCTCTGAGGTGGACGGCACAAGCCTTCTAGAAAGGAGGAGTTTTATTCTCTTTAATATTCGATTAATAAGGTGATAAATAAGGGATTTAATTTGGATTATTTTTGAAGAGATAATAAAGGATTATTCTCTAATTATTTTAAATTAAGAGATAAAGCTATCAAATAAAGAAGAGTGGTGGCCAAGTAAGGGATCCTGAGGAGTAGTTTCGGCTATAAAAGGAAGGAAATAGGGCTACTCATCAATTTTTCTTCCTCCTCCTCTCTCTGCCGAATTTACGAGTGCTCTCCTCTCTTCTCTTCTCTTTTCTTTTGTCAAGCCGAATCTATAGTCCACCATTGCCAAAATTCTCAAGTTTCTTTTCCTTATTTTCGTGGAAACCAAATACCCCAAGAGAACCTCTAGTCGACTTCTCTATTAAATCCCAAAAGCCGAAACTTTATCATCTAGTCATCAAGGTCGATTCTTTAAGGGGCTTTTAACAAGGGTGCTACCGATTTCTTAAAAAGGGTAAGATCCAAAGTTTGGTTTCAATTCTTTTGTATTTTAAACCTATCTAAAATTTAGGGACTAATCTCTATTATGGATTTTGGACGAGTTATGGAAGGGTGTTCTCGGGATTTAAGAAATTGTCAACTACAAGAAGGTATCTTTCGGAACTTCTAAGATCTAAGGTAAGTTATGAATACCATTCGGCCATAAGCTATATTATTATGATTTAATGTTAGATTGGATCTAACATGGGTACATAGGGATTTCGACAGCAATAAAGAAGAAAGGATCCAATTCGGGATTTAAGATTTGGAAGGTAAGAACAAAGGTAAATTCGGCCAAGGCCTATTTTAGTAGTAGATCTATTATTATGTGTTTTAAGTTTAAAACTAACCAATTCAAGGGATTTAGTGACTAGCCGATTTCAAAGGGAAAAATACGAGTTTCTGGATTTGATTAAATCATCAAATCGACACCAAGGTAAGCTTTAAGAATACAAATCCTACTAGGATTTGGTTTTCTAGCCGAATAGGCTTTGTGCTAAATAGTAAGTGATTAATCAATTTTAGGAACTTGAGATCTAAGGCGATAGAGATCGATTTCGGGATTTCAAAGAAGTGGTTAAGCAAATCGTGTGTACCCCACACTACTTCTTAATATGTTTCATGGCCTGTTTTATTAAAATATGTGATATTAAGAATATGAAAGTGGCTAGGGTACCATGTTATGGTACTAAGTACTCAGGTACGTTTCCTACTTCTACAAAGAATATGAAAAAGGTCATTAGTAACATGAGAATATGATAAGAATGTGAACTCTGGCATATTTATGCATAACATCATTATATGGGGCATATGGGTTTGTTTGAAAGGGGAAGTGAATGTGGTGACCTAAGACCATGAACACGGTGACCTAAGACCGTGGTATCCGAATGTGGTGACCTAAGACCACGATGTCTGAATGCGGTGACCTAAGACCGCGATATCTGAATGTGGTGACCTAAGACCACAAATGCGGTGACCTAAGACCGCGATATGGAGTGTAGCGGAAGGAGGGTCGACTTAGTAGTCCCCACGGTGTACAGGTTGGTACGGGGGAGTGTAGCGGATGGCTTATTAGGTTTGGGTTTGGGAATGCATCATAATTTGTATGCTATGATATGAATGCGTAACATTTGTATGCCTGATTCTATTTTGATTTAGTGTTTGTGTACACATTGAGTCTGTTGACTCACCCCGTTGGGGAATATTTTTCAGGTGATGATCAGTGATGGACCGGGACGCAGAACTTGTGGTGGCCATGCTCAACATGAAGTTTTTATTTTATGAACTACTATTTCTATTTAAGTACTTGAATTACTTGGAAATTATTTGATGTAATAAGGCCATAAGGCCATAGTTGGGTTGTTTTCCATTTATTTCTATTTATTATGATTATGAGTTTTACCTATTAAAGTTTAAGTAAAATTTTTAATATAAAGAAATGAATTAGCCAACACAAGCCCAACCCAAAACAATTTTTTCAAAATCGCACAAGTTTTCTCTAGGTAACGAAAGAATTTTGAAACCGATTTACTTGAGGAACATACCAAATCTGGGCAAATCTCGTGGCCCGGGTTTGGGGTGTTTCAGCTAAATTTTAGGAGATTTTATTATGTTTAATTTTAAGGATAATAGGCAGATAATGAAGAGAGGAATTAGGGCTATTTTTGTGGAGATAATGAGATCAAGATAAGGGAAAAGATGAGAGCTCATCCAAGAGGCTAGAGTTGGCCAAAATTTGACTCTGTAAAGGGGAAAGAATCGGCCTGTATAGGCGATAAGGTGTGCCGAATTCTTCATTATGTTCTCTAAAAATTCTCTCAAAAATTTCTCTTTTATTTTTCTAAGAAACTTGAACTCTCTCTTCTCTTTTCTTTTCCTGACAGAAATCAAAACTCTTTAGATCTCAATTGTCGAAACCCTACCATCCTTTTTCTCTTATCTTTTGGCCGAATCTCACTAACCACTCCTTGTTTATATTTTTCCAATTCTTTGTTTCTCTAGAAGCCGAAATCACTAAGATCACACCTCCTGAAGTTGCCGAATTCTCTTGAGTGTGAGTCTGCAGCCGAACTTTGAAGGAAGCAATAGGTAAGTGTTGATTTCAGGATTTCAATATTTTTCGGCTTTTCAAAATCCCTAGCCGAATGGCTATTTAGAACTAATCTCTTATTTCTCTCTTACTTTCGACATTTCGGGATCTTAATTGGGGCCAATCGCATAGATCTCTAAGTTATAGTTCAGTAACACTCGAATTGTGTTACTTTCGGGATTTCATGGTAAGAGGAATCTATTAGTTTCAAAGTGTAAATTCGGGTATCTATTAACCCTTGGCCAATTGTAGGAGAGGCCCTATTTTCACATATTTCCGGCTTTTTGAGCAAAGTTATAGATCGGTTTAGCAAGCATACCGACTAAGAGTTTAGTACTTCGCGATAACAGGTGTGTAACCTTTACCACTATTAGATTGGGTGCTAATATATATATATATGTATAAATCTGCTATACTCTGTTAAATGCCGAAAACCCGGCATTATGATTGAAAACCCGAGGAGAGTAAAGGCTAATCATCAGGTTAGTGATTTACATCCTTCTTGATGAATATGCTTTGTATGCCGATTTCTCTGTATGCTTGGGGTTGGATGAATGACGAAAGGAAGTGATCTGCTCGTGGCTTATGCCATTTCACTGGTGACTTTGTCACAACTCTGCTTTCGTGGCTTATGCCATTTCACTGGGTGACTCTGTCACAACTTTGACGATGAGCAACTAATCTGCGGTATGTCCGCCATCGATGGTGTGTAGCGGTGTGGGTTGATTATAGAAATCCCCAATGGTGTGCTTAGCGAGTAAGGGTGGTGTGTAGCGGATGGAAACCTAGGATTGGGTTGGGTTATGTATGTCATTTGCTAAATTATGTTTTATTTGTTGATTTGTGGCTAAGGCCCAACTGATGGTGCATGAGGGTTGCACACTGAGTTTTGCGACTCACCCAATTATTTTAACCATTTCAGTGACACTTAGTGCATCGGACCGGGCCGGAGGAGGGAGCAAGGTGGCCATGCGTCGAGCATTGAGGATTCAAAGAAAAAGACTTCACTTTATTTATTTATTTTTAAGAAATTTATCTTAAGTGGGTTTTAAGTTTCGTTGTAATAATGCCATGGGCCACTAGACTATTATACTTTGCTTTGGGTTTTATTTTGGGCTTTCATTATTGACATTTAAACTTTAACTAAACTAAGGCATGTATTAAGATTTTGGTTTTTATTCATAAAACAACAAGTGAAATTTATATATTATTTAAACTTATCAAGTTATTAAGCTTTCCCGAATAAAAGATTAAATACAAGAAAAATATTTCCCGAAGATTGCGACATCTTTTACAAAACTCTTTTGAGTGGCATGCCAGATCCGGCTGTAGTGTTTGGGCCGGGTTTGGGGTGTTACAGATTGGTATCAGAGCCAGGTTCAAAACTCGGCTCTGGGGGTTTTTGGGCTCAAAACATTTTCTAAAGTTAGGCTTTTGAAACATGCATGTTTTTAAATAATAACAGGTTTGTTAGCTCGGCATGGCACCTGCATCTCCGGCCCAAGTCTGCCAGGTAAGTACTCTGAACCATTGTGTGATATATATCTGTGGGCTTGATGGGCTTTATGGGACGTAAATTAGTTAGATTAGAACTTGATGGACTTTAGGCCAAGCTTAAACCACTCTCTAAAGGCTTATAAGACTTAATTTCACTAAACAAACCCGTAAATGAGTCGCAAGGCTTGGCTATGGCAACAGGCATACGCATGTCTAGGATTGGATCCGGAAGAGCTTGGAATTTAAGCGATCCTAGTGACTCACCTCCTCTTCACTGGAATTCTACCTAGTGCGTGGTATTGCTCATCTTAGCCGAGTTAGGGTGTGGCAAACGGCATACGCATGTCTAGGAGTGGATTCAGGGAGAGCTTGGTATTTAAGCGATCCTAGCGACTCACCTCCTCTTCATTTGAATCTTACAGTGCGTAGTATTTGCTCACTCGATCACGAGGACTTGTTGATAGGTAAACCTTACAATTAAAACCCGAAAGGGACCACCACCCTATTTCTCGGAAAAAAAAATCCCACGTTTTTGCAAAATTCTCAAAATACATTTGATTTGTGAAAATTTCCAACCAACTATGAATTTATAAAAATACCTATGTTTTGAAAATTTACCCGAAAATCTCATGTTTACAAGAGTAACCCAGATTATGAAACTAGATTTTCCCAAAGTACCCCTGTTAGAAAAAAACAACAACAACAACAACAACAAATATCCATGGTTTGTAAAATTACCAAATTACCCTTGTTTTGCAAAATGACCAAAATGACCCTGATTTGTAAAATTACCGAAATACCCCCGGACTTCATAATTACCAAAATACCCCCGAATTGTAAAATTACCAAAATACCATTATTTCACAAAATCACCAAGAAACTCTATTTTGGAAATTACGAAAATACCCCCTATAGGATAAAATTACGAAAATACCCCTGGGTAGTGAAGCAACGAAAACACCCTTACATGGTGAATGCAAGTGCTTGGATGCTATTTGTATGTTGATGATTGGGTGTATGTGTTCCCTAGAATTAGAGGATATGGACTTGAAACTGTATTGTGAATATGAATTCGAAAGAACTACTCTTAAAACTATTATCCATAAGAAAAATTAATGATTCATAAATTTTTAATCAGATAAACGCTAAGCGAAGAATGAGTACAAGGGGTCGAGGACGTCCGCCGCATGGACACGTTAGGGGTAGGATGGCTTTGTCTGAGCCAGCAGGGTCTGGCCACGGGTCAGGAAACGAAATGCCGGATCCTCCAACTGTGGAGGGAGAGTTACGGGATCAGGCGATCAGAGATGAAGCAGTATCTCAGGCGATGCTGCGGGTTCTCGAAAGAGTTGCTGGAGAAGGCATGGGCACAGGAGCCCGGAAATCTGTGCCGGAGCGGCTTAGGGCCAATAGGGCAGAAGTGTTTAGGGGAGTTTCGGGAGTAGCCCCTAACACAGCTGAGTATTGGATAGAAGCAACTGAGCGCATAATGGATGATTTATATTTCACGATGGAGGAGAAGTTGAAAGGGGTCGTGGCTCTTCTTCGAGATGAGGCCTATCAGTGGTGGCTCACGGTGAAGGAGGGTACTGCCGCAGATCGGATTGACTGGGACTTCTTTAAGGAGTCGTTCTAGGGAAAATATGTTGGGGCCAGTTATGTGGATGCACAGAGGAAGGCATTTCTGAATCTAGTGCAGGGAAGTAAATCTGTGGCTGAATATGAGGCGAAGTTTCTGCGCTTGAGCCGCTACGCTCGAGGAATGGTGGCAGCCGAATATGAACATTGTGTTCGGTTCGAGGATGGATTACGGAATGAGTTAAGGGTTTTGATAGCACCGCAGAGAGAAAGGGATTTTACTATTCTGGTGGAGAAGGTTAAGATAGATGATGAGGTAAAACGGACTGAAAGACAGGAAATAGATGAAGAGCGGGGAAGGAATAAGCGAAATTTTGGGCCGACTGGAGCATCTGGGAATTCACAGAAAAAGCCTAGGTCGATGGGCGGCTACGTGCTCGACACTGCTACGGGAATCAGAATCGAGTATGTAATTGGTGCGAGAAAGCACATTCTGGGGAGTGTAGAAGAAGAACAGGTGGATGTTTCAGGTGTGGATCCATGGAGCATCTGATTAAGGGTATCGCAAGTGGATCGTGCACGCCAGCGGGCGGCCGTCTTGATCGACTAGGAGAGGTGACCGATGCGGACCAAGGGGTCGTGGTGCAGGTAGAGGTGGAAATGGGGCTGGTCGCGGACGTGGAGCACCTGCTAGAGGTGCAGGTAACGTAGAAGCAAGGCAACCGAGTCTAGTTTATGCAGTTCGTTGACAGGAGGATGGTGACGCACCGGATGTCATAACCGGTACGTTTCTTATTGCTGATAACCCTTTACTTGCCTTGATTGATATTGGGTCAACCCACTCCTATGTTGCATGTTCGATATCTGAGACCCTAAGTATAGACTCTGAAACATCCACTAGGAAGATGACTGTGGTTAGTCCTCTAGGACAATCTAGGGTAGTGGACAAGCTATTTAAGGATGTACCGTTAGAGACTCAAGGGGTAGTGTTTCCGGCAGACTTAATGGAATTACCGTTTGGAGAGTTTGACCTTATCCTAGCGATGGATTGGTTGACTAAGCATCGTGGTAAGTTGGATTGTGGGACTAAACGCATGGTGTTGAGTACCCCGAAAGGCGTGGAGGTAGTTGTGTTAGGAGAGAGAAGGAACTATCTGTCCAACGTAGTAACGGCATTAAAGGCTGTTAAGATGATTCGGAAGGGATGTAATGCCTTTCTAGCTTTTATTAGTGCTTTGGACGCTAAGGAGGGGACGGTCGACAAGGTTAGAACAGTAAAGGATTTTGTGGACGTATTTCCTGGGGAGTTGCCAAGATTACCCCCGGATCGCGATGTGGAGTTTGGAATAGAACTACTTCCGGGTACGGCTCCGGTATCCATTGCTCCTTATCGAATGGCGCCGAAGGAGCTGGTGGGAGCTCAAAGCTCGAGATCCGGGAGCTTTTGGATCGAGGATTTATCCGACCGAGTGTGTCTCCATGGGGAGCACCGATCCTATTCGTGAAAAGAAGGGACGGATCCATGCGTATGTGCATGGACTATCGCAACCGAATAAGTTAACGATTAAGAACAAGTACCTATTACCAAGAATCGATTTAATTGCTCGATCACCTTAAAGGAGCCTCATTTTTTCAAAGATTGACCTAAGGTCGGGTTATCATCAGTTAAAGGTAAAGGAAGGGGACATTCATAAGACGATATTTTGAACACGCTACGGACATTATGAGTTCTTAGTAATGCTGTTCGGTTCGACGAACGCGAAAGCAGCATTTATGGATATGATGAACCGGTGTTTCAACCATACCTTGATCGGTTCGTAGTGGTGTTCATCGGCGATATCCCGTTTACTCCAAGTCCGAGGAGGAACATGACGAACATCTTCGTGTAGTGTTGCGAATTTTGAGGAGAAGCGGTGTATGCGCGAGTTCGACAGAAGTGTGAGTTCTGGCCAGAAAGAAGTGACTTTCTTAGGGCATGTGGTTTCCACAGAGGGAATTAGGGTAGACCCTCGGAAGAGAGAAGCTGTATTGGATTGGAAATCGCAAAAGTCTGTGGTGGAGATTCAAAGTTTCTTGGGTTTGGCAGAGTATTATTACAGGAGATTTGTTGAGGGTTCTCTTCAATAGCGGCACCTTTAACTAAGTTGTTAAGGAAGGGAGAATTGTTTGTATGGACTGACAAACAACAGGAGAGCTTTGAGAATCTGAAGAGAATTTTGACGGAGGCGCCAATATTAATTTAGCCGAAAGCGGGAAAAAATTTATCGTCTACTGTGATGCGTCACACACAGGATTATTCATTTTCCAAGTTCCATAACTTATTCCACTAAAGGCTTCCATTCATATTTCAGTAAAATTCAGTCGGAACGCTTACACCTAAAAAGTTAACGTAGAATAAAGAATAAAATGACCGAATTGGAGTCCCACGACAAAGACATACATCGGCTTAATTTCAGAACGGGAAATATTTTTGATGAATTAATTTTGAATTTCAATCATTTAGTTGCCATTTTCCATTTTACTAATACGATAAGTGTGATAAAAACTTTTTAACAAAAACAAGGTTATAGGAATTTACGCTTCGCATAATTATTTGTACATTGTAGCACATACATATCACTGGTAAAAGAATTTGGTATAGCTCTTTCAATTTTGAGATACACTTGAATTTTTAACCATCAACATAGCAACTGCATACACAACTTCAAATTATTAGAAAAATAGGATGACACACATAACGAATATGTGTGCCTATAATGCAAGTGTACTATATCTCACATTGCTTTTTACATATGTTATTATCGTCCTGGTGTTTGGTTCGGAGTGGACGTAATAGTTCAATCCTAGTTTCAACGCAAAAACCCTTGTACGGCATAATCATCTTTATTGAACCTTATTTTCATGATCCGTTTAATGCCATTTAAGGATTATAAAGGGAAGTATAAATGTGTGTCTTTGAATTAATATTTAGATTTATAGTAATTAAAATGAATGCTAATTAAACTGAAATAGTTAATGTTTTCTTTTATTGTAACGTATTCTAGTCCAATCTGGTTATAACACTTCCTATAAATGCCAATTTGTTTCCCTGCGAATCTTGTTCGAAATTAACTTTACGAACCAAATTTAACTAGTAACATCAGATTCACGCAGTATGGCAAGCCTTAATGTTTATTTCGTCCTAATGGTTTTATTCTTAACTTGCGAGGCAGTAATGGCTACGAAAGAGAATGACCAGATTATTAAGGAAAATAATTGTGAAACTAAAATGGGTTTGCCATGTGTTCTAGAAGCTTTCACGGCTATTTTCGAGACAGGGAGTATTTCTAACAAGTGTTGCGGTGAACTTGTTGTGTTGGGAAAAGTTTGCCACTCAGCATTTGTAACACCCCTTACCCGAAACCCTTGCCGGAATCGAGTACGTGGCATTACTAGACTTGACTATTAACTCGGGGTGTAAGATTTTAAAGCTGTCCAACTGCGTCATGCTGACTAAATCGACCATAACTCGAGTTTCAAAACTTGAAATTTAGATCCGTAAATTTTCCTTGAAACTAGACTCACATAACTTTTCACCATAATTTTTCCAGAATTTTTCATGTGGCCAATTAGTACAGTTCATTCATCAAAATTACCCTTATACACTGCTTGACAATTCTGACCTGTCTCTACAAAAATACAGGTTACACAAATTTCCTATACTGTTCTTGTTTATACCAATGAAAAATAGACTCATTAAGGGTTCTACACATATAGACCATGCTTCTTAATTATTTTTGTACAATTTTTGACAATTTTTCTAAAACAGAACAGTGACTCCCGAATTCGTTCAGGGCAGGTCTCACTGGAACTTAATTATCTCATAATATATAAATCTTTTGCCTACCCTGTTTCTTTCATGTAAAAATAGACACAATGAGGTTTAATTTCATATCTCATTCACCTTCTAATTAAATATACCCTATTTTTGGTGATTTTTCTAACTCACATCATTGCTGCTACTACAAGCTGTTTTGTTGAATTTTATGAAAGACTAGCTTCTAACCGAACCTACCTACATCCCTAATTCAAGGATTCATTTCGTATACAAACATTTCCTTAACAAAAACGATTAAACTTTGATTAAGAATGCATAAACATTGCCATCATGAACCAACGTACACATCAAGACACAACAGCGTACTTAACTAAAAAAATTTAGCCATATTCGCATAGCTATTATATACAAGGTCAAACATCATATGTTTCTAAAACTTCATCTAGCCTATACATGCCTTCTAATTCGTAACCAAAATTCAAAATACCAAAGGAAGGCGATAGTGTGGTTGACTTCTTGAAGATCCTTTACGAGCCCGCGACGTGACCAAAATCTATAAAACAAAGGAGAACATTTCACATAATTAAGCTTACTAGCTTAGTAAGTCCTAACTCATGATAATAAAACATTTAATTATTTACGAAATGAAAGCAATCAACTTATGGCATTTCACATAGGCAATTAAGTAAATTATTTATACAAAGCCAGATACTAGTAATTCATTAACCCAAGTAAATTAGGAATCATTTCCTTCAACCTACATTTCTTTGTAGTTCATATAAGCATATCGCATGAAAATCTCCTTTCTTAACATTTAAACTTGAAAACCAATTGTTCCATAATAGCACATTCTAAGCTCAAATTCCATTATATTACATCCATCAATATTAACTTCGAACACATATAACATAATTCTCATAATATTAATTTGACCCAAGTAATATTAAGCATAGCATACCTTACATGCTTACCTGAACCGTATACTCAATAAATTAGCTTTAAGTTGTCTTGAACAAAGATTCAATTTCTCTTTTATAAATTACATCACCGGCATCAAGCACGCTAGGCGTAAAGCACGAAAAGTAACACCGCACAAGGCCCCGCTAGGCGTAAAGCCCGATAAATAACACCGGCACAAGGCCTGCTAGGCATACAAGCCTGAAAAGTAACACCGGCACAAGGCCTGCTAGGCATAAAGCACGATTTTGTCACCGGCACGAGGCCTGCTAGGCTCGAAGCCCGAATGTCAGAATAATTTTACATGCTTTTCACATTTCACTATCACATATCGAACCATATGCATTTATTCACATTGCATAAAATATATTTGAAAACAATCCAATCCATCATCATCACATTCGGCCAACTCATGGTTTTACACCAAACTTATACAAATTCTATCATTCATTAGATTTGTAATTAACCTTTAAACATAAGGTAGCTCAAGAACTTACTTATACACCTTGCATTAACCAAAATAAATTCACTTCAATACTATACATTCACATTCGGCTATATCATGAATTTATACTCTAAATTTCCACAATTCATCATTCACTAAGTTCATAATTAATTTATTGACATATTTTAGCTAAAGGACTTACCTCGGTTGTCGATAGTCCGTGCGAATCGGCTATTCGAGAACCTTCGTCTTCCCCTGTCTAATCTGTTTTTCTTTGCTCTTGATCTAAAACACATTAGAATTTAGCTCATTTAATCGCATTTCATCTCAATTTAGTCCCAAAACACACAAATGGGCAATTTACTATTTTGCCCTAATGTTTCCCATTTTACAAATTGGTCCAATTTACACAAAACTCAAAATATGCAAAATTTTCTAACACCATGGCTAGGCCGAATCTTCCCCATAACCATGGGTGTCCATGCATTTCATCTATTTAACATTTTAATTTTTCACAAATTTATTCATTTCAATTTAGCCCTATATACTCAAAATCACCAAAAACTCCAATACAAAACTTGTAAATCCTTAACATACCTTTAATCTAGAACCATTAAACATCAAAACTATCTAAACATGTTAATGGCCGAATCTTATATACATGGTATTTTCAAAAATTTAGACATGGGTGGGATAATATACTGAAGCAACGATCTCAAAAACGTAAAAATTATCAAAAACCAAAAACCGACCATACCTCAATCAAGCTCCTTGTCTTGCCGAAAATCAAGCTTCAACAATGGAGTTTCTACTTTCTACATTCGGCCAAGAAGAAGAGAACAAGGTATGTTCTCTTTCTCCCCACTTGTTTTTATTATTTAATGATAAAACAAACACATATTATTAACATTATTTTAACACATTAATATAACTATATAATAAACTAAATTAACATATAATTTGGACTTATAAAGGCCCATTACCGTCCCTTAATATGGTTAATGGGCTAATTTCCCTTTTGGTACACCTACTTAAAAAGCCACAATCAATTTAGTACTCCTCACTTTAGCATGCAACTTTTGCACTTTTCTCGATTAAAACCTTTTTATCAAATTGAGCACTTAAACGACTAATTTTTTTCTACGAAACTTTCACACTCACTAAATCACATATAATAAACACAAAATATAATATTAAAATATTTCTCAGGCTCGGATTCGTGGTCCCGAAACCACCGTTCCGATTTGGGTCAAAATTGGTCTGTTACAACTCTCCCCCCCTTAAGGATTTTCGTCCCCGAAAATCTTACCGTTAAATAAGTTCGGATATTGTTGCCTCATTGACTCCTCAGGCTCCCACGTAGCCTCTTCAACTCCGTGACGATTCCATAAAACCTTTACTAATGGAATTCTTTTATTTCTCAACTCTTTTATTTCCCGAGCTAAGATACGGATCGGTTCCTCATCATATGTCAAATCAGATCTAATTTCAATCCCTGACGGTGCAATCACATGGGACGGATCCGATCTATATTTGCGAAGCATCAAACATGAAATACATTGTGTATCTTTTCTAAGTCAAGGGCAATTTCAATCTATAAGCAACAGGCCCTATACGCTCTATGATTTCATACGGTCCGATAAATCTAGGACTCAACTTGCCTTTCTCGACCGAATCGTAGTATTTTCTTCCACGGAGAAACTTTTAAGAACACCCGATCTCCAACCTGAAATTCAATGTCCTTACGTTTTAAATCGGCATAGGACTTTTGACGATCCGGCGACTTTCAAATTACTCCTAATAACAACCACTTTACTTACTGCTTTCTTTAATCCAATCAACCCCGTGTATCTTATTCTCACCGAGCTCACCAATACAACGGTGTGCGACATTTTCGACCATATAAGGCTTCATAAGGTGCCATTTTAATGCTAGATTGAAAGCTATTATTGTAAGCAAATTCAATCAAAGGTAGGTATCGTTCCCACGTACCTTCAAACTCGAGAACGCAACACCTCAACATGTCCTCAAGTATCAAAATAGTTCGCTCAGACTGACCATCTATTTGCGGATGGAAGGCTGTACTAAAATGAAGTTTAGTACCTAGAGCATCTTGCAATTTCTTCCAGAACCGCGATGTGAATCTTGGGTCCCTATCCGAAAAAATGGAACTCGGTACACCGTGCAACCTTACAATCTGTGACACATACAATTCGGCAAGCTTATCAAGTGAGTAGTCGGTATGTACCGGCACAAAATGGGCTGATTTAGTCAGTCTATCAACAATAACCCATACGGCATCTTTCTTACTCGGTGTCATAGGGAGACCGGATACAAAATCCATTGTAATTCTATCCCATTTCCATTCGGGTATCATGATTGGTTGAAGTAATCCGGACGGTACCTGATGCTCAGCTTTCACTTGTTGACAGATTAAGCACATGGAAACAAACTCAGATATGTCCCGTTTCATGCCAGGCCACCAATAAAACTGCTTCAAATCGTTATACATTTTTGTGCTACCCGGGTGTATCGACATTCGACCATTATGGGCCTCACTCAGAATCATCTGTATTAAATCTGAGTTCTTAGGAACACACAATCGACTTTTATAATTTAAACAATCATTTGCATCAATCTGAAAATATGGTTCCGTACCGTTTTCACACTGAATCCGGATAGCAATCAAATTTTTGTCAACTTTCTGTGCATCACAAATCTGTTGAATAAACATCGGTCTTGCTTGTAACTCGGCTATGATTGAACCATCATCAGACATAGCCACCCGTGCGTTCAATGCACGAAGAGCAAATAATGATTTTCGACTTAACGCATCCGCAACTACATTAGCTTTCCCCGGATGGTAGTCAATCACTAATTCATAGTCTTTCAGCAGTTCTAACCATCTGCGTTGTCTCAAGTTTAAGTCTTTCTGAGTCATCAAATACTTCAAACTTTTGTGATCTGAATAAATATGACATTTTTCACCAAATAAGTAGTGACGCCAAATTTTTAATGCGAATACAATGGCTGCTAACTCCAGATCGTGAGTTGGATAATTTTTCTCATGCGGCTTCAATTGTCTCGAAGCGTAGGCTATCACCTTGCCTTCTTGCATTAAAACACAACCCAACCCATTCAAGGAAGCATCACTAAAAATAGTGAATTCTTTACCCGATTCAGGCTGAGTTAACACTGGGGCTTCGGTCAAAAGGGCTTTCAACTGTTTGAAACTTTTCCGACACTTTTCCGACCACTCAAATTTGACATCTTTCCGTAGTAGTCTCGTCAAAGGTGTAGCTATTACGGAAAAACCTTTTACAAATCGTCTATAATATCCCGCAAGGCCTAGGAAACTTGGATCTCTAAAACATTCTTTGGTGGTTTCCAATCGAGTATAGTCGCTATCTTGTTTGGATCCACCCGAATACCGTTTAATCAAACAACATGACCCAAGAAATTAACTTCATTCATCCGTAACTCGCACTTACTAAACTTTGCATACAATCGTTGATCCTCAAAGTTTGTAGTACTAATCTCAAATGCTCAAAGATGTTCCGTTTCATTTTTGGAGTAGATCAAGATATCATCAATAAACACTACTACGCATCGATCCAAAAGCTGCCGGAAGACCGGTTCATTAGATCCATAAAAGCAGCAGTGCATTAGTAAGTCCAAAAGGCATAACCAAAAACTCATAGTGTCCGTACTCGTTCGAATGCGATCTTTGGCACATCCGAATCTCTCGACTGCAATCGATAATAGCCCGATCTCAAATCTATTTTCGAAAACATGAAGCCCCTTCAATTGATCAAATAAATCATCAATCCGAGTAACGGTACTTATTCTTTATGGTTACCTTATTTAGTTGTCGGTAGTCGATGCACATTCGCATAGTTCCATCTTTCTTTTCACAAATAAAACCGGTGCACCCCAAGGAGAGAAACTTCGGTCGTGCGAAGCCTCTATCTCACAACTCTTGCAATCGTGCTTTCAACTCTTTTAATTCAAGAGGCGCCATTGCATGCGGAGCTATCGAAATCGGAGTCGCACCCGGCACTAACTCAATGCCGAACTCAATCTCTCGCATGACTGGGGTAAACCGGTAGTTCTTCAGAAACACATCGGGTATTCACATACAACCGTCTGATTCAATTTGTTTCTCGGACATTTTATTATCCAATTACATAGGCCAAATAAGCTTCACACCCTTTTCTCACATACTTTTGGGCTAACATTGAAGATATTGTCTTGTAGGCAACCCATTTATGTCACAGGATTTAATTCTGATGGTCTCACCGTTTCGACATTTCAAATCGATAAGCTTTCTTTTACAATCCACTACTGCCTCGTGCGAAGTTAACCAATCCATACCCAAGATTATATCAAATTCATCAAAGGGCAACAACATTAAATCAGCTGGGAAGCAATAATCTCGAATCGTCAACGGGCAACCTCTACACACTTTATTAACAAGCACACATTTACCCAAAGGGTTGGACACACGAATCACAAACTCGGTAGACTCAACTAGCAGAGTCTTGCCAAATTTTAAAGTTTCACACATATAAGAATGAGTCGAACCAGGATCGATTAGTGCAATTACAGTGAGTATCATAAAGAGTGAAAATACCGGCAATGATGTCGGGGAGGAAGCATCCTCTCTAGCTCGTGCGAAATATGCTCTAGCGGAGCTCTAGCCTCGGATCGATCTGTAGTGTTCTTCGTTCCTTTTTACTACCACCTACATTTCAATGTGCGGGTGGTCTACCTCGCATTGACACGTTGCTCGGCTTAGTGTTCGAATCGTATTCTCGCTTTCATTTAACTTCGGACACTCTCTAATAAAATGATCCGATGATCCACATTTATAGCAAGACCGATCATGAAATCTACAACTCCCTGAGTGCCATTTCCCACAGTGCTTGCATTTAACTCTATTTTGTGGAACGTTACCAACACTGGCTATCGAGGTAGCTCGGGAGCTCATAGGGGGTCGATCCCGTCTAGGTGGATCTGTAGTAGCTCTCTGTCAGCTGTAGTCATCTCTGGGCTTCTTGGTCGTGGAATGAAAGACTTTACCCAAGACCTTTTCGGATGTCTCTAGCTTCTGTCTCACCTTTCTTTTCACTTTCCCTGAGCTCTTGACTTTGCAAGCTCTCTCAACTAAAGTTACAAACTCTTGAATTTCAAGAATGCCAACAAACATCTTTATATCTTCATTTAGGCCGTCTTCAAATATTTTACACATAATTGCTTGATAGAAACACACTCTCTAGCATATCGGTGAGCTCGACAAATTTTCTTTCATATTCCGTTACTACGGTCATTCGCCTATTTCAAATCGAGGAACTCCTTTCGTTTTTGATCAATGAATCTTTGGCTAATATACTTCTTGCGAAATTCAGTTTGGAAGAAATCCCATGTCACTTTTTCTTTCGGAACCACTCGATACTAGTGTGTTCCACGATGGTATCGCATGTCCCGCAAAGAAAGATATAGCGCACTTCGTGCATTCATCCGAGAGTACAAGATAGCTCATCAAGTACCCGAATAGTGTTATCAAGCCACATTTCGGCTCTCTCTGCGTCGTCATCATCATTGGCTTTAAATTCTTCGCCCCAAATTTTCGAATTTTATCAATCAGGGCCTACTAGATCTCATCGAGATCTATCATCGAAGTCTTGAAGGAATCGGAGTTGAATTATTCGGTGGTGGAGGTTGATGTACATTCGGGTTATTCTGAATAAATTGGGCAAACCACTCATTCATCATCCGATAAAAGGCTTGTTTAGTTTCTCCTTCGTGGCTACCCGAAACAGGTCGAGAGTCGACCGGAACTGATCCGTGTGCACGGTCAGGCGCTACACTCTCTACTTCATCAGCTACGGCTCTTTCAGGATCAGTGTCCATTTACTATATAAAACAAAGTTCAGGCTGTCAGAAGTCACCACACTATCAATATATATATTAAAGGCATGTATAGCTAGACTCACACGCGCATACGGTAGTCCTAGAATCGGCTAAACCGTAAGCTCTGATACCAACCAAATGTAACACCCCTTACCCGAAACCCTTGTCGGAATCGAGTACGTGGCATTACTAGACTTGACTATTAACTCGGGGTGTAAGATTTTAAAGCTGTCCAACTGCGTCATGCTGACTAAATCGACCATAACTCGAGTTTCAAAACTTGAAATTTAGATCCGTAAACTTTCCTTGAAACTAGACTCACATAACTTTTCACCGTAATTTTTCCAGAATTTTTCATGTGGCCAATTAGTACATTTTATTCATCAAAATTACCCTTATACACTGCTTGACAATTCTGACCTGTCTCTACAAAAATACAGTTATCTCATTACAAAAATTTCCTATAATGTTCTTGTTTATACCAATGAAAAATAGACTCATTAAGGGTTCTACACATATAGACCATGATTCTTAATTATTTTTTTACAATTTTTTACAATTTTTATAAAACAGAACAGTGACTCCCGAATTCGTTCAGGGCAGGTCTCACTGGAACTTAATTATCTCAAAATATATAAATCTTTTGCCTACCCTGTTTCTTTCATGTAAAAATAGACACAATGAGGTTTAATTTCATATCTCATTCACCTTATAATTCAATATACCCTATTTTTGGTGATTTTTCTAACTCACATAACTGCTGCTACTACAAGCTGTTTTGTTGCATTTTATGAAAGACTAGCTTCTAACCGAACCTACCTACATCCCTAATTCAAGGATTCATTTCGTATACAAACATTTCCTTAACAAAAACGATTAAACTTTGATTAAGAATGCATAAACATTGCCATCATGAACCAACGTACACATCAAGACACAACAGCATTTAACTAACTAAAAAAATTTAGCCATATTCGCATAGCTATTATATACAAGGTCAAACATCATATGTTTCTAAAACTTCATCTAGCCTATACATGCCTTCTAGTTCGTAACCAAAATTCAAAATACCAAAGGAAGGCGATAGTGTGGTTGACTTCTTGAAGATCCTTTACGAGCCCGCGACGTGACCAAAATCTATAAAACAAAGGAGAACATTTCACATAATTAAACTTTACTAGCTTAGTAAGTCCTAACTCATGATAATAAAACATTTAATTATTTACGAAATGAAAGCAATCAACTTATGGCATTTCACATAGGCAATTAAGTAAATTATTTATACAAAGCCAGATACTAGTAATTCATTAACCCAAGTAAATTAGGAATCATTTCCTTCAACCTACATTTCTTTGTAGTTCATATAAGCATATCGCATGAAAATCTCCTTTCTTAACATTTAAAATTGAAAACCAATTGTTCCATAATAGCACATTCTAAGCTCAAATTCCATTATATTACATCCATCAATATTAACTTCAACACATATAACATAATTCTCATAATATTAATTTGACCTAAGTAATATTAAGGATAGCATACCTTACATGCTTACTCAACCGTATACTCAATAAATTAGCTTTAAGTTGTCTTGAACAAAGATTCAATTTCTCTTTTATAAATTACATCACCGGCATCAAGCTCACTAGGCGTAAAAGCTCGAAAAGTAACACCAAGCACAAGGCACATGAGGCGTAAAGCCCGATAAATAACACCAGGCACAAGGCACGCGCTAGGCATACAAGCTCAAAAGTAACACCGGCACAAGGCACGCTGGGCATAAAGCCCGATTTTGTCACCGGCACAAGGCACGCTAGGCATAAAGCCCGATTTTGTCACCGCACGAGGCCTCGCTAGGCTCAAGCCCAATGTCGAATAATTTTACATGCTTTTCACATTTCACTATCACATATCGAACCATATGCATTTATTCACATTGCATAAAATATATTTGAAAACAATCCAATCCATCATCATCACATTCGCCAACTCATGGTTTTACACCAAACTTATACAAATTCTATCATTCATTAGATTTGTAATTAACCTTTAAACATAAGGTAGCTCAAGAACTTACTTATACACCTTGCATTAACCAAAATAAATTCACTTCAATACTATACATTCACATTCGGCTATATCATGAATTTATACTCTAAATTTCCACAATTCATCATTCACTAAGTTCATAATTAATTTATTGACATATTTTAGCTAAAGGACTTACCTCGGTTGTCGATAGTCCGTGCGAATCGGCTATTCGAGAACCTTCGTCTTCCCCTGCCTAATTCCGTTTTTCTTTGCTCTTGATCTAAAACACATTAGAATTTAGCTCATTTAATCGCATTTCATCTCAATTTAGTCCCAAAACACACAAATGGGCAATTTACTATTTTGCCCCTAATGTTTCCCATTTTTACAAATTGGTCCAATTTACACAAAACTCAAAATATGCAAAATTTTCTAACACCATGGCTAGGCCGAATCTTCCCCATAACCATGGGTGTCCATGCATTTCATCTATTTAACATTTTAATTTTTCACAAATTTATTCATTTCAATTTAGCCCTATATACTCAAAATCACCAAAAACTCCAATACAAAACTTGTAAATCCTTAACATACCTTTAATCTAGAACCATTAAACATCAAAACTATCTAAACATGTTAATGGCCGAATCTTATATACATGGTATTTTCAAAAATTTAGACATGGGTCGGATAATATACTGAAACAACGATCTCAAAAACGTAAAAATTATCAAAAACCAAAAATCGACCATACCTCAATCAAGCTCCTTATCTTGCCGAAAATCAAGCTTCAACAATGGAGTTTCTACTTTCTACATTCGGCCAAGAAGAAGAGAACAAGGTATGTTCTCTTTCTCCCCACTTGTTTTTATTATTTAATGATAAAACAAACACATATTATTAACATTATTTTAACACATTAATATAACTATATAATAAACTAAATTAACATATAATTTGGACTTATAAAGGCCCATTGCCGTCCTTTAATATGGTTAATGGGCTGATTGCCCTTTTGGTACACCCACTTAAAAAGCCACAATCAATTTAGTACTCCTCACTTTAGCATGCAACTTTTGCACTTTTCTCGATTAAAACCTTTTTATCAAATTGAGCACTTAAACGACTAAATTTTTTTCTACGAAACTTCCACACTCACTAAATCACATATAATAAACACAAAATATAATATTAAAATATTTCTCAGGCTCGTATTCGTGGTCCCGAAACCACCGTTCCGATTTGGGTCAAAATTGGTCTGTTACAGCATTAGTAAAGAGGACTCTTGAAAATCCTCTATTCAAAGACCTAAACCCAGCGACAATTATAGCGAAGAGCATTCAGACATGGAATAATTGCCTTGCATTGATCGATTCACCATCTCCGTCTGCTTAAGGATATAGATTGCTTAAGCTAACAAACGGTTACAAGACTCAACGGGCCCAAAATTGTTTTTTGTCTTTATTTTTGATATTGTTCCGAATGCTTCCTTAAAATGTGTCATGAGATTTAAGCCCAGTGAAATTATATTTAGTTGGACAGAAGTTAAATGGTTCTAGAGAAGCCATTACTTAATACACTATGATTTTATACAGGCCATTATTTTTAATTTTATAGCATTGGAACTCGATAACCATCTCAAATCGAGCACTAGATATTGTTTCACATTGGCTAAATTGACACAAATATAATTATTCTAAACATTAAGATCATTTCAATAATGTGAAATTGGAATGTTCTAGCGTGGTGTGAAATTGAAAGAATCTTGATTCCTTGAAAGTATTTATCCAATTTAAATTCACATTGCCTTTAAGGAAAAAAAACCTTGACTTCTCGAAGTTACGAAAAGACACATATCGTGCCAGGAAATATCCTCCAGGGGACATGCACTATAATTTGTAATAGTTCCTTGCCTATTGACTCCTTTGTTTCATTTTCCATTTTCACTCCTTCGATACTAATCTGTTAGTTTTGACCACTTTCTTTTTCCTAGAGGAGAGGAAATCTTGAAATAATTTTCAAAAGTGATGCAACGCTTCAAAGTCTTAACTTGATTTTCTTATTATTTTTTCTTTAGATTACTTTTTTTATCAAGATCGAGAATGAAACTCCAAATATTTTGGCAACGTACGTCCCACATTCTCCATATTAAAAAAGGTTCAATTTATATAAAAGCTAAATCCTATCCATTATTTGGGCAATACCTACGAGAGTTATAGAAATGTAACATCATTTGTTATTTCCAATTTAACTCTCTAAGAGAACTTTTCATTTTCCAAGTTCTATTACTTATTCCACTAAAGGCGTCCATTCATATTTCAGTAAAATTCAGTCGGAACGCTTACACCTAAAAAGTTAACGTAGAATGAAGAATAAAACGATCGAATTGGAGTCCCACGATAAAGACATACATCGGCTTAATTTCAGAACGAGAAATATTTTTGATGAATTAATTTTGAATTTCAATCATTTAGTTGCCATTTTCCATTTTACTAATATGATAAGTGTGATAAAAACTTTTTAACAACAACAAGGTTATAGGAATTTACGCTTCGCATAATTATTTGTACATTGTAGCACATACATATCAACTGTAAACGAATTTGGTATAGCTCTTTCAATTTTGAGATACACTTGAATTTTTAACCATCAACATAGCAATCGCATACACAACTTCAAAATATTAGAAAAATAGGACGACACATAACGAATATGTGTGCTGTAATGCAAGTGTACTATATCTCACATTTCTTTTTACATATCTTTTTATCATCTTGGTGTTTGGTTCGGAGTGGACGTAATAGTTCAATCCTAGTTTCAACGCAGAAACCCTTGTACGGCATAATCATCTTTATTGAACCTTATTTTCCTGATCCATTTAATGCCATTTAAGGATTATAAAGGGAAGTATAAATGTGTGTCTTTGAATTAATATTTAGATTTGTAGTAATGAAAATTAATGCTAATTAAACTGAAATAGTTAATGTTTTCTTTTATTGTAACGTATTCTAGTCCAATGTGGTTATAACACTTCCTATAAATGCAAGTTTGTTTCCCTGAGATTCTTGTTCGAAATTAACTTTACGAACCAAATTTAACTAGTAACATCAGATTCACGCAGTATGGCAAGCCTTAATGTTTATTCCATCCTAATGGTTTTATTCTTAACTTGCGGGGCAGTAATGGCTACGAAAGAGAATGACCAGATTATTAAGGAAAATAATTGTGAAACTAAAATGGGTTTGCCATGTGTTCTAGAAGCTTTCATGACTATTTTCGAGACAGGGAGTATTTCTAAAAAGTGTTGCGGTGAACTTGTTGTGTTGGGAAAAGTTTGCCACTCAGCATTAGTAAAGAGGACTCTTGAAAATCCTCTATTCAAAGACCTAAACCAAGCGACAATTATAGCGAAGAGCATTCAGACATGGAATAATTGCCTTGCATTGATCGATTCACCATCTCCGTCTGCTTAAGGATATAGATTTCTTAAGCTAACAAACGGTTACAAGACGCAACGGGCCCAAAATTGTTTTTTGTCTTTATTTTTGATATTGTTCCGAATGCTTCCTTAAAATGTGTCGTGAGATTTAAGCCCAGTGAAATTATATTTAGTTGTACGGAAATAAAATGGTTCTAGAGAAGCCATTACTTAATACACTATGATTTTATACAGGCCATTATTTTTAATTTTATAGCATTGGAACTCGATAACCATCTCAAATCGAGCACTAGATATTGTTTCACATTTGCTAAATTGACACAAATATAATTATTCTAAACATTAAGATCATTTCAATAATGTGAAATTGGAATGTTCTAGCGTGGTGTGAAATTGAAAGAATCTTGATTCCTGGAAAGTCTTTATCCAATTTAAATTCACATTGCCTTTAAGGAAAAAAAACCTTGACTTCTCGATGTTACGAAAAAGACACATATCGTGCAGAAATATCCTCCGGGGACATGCACTATAATTTGTAACAGTTCCTTGCCTATCAACTCCTTTGTTTCATTTTCCATTTTCACTCCTTCGATACTAATCTGTTAGTTTTGACCACTTTCTTTTTCCTAGAGGAGAGGAAATCTTGAAATAATTTTCAAAAGTGATGCAACGCTTCGAAGTCTTAACTTGATTTTCTTATTATTTCTTCTTTAGATTACTTTTTTTATCAAGATCGAGAATGAAACTCCAAATATTTCGGCAACGTACGTCCCATATTCTCCCTATTAAAAAAGGATCAATTTATATAAAAGCTAAATCCTATCCATTATTTGGGCAATACCTACGAGATTTATAGAAATGTAACATCATTTGTTATTTCCAATTGAACTCTCTAAGAGAACTTTTCATTTTCCAAGTTCCATTACTTATTCCACTAAAGGCGACTATTCATATTTTAGTAAAATTCGGTCGGAACGCTTACACCTAAAAAGTTAACGTAGAACGAAGAATAAAAGGACCGAATTGGAGTCCCGCGATAAAGACATACATCGGCTTAATTTCAGAACGGGAAATATTTTTGATGCATTAATTTTGAATTTCAATCATTTAGTTGCCATTTTCCATTTTACTAATATGATAAGTGTGATAAAAACTTTTTAACTACAACAAGGTTATAGGAATTTACGCTTCCCATAATTATTTGTACATTGTAGCACATACATATCACTAGTAAAGGAATTTGGTATAGCTCTTTCAATTTTGAGATACACTTGAATTTTTAACCATCAACATAGCAACTGCATACACAACTTCAAAATATTAGAAAAATAGGACGACACACATAACGAATATGTGAAGTTGTTTATTAATCTAAATTAATTAACTACTAAAGTAAAGACTCTATGACGAAGAAGAATGAATTTGGAAACTTGGGAAAAACTCAGTTGATTTAGAAGATACCCTAGGAAGAATCCACCTAGACTTCACTTGTTATCTAACACAGAACCATACGATTTATTCTCTTAGTTTGATCCGTAAGACTCCCTAACGTATATTAAACCCTCTCTCGAGGCGAATAACGTCTAACCCTAGGTTAATTAGTGGAACTCTCGTTCTCTTATAATAACCCCTAGAATAGCAAAGAAATCGATCTCACGGATTCCCATATTAGGTTTCACCCTAATCCGGCAAAATCTCGTCACCCTATCTCTAGGCGTGCAATCAACTCCGCTTAATTATGTTGGATCTACTCTTAGGCAGGGCCTATTCCTCCTCCACCTAAGCACATTAGATTTGGATTAAGTTCACACAATTAAGAACAAACTAAGTCATTATCAGATAATTCAAATAATCAAATAACAAGATTCATCATAGGTTTCATCCCCTTCGGGTATCCGAAGGTTTAGTTCATAACAATAAAGGAAAACATCTCAAGAGAAAAGATAAAACAAAACATAAGAAATCCCTAAATCCCCCTGAAGGAATTGAAGAGGAGATCCTCTGTCTTGAGTATAATTCTGGCTTTATGAGATGGATCAACTGGCTGTCCCTGAGTGAATCCCCACAAATCTGCCTTCTCTGGCCTAGCACGACGCCCCTAGACGATGGCTTTGGGCTCCCTCGACAGAGGGTTTCTGCCGAACTCCCCGATTAAGTTGCCCCCTATGGTGTTTATATAGGCTTTGAGATGTGTTACTTGGCCTCCAAGTATCCTAATTTGAGTGCAATTCCTAATTGGGGGTTTAATTAGACTTTGGAGTGTGTTTCTTTACCTCCAAGCATCCAAATCTGAGTGAAATTGCTCTTTCCAGCGACAGGGACACGGCCATGGCACACGCCCGTGTGAATCGTGGTTAGGTCGTGCTCGAACTTCTTTAGTGAGGCATGGCCGTTGATCGCTATAAATTAGAGTTTTAAAATTTATAAAAGAATGATCGAACCTGGAAACTAACTCTGACAACGATTAAAGGCAAGTGCACCTATCGAACAGTAGTATAGTTTAGGCAAGACCGGATTATCGAACCCAAAGGAACTAAAAGTACTAATACTAACTTTCTTTTTATTATTTAGACTAAAATAAGTGAAGTTGTTTATTAATATGAATTAATTAACTACTAAACTAAAGACTCTAAGACAAAGAAGAATGAATTTGGAAAATAACTTGGGAAAAACTCAGTTGATTTAGACGATACCCTAGGAAGAATCAACCTAGACTTCACTTGTTATCTAACAAAAAACCATATGATTTTTTCACTTAGTTTGATCCGTAAGACTCCCTAACGTATATTAAACCCTCTCTCGAGGCGAATAACGTCTAACTCTAGGTTAATTAGTGGAACTCTCGTTCTCTTATAATAACCCCCTAGAATAGCAGTAAATCGATCTATGGATTCCCATATTAGGTTTCACCCTAATCCGACAAAATCTCGTCACCCTATCTCTAGGCGTGCGATCAACTCCGCTTAATTAAGTTCGATCTACTCTTAGGCAGGGTCTATTCCTCCTCCACCTAAGCACATTAAATTTGGATTAAGCTCACATAATTAAGAACAAACTAAGTTTTTATCATATAATTCAAATAATCAAATAACAACATTCATCATAGGTTTCATCTCCTTCGGGTATCCGAAGGGTTTAGTTCATAACAATAAAGGAAAACATCTCAAGAGAAAAGGTAAAACAAAACATAAGAAATCCCTAAAACTTCCTGAAGGAATTGAAGGAGAGATCCTCCGTCTTGAGCATAACTCTGGCATCTTGAGATGGATCAATTGGCTATCCCTGAGTGAATCCCCACAAATTTGCCTTCTCTGGCCTAGCACGATGCCCCTAGACGATGGCTTTGGGCTCCCCTCGATAGAGGGTTTTTATCGAACTCCCCGAATAAGTTGCCCCCTAGGGTGTTTATATAGGCTTTGAGATGTGTTACTTGGCCTCCAAGTATCCTAATTTGAGTGCAATTCCTAATTGGGGGTTTAATTAGACTTTGGAGTGTGTTTCTTTGCCTCCAAGCATCCAAATCCGAGTGAAATTGCTCTTTCCAGCGATAGGGACACGGCCATGGCACACACCCGTGTGAATCGTGGTCAGGCCGTGTGGACTTCGTTGATGAGGCACGACCGTGTAAATCGTGGTCCAGGCCGTGTTAGAGATCTTTTAAGGAGGCACGGCCGTGTGATCTTTGGTCCAGGCCGTGTCGATTTCATGCATTGGCCCATTTGTCCCGTTTTAAGCCCGTTTCTCGTTCTTTTTATCCTTGGGTGCTTTCCTGAGTATAAGACATGAAAAGAAAGGATTAAGAGCACCTTTTTACATAAATCAAGGGATAATTCATCCAAAAGCATACTAAATGTCGGCCTAAAATGTGTTACTATTTCGGTTTATCAAATACCCCCACACTTAAGCTTTTGCTTGTCCTCAAGCAAAATTCTCAACTTACAATTAAAATGAACTTTCTATAATTCATAATTCCTATCAACAATGTTTTATCATAATTCATAGATAATTTATACATGGATAATTCAACTTAAAGAGTTCTAAAAATTCAAACAGTCTAAGTCATAGATTTTGTAGCTCGAAAATATAGGCGTCTCCCCTTATCTAAATAATTACTTTTAATTCGAAATCGACAAGGACTGACATCCTCACAAAAGATTCACTCAAATCACTCAAAGTGTTTAAGGTTCAAAATTAGGCACTCAAAAGTCAAACATGAAGAGTTAATCCCATAGGCTTGCAAGGAAATCAAATCTCCAGCACTGAAATATGAGATGAAACACAAATCAAAAGGTCTTTGTTAGGGTTGTAACGGGGCTAGGGTTAAGGTGTGGAAAAAGGCTGAATTAGAAGGTTAGAATCGAGATTGAATTGACAAATTATCTAACTAAGAACTAATGAACTAATAATAATAAATACATCAATTGAAAACTAATAATACTAACACCACGAGATTCTTTTTTCGATATTTGGATTTTAAATGTATAAGCTCGTTTAATCACATAACTAATAATGAATATACTTCGTCTCTTTTTTTTTTTAAGAACAAACTAAATACATAATAAAGGATAAATTACTGAAGTAAAAATCATAGTTAGGCAACTAATCAAAATCAACTCTCGATATAAGGGTAGTTAAAGAGGATGGTGAAAACGAATAAAAAGGGTTTTGGGTTAATATTTAGCGGGTAAGTCAATAAATGGGTTGTGATAAACCGTAAAAGTAACATATTTTAAGCCCACATTTAATATGCTTTTTGATGATTTAAGCCCCAATTTATGTAAAAAGGTGCTCTTAATCCTTTCTTTTCATGTCTTATACTCAGGAAAGCACCCGATGACGAAAAGAACGAGAAACGGGCTTAAAACAGACCAAATTGGGCCAAGCCACAAAATTAGCACGGCTTAGACTTCAAGCCACACGGCCGTGCCACCATTTCTACTAGAACACGGCCTTACCACGACTTACACGGTCGTGCTTCATTCAACAGTGTCGAACACAGCCTGAAGACGATTCACACGGGCGTGTGCCATGGCCGTGTCCCTACCGCGGGAAAGAGGAATTTTACTCGAATTTGGATGCTTGGAGGAAAAGAAACGCATTCCTAATTCTACTTAAACTCCCAAATAGGAATTGCACTCAAATTAGGATACTTGGAGGCCAAGTAACACATCTCAAAGCCTGTATAAACACCCTGGGGGGCAACTTAATCGGGGAGTTGGATAGAAACCCTCTGTCGAGGGGGGCCCAAAGCTATCGTCTAGGGGCGTCGTGCTAAGCCAGAGATGGCAGATTTGTGGGGATTCACTCAGGTATAGCCAGTTGATCCATCTCAAGAAGCTGGAATTCTACTCAAGACGGAGGATCTCCTCTTCAATTCTTTCAGGGGGTTTTAGGGATTTCTTATGTTTTGTTTTATCTTTTCTCTTGAGATGTTTTCCTTTATTGTTATGAACTAAACCCTTCGGATACCCGATGGGGATGAAACCTATGATGAATCTTGTTATTTGATTATTTGAATTATATGATAAATACTTAGTTTGTTCTTAATTATGTGAGCTTAATCCAAATTTAATGTGCTTAGGTGGAGGAGGAATAGACCCTGCCTAAGAGTAGATCCAACATAATTAAGCGGAGTTGATCGCACGCCTAGAGATACGGTGACGAGATTTTGCCGGATTAAGGTGAAACCTAATATGGGAATCCACAGATTGATTTACTGCTATTCTAGGGGGTTATTATAAGCGAATGAGAGTTCCACTAATTAACCTAGGGTTAGACGTTATTCGCCTCGAGAGAGGGTTTAATATATGTTAAGGAGTCTTACGGATAAAACTAAGTAAATAAAATCATATGGTTCAAGGCTAGATAACAAGTGAAGTCTAGGTGGATTCTTCCTAGGGTATCGTTTAAATCAACTGAGTTTTTTCCCAAGTTATTTTCCAAATTCATTCTTCTTTGTCTTAGAGTCTTTAGTTTAGTAGTTAATTAATTTAGATTAATAAACAAACTTCACTTATTATAGGCTAAATAATAAAAAGAAAGTTAGTATTAGTACTTTTAGTTCCTTTAGGTTAGATAATCCGGTCTTGCCTAAGCTATACTACTGTTCGATAGGTGCACTTGCCTCAATCATTGTCAGAGTTAGCTTCCAGGTTCGATCATTCTTTTATAAATTTTAAAACTCTGATTTACAAATGATCAAGTTTTTGGCGCGTTGTCTTGGAACTAAAATATTAAGAAAACTCTATTTTTATTACTTTAGCCATTATTTTTATTTTTCGTAATTTATTTTTATTTTTAGTTTTAATTTTAAATTTGCTAAATTTTCTTTCTTTCTTTTCTGGCGGTACCTCTAGTTTATGACTAGAAGGAACCCGAGAGGACCTTTAGAATACGACAGTGATATTGAAGCTACCGCTCAAGAAATCGCAGAGAAATTAGGGCGAGCCCTAAATTACCAAGGAGAGCGAGAAGACAGATCCAATCCTATCAAGGGATGGACGAAAATAATCTTCCACCACAAGATGTGGGAGAAAATAATGCTCCTCGTACTATGTTTGATTATGCTAAACCGCATTTAACAGAGCCGAATCTAGTATTGTTAGGCTCGCTATAGGCGCTAATAATTTTGAATTAAAGCCTAACACTATACAAATGATTCAACGATTTGTTCAATTTGATGGTTTACGGGATTTAAGATCCAAACGCTCATATAGCTAATTTTTAGAGTTACGTGATACCTTCAAAATAAATGGCATTTCGATGATGCCATACGTCTTGATTATTTCCCTTTTCATTAATGAATAAAGCTAAACAGTGGGTTAAACTCATTACCACGGTCAATCACTACATGGGAACAAATGACTGAATATTTTTATTAAAATATTTCCCACCGGCCAAAACGGCCAAATTACGTAATGATATCTCTTCTTTTGTGCAGATGGATTTAGAGACAGTATACGATGCATGGGAGAGATATAAGGATCTCTTGAGAAGGTGTCCGCACCATGGTTTACCCTTGTGGCTCCAAGTCTAGACTTTCTATAACGGTGTAAACCCCTCAACGAGGCAACTAATCGACTCGGTCGCCGGTGGAACTCTGAATAATAGAACTCCTGAGGCAGCCTACGAGTTTATTGAAGAGATGTCGCTGAATAACTATCAGTGGCAAGTTACAAGGACTAGGCCAACAAAAATAGCCGGAGTTTACAACCTCGACGCAGTAACCATGCTATCAAATCAGGTAAAGTTGATGAATAAGAAGATTGATAGTTTGTGTTCTTCTCGCAGTAATCCAATCATGCGGTCGGCGACGCAAGTGGAACTGTGGCGAATCCCTCGAGTACCCACCCTACCAACCGAGCACAGAGAGCGAATGGATGAACTATATAGGTAACAATTTCAGATCTACTAATAACCCATATAGTAATAATTATAATCCAGGTTGGAGGAACCACCCAAAATTTTCATGGGGAGGACAAGGAAATCAAGGAAATCAAAGACAACAACCTCCTCAAAATTTCAAAAATCAGCCCTATCCACAAGAAAAGAAGCCGAATCTTGAAGAGACGTTGAACAAATTCATAGCATCCACAGAAGCCTGTCTCCAAAAAAATGAGGTAACACTCAACACCCAACAAACATCGATAAAAAAGATCGAGAACCAAGTTGGAGGACTTACAAAGGCAACCGAGGAAATTACCCAGTCAGTCGGAGAAATTGCAAAGCTATTATCCGAACGACCGCAAGGGCGTCTACCGAGTAATACTGAAATTAATCCAAAGGAGCAAATCCAAGCCATAACAGCTCAAGAAAGCGAAGTAGACGAACCCAGTCCAACACAAGAAAACGAGGTAGAAAAAGGTAAAGTAGAGGTAACACAAGACAAGCCAAAACCGGTAATTAAGGAGTACCAACCTCGCGTACCTTACCCCGAGGCATTAAGAAGAGACGACACAGAAGAATAGTTCGCTAAGTTTCTTAAACTTTTAAAGAAATTACATATTAACCTACCATTACTTGAAGCTCTTTCGCAGATGCCAGATTCTAGGAAATTTTTAAAAGAGCTTCTGATAAACAAACGGAAGTTAGACGAGTCATCACATGTGGAACTTAACGCAAAGTGCTCAGAAATTCTTCAAAATAGACTACCACAAAAACTAAAAGATCCAGGGAGTTTTACAATTCCATGTTTAATTGGTAGACTAACTGTTAATAATGCGTTAGCTTATTTAGGGGCAAGCATAAATGTCATGCCTTATAAACTGTTTAAACAATTAGGTCTAGGGAAACCTAAACAAACTAGGATGAGCATTCAATTAGCTGATAAAACTGTTAGAATTCCTAGGGGTATTATTGAAGATGTTCTTGTAAAAATTGGCAGATTCGTTTTCCCAGTAGATTTTGTTGTCTTAGACATGGATGAGGACAATTCGATCCCTTTAATTTTAGGAAGACCCTTTTTAGCAACTGTCAGGACTAAAATTGATGTTGGTACGTAAGAACTCATTCTTCGTATAGGTGACGAATCAATCGCTTTACGTGCTCTTGACTCGGCGAACATCGATCGATGAAGGTGAGAAAGTAAAATCGGTTGATAATCAATCTGCTCAAATTTCACCGCAGAACAACCACAGACCTCTGAACTGAGCCCAAAACAGAACCTTGTGTCAACAAAGAAGAAGCATATGAGGAACGGCTTTGAGATCAACAAACTAAAAGAGGGGAAGACACACTTTAAAGAGGAGCCGAAACCGCACGAAGAAAAACCGAAGGAACCCCGAGACGAGCTGATAGGAACAACAAATCACTTCAAAATAGGGGACCAGGTATTGTTGAATAAGGAAGACCCTCGAATTGCCAATTCAGACCTCAAGACAACCGAAGAAATCACTTTTTAGGTCCTTAATGTCTTCCTATAAAGGATAGTCGAGGTAAGCAATCCTAAATTCAGCACTTCTGAGGTAAACACTACTCGACTTAAATTTTATATCAAAAATCGAGTTGATCACATGAGGAAGGATTTTCACCTCCTCAAACCACCTTGACCATACGAATGAGAGGTAAAGTGTAGCTTAAGACTATAAACGAGCGCTTCTCGGGAGGCAACCCGAGCACTAACCCTATTAATTTTTACATTTTTTATTTTACTTTTATTTTTCATTTTAGCACCTAACCATAAACTAACCAAAGTACATATTTCCATGCTCACACGGCCTTGCACACGGCCGTGGCCGTGTCCGTGTGGAAGCCAGAAGGACAGACCACGGACGTGCTAGTAACCGTGCATGACAAAGAATGATTTCTTTTCCCAAGATGGGCTGCGATAAAAAGCCACGCCCGTGCCGACTTCCCGTGTGAGGTTACTGACTTATTGAGCACGGGCGAGACACGGCTGTGCCCTACAACCGTGCGAGGTTACTGACTTGACGAGCACGGGTTAAACACGCCTATTCTGAAGGACCGTGTGAAGAATACACGGGCGTGCTACGAGACCCACGGCCGTGGTAAAACACCTAAACGCGCCCGAAATTCAAAATCACGAAAAACACGGACTGGTTAAACTCGAACAAGGGTGTGGACCGTATCACTATTTAAATATTTATTTTTATTTCTATTTTTATTTTCATTTTCATTTTTATTTTTATTTCCTTTCTTTTATTTTCTTTATTATTTTCTTCTTGTTATTCATTCCATTTAGATTTAGCTTAGGATACAAAATAAATTAGGATGGCTGCTTCGAGGACTCAAACGGTTCAAGGCACTTCCCCACGTTCACCTCCAATCCTATCCGATTTCTTTTCATTGACTTCATCCAAAATTCAGGAAGTTTCACCTCTCCCTCTCTTTTGATTTTCTTACTATATGCTATTATTTATCTTTGTACATTGAGGACAATGTACATCTTAAGTGTGGGGGGGGGGTTAACCCTAGTATTATTTGAAAATCCCTGAATTATGCCTTGTTCTAAAGTAATTTCCTCATATTATGATCAGAATGAAATTTCTTTTGACTCATGATTTTATTGATATGTTTTAGATTAAGTCATTGATAATTGTGCATTGATGATTAAATTTGAAGGATACTAGAGAATCAAGCATGATAAGTCTATTTTTTAGAAATTAAAATTTGCTAGGTTGTCTGCCTGAATTTGAATATTACTTTGAAGTTTGAAATTTACGAAGTTGACGTCAAAATACCCATAATTTTTGTGAGTTTTTGAGCCTTATAGAGCATTAATTCTTTTTCTTGCTCACTTTATTGATTATGAGTATGTCAACACTGATTTGTTATTCTAGAACTTGCATCGATTATACATGTCGAGACCATATTTTTTTGATTTGATACACAGAGATGATAAAGGCACCTAGGTTTTAACCCACTAACTCCATTAAAAAGCCTACCTTCACAATTAACCCCTAGTGAACCCCTTTTAATCCTAACAACCCTATTTATTGACATAACCGCTAATATTAACCCAGAACCCCTTTATTTTTGTTATCACCATTCCTTTTGACTACCCTTATATCGAGATTTGATTTGATTAATAGCCTAACTATGTTTTTATTTCAGTAATTTATCTTTTGTTATGTATTTATGATTGTTCTTAAAAAAATGTATATTCATTATTAGTTGTGATTAAATGAGCTTATACGCTTAAATTCCAAATATCGAAGAAGAAGCTCGCATTATTAGTATTATTAGTTTTCAATTGATGTAATTATTATTATTGGTTCGTTAGTTCTTAGTTAGGTAATTTGTCAATTCAATTTCGATTCTAACCCTCTAATTCAGCCTTACTTCACACCTTAACCCTAGCCCCATTACAACCCTAACAAAGACCTTTTGATTTGTGTTTCATCTCATATTTCGGTGGTGGAGATTTGATTTTCATGCAAGCCTATGGGATTAACTCTTCATGTTTGACTTTTGAGTTCCTAAATTTTAAACCTTAAACACTTTGAGTGATTTGAGTGAATCCTTAGTGAGGATGTCAATCCTTTAAAATTTCGAATCAGAGGTAATTATTTAGATGAAGGGAAACACCTATGTTTTGTGCTACAAAATATAAGACTTATAAATGTTTGAATTTTTAGGACTCTTTGACTTGAATTATCCATGTATAAATTATCCCTGAATTATGATGAGACACTATTAATGACTATTATGAATTGAGGGAAGTTCGTTTTAATTGTAAGTTGAGAATTTTGCTTGAGGACAAGCAAAAGCTTTAGTGTGGGGGTATTTGATAAACCGTAAAAGTAACATATTTTAAGCCCACATTTAATATGCTTTTTGATGATTTAAGCCCCAATTTATGTAAAAAGGTGCTCTTAATCCTTTCTTTTCATGTCTTATACTCAGGAAAGCACCGGATGATGAAAAGAACGAGAAACGGGCTTAAAATGAACCAAATTGGGCCAAGCCACGAAATCAGCATGGCCTGGACTTCAAGCCACACAGTCGTGCCACCATTCCTACTAGAACACGGCCTTACCACGACTTACACGGTCGTGACTCATTCAACAATGTCGAACACGACTTGAAGATGATTCACACGGGCGTGTGCCATGGCCGTGTCCCTGCCGCAGGAAAGAGGAATTTTACTCAGATTTGGATGCTTGGAGGCAAAGAAACACATTCCTAAGTCTACTTAAACTCCCAAATAGGAATTGTACTCAAATTAGGATACTTGGAGGCCAAGTAACACATCTCAAAGCCTATATAAACACCCTAGGGGACATCTTAATCGGGGAGTTGGACAGAAACCCTCTGTCGAGGGGGGCCCAAAGCTATCGTCTAGGGGCGTCGTGCTAAGCCAGAGAAGGCAGATTTATGGGGATTCACTCAGGGATAGCCAGTTGATCCATCTCGAGAAGCCGAAATTCTACTCAATACGGAGGATCTCCTCTTCAATTCCTTCAGGGGGTTTTAGGGATTTCTTATGTTTTGTTTTATCTTTTCTCTTGAGATGTTTTCCTTTATTGTTATGAACTAAACCCTTCGGATACCCGATGGGGATGAAACCTATGATGAATCTTGTTATTTGATTATTTGAATTATATGATAAATACTTAGTTTGTTCTTAATTATGTTAGCTTAATCCAAATTTAATGTGCTTAGGTAGAGGAGGAATAGACCCTGCCTAAGAGTAGATCCAACAAAATTAGGCAGAGTTGATCGCACGCCTAGAGATAGGGTGACGAGATTTTGCCGGATTAGGGTGAAACCTAATATGGGAATCCACAGATTGATTTACTGCTATTCCAGGGGGTTATTATAAGCGAACGAGAGTTCCACTAATTAACCTAGGGTTAGACGTTATTCGCCTCGAGAGAGGGTTTAATATACGTTAGGGAGTCTTACGGATCAAACTAAGTAAATAAAATCATATGGTTCAAGGTTAGATAACAAGTGAAGGCTAGATGGATTCTTCCTAGGGAATCGCCCAAATCAACTGAGTTTTTCCCAAGTTATTTTCCAAATTCATTCTTCTTTGTCTTAGAGTCTTTATTTTAGTAGTTAATTAGTTTAGATTAATAAACAAACTTCACTTATTATAGGCTAAATAATAAAAAGAAAGTTAGTATTAGTACTTTTAGTTCCTTTGGGTTCGATAATCCGGTCTTGCCTATGCTATACTACTGTTCGATAGGTGCACTTGCCTCAATCGTTGTCAGAGTTAGTTTCCAGGTTCGATCATTCTTTTATAAATTCTAAAACTCTGATTTACAGCGATCAGGTTGTTAGGATTAAACGGGGTTCACTAGGGGTTAATTATGAAGGTAGGCTTTTTAAATGGAGTAAGTGGGTTAGATCCTAGGTGCCTTTATCATCTCTGTGTATCAAATCAAAAAAATGTGGTCTCGTCATGTATAATCGATGCAAGTTCTAGAATAACAAATTAGTGTTGACATACTCATAATCAATAAAGTGAGCAAGAAAAAGAATGTATGCTCTATAAGGATCAAAATCTCACAAAAATTATGGGTATTTTGATGTCAACTTCGTAAATTTCAAGCTTCAAAGTAATATTTAACCTCAGTTCGATAACCTAGAAAATTTTTAATTTCTGAAAAATAGACTTATCATGCTTGTTTCTCTAGTATTCTTCAAATTTAATTATCAATGCACAATTATCAATGACTTAATCTAAAACATATCAATAAAAATCATAAATCATCAGAAATTCCATCCTAATTAGTAATATGAGTAATTTACTTTAAGACAAGGCATAATTCAGTGATTTCAAATAATACTATAGTTAACCCCACACTTAAGATGTACATTGTCCTCAATGTACAAAGGTAGATAATATCAAAATAATCATAAAATCGTAAGATGGGGAGAGAAGGAAACTTCCTGAATTTTGGATGAAGCCAATGAAAAGAAACCTGGATAGGATTGGAGGTGAGCGTGGGAAAGCGTCTCGAATCGGTTGAGTCCTCGAAGCAGCCATCCTAATTTCTTTTGTATCCTAAGCTAAATCTAAATGGGATGAATAACAAGAAGAAAATAATAAAGGAAATAAAAGAAAGGAAATAAAAATAAAAAAATAAAAATGAAAATAAAAATGAAAATAAAAATAAAACTAAAAATAGAAATGAAAGTAAATATTTAAATAGGGATATGGTCCACGCCCTTGTTCGAGTTTAATCAGTCCGTGTTTTTCGTGATTTTGAATTTTGGGCGTGTTTAGGTGTTTTACCACGGCCGTGGGTCTCGTAGCACGCCCGTGTATTCTTCACACGGTCCTTTAGAACGGGCGTTGTAACACCCCAAACTCGGCCCATTAATTACGACCGAATTTGAAATGCCACTGCGGAAAAACATTTGAAGACTGATTTCACTTTTGGGAAAAACATTAAAAATTTTGTCATTTGAAAACCATGTCCAATTAAAAATTCTAAATAATATAAGCTTGATAAAAATATCCAAATTAAAACTTTATTATAAGCTTTTAAAATATAAGTTGCCAAAATTAAAAGCACTTCCCAATAATAATTTAATGGTCGTCTAGCTTAAACATAATAAAAATGTTCAATCACTTTAATGGGCCTTATTACAATAAATACTTAATCAAAATACTGAAAATATAACTACTTAATTAATTAAAATATCTTTCTGCATGGAAATCTGCTTCTGCATGGCCACCTTTGTATCCACTCCAACCCGGTCCAAAAATCACGATCACCTGCGATGTTTAATAAAAATTAGGTGAGTCATACAGACTCAGTGTGTAATTAGTCCACTGAATTCCACCCACATGCTAACCATATATTAACTCATATATCAGATATCAATTATCAAATTCACATGTTATCATATTCTGGGCTTGGCCCATATTCATATCGCATTCATCTAATAGGGTAGTTAACCACATAATTTCCACATACTGGGCTTGGCCCATTTCATCATCAACCCATATGACAGATAATGAGTTTATGCAAAGTGCACCCAACCCAACCTAGGGTCCATCCGTTACACCTACCTTGGCAAACCTGCTGCCCAAGGCCGTGGCTAATCCACCGATCAGCTAAGTGATTCCACATATCTTACCTTGACAGACCTGCTGCTCAAGGCCGTGGCTAAGCCACCGATCACCTGAGTGACCCCACATGTCAATATCTACGAGGTGACTCGAGGTCATCCTCAATCCACGGTGATGCACAGAGCTATCATCCGCCGAGATGTGGCACCTAGCCAACACCTCCCTTGATGAAGCACATAGCTAACATCAAGCGCTAATGTAGCACAAGGCTAACATTAGACCACGTACATAAAGTACTCCCTTTCCTTCGATAGTCACATTCATATCCCATCTCATGCACATGCAACATATGATAATGTCATAACATAGTAAAATAATGCATGCACATGCTATTTGGCATACAAACATATTCTCATTGGCATATTCACATTCTTAATAATTAACACTGACCTGATTTTCGATATACCCCTTAAGGGTAACCTTTCACAATCGCCACTGCACATATTAGCATTTACACAACACATACAATATACCATAAACCCGGAAAACAAAGTGGGTTAATCACACACTGCCTATTTAGCGAAATCTGAACTACTCGAATCTAACACAATCTAGAATCCCGAAACTCTTCTTACTCCCGTCGATTTGCTCCTAAGAACCAAAGTACTCAATCGATCAACCCTTAATATCCAAAATATGGCTTATAGCCGAATATCACATAACACTTACCTAACTTACCGAAATCCCGAATCACCACTTACTCCTTGAATAGTCGAAGTCCCACTATTACACGCTTGCTTTGAAGAGCCTAAAGTAAGTAGTCGACAAAGACCTTCTTTAAAGATTCACTTTTCCGAGAACAACAATGGTGGTTCGGCACTTTATGATCTCAAGAGAAGAAAGGAGAAGGAGAAAGCTATAAGATTCAACTAAGGCTTTAAATCACAAGAAATATTCGGCTACAAGGGAATTTGGGGTTGGAAGAAATAAAAAGATGAATAAGGGAAAAGTAGAATAATTTCAGCACTTAGAAAATTCAAGAAAGAAAGAAATATAAATGGCTTTTGCACAAGAGGAAGAACGGCACCAATGGGAAAAGAGGTACTAAATTCCGACAATAACCAATATGAAAAAGAAAGGTTTTGAAAGTGGAAATTTAGCACACACTAGCACCATATTTATACCGAAAATTCAAGCTCCTAGAGTCCAACAATCGGCCACCACTTTCCCACTTATCAAATCCCAACTTAAACTCCTATTTTATCTCTTAAAAAATAAAATAATTAATCCAACACCTTATCTCTTATCTATCTATTAAACTAAAATAAATAAAATAAAATCTCATTTAATGTAAATAAAACCATAATTATCCTATAATAAAATAAATAAATAAAACTACAATTATCCTACTCTTGGCCGAATATTAATAGGATAAAATAAGCTTAATCTTCATCCAAATAGAAGTCCAATTGCCGTATAACCTTCCCTTCCCTACCTTGACGCAAAAACAAAATAAAACCACCCCTCCTTCTGCTCTCACAAGCCTTGAACCCGCGACCTGTTGGAGCAAGCTTACAGGCAACGCCCCAGGCCACTTTGCCAAGGCGTTTTTTTGTGACATAAACTCGCCCCAATTCGTTTTAAGACCTCCTTCCCTAGCTCCCCTTGTCTTAACGCCGTAAACAAAATAAAAACACGCCATCACTGCTGTCAACAAGGCTCGAACCTCGAGCCCTCTTGAAGCTCCCTTTGCCGCAAGCGTCCCAAGCCACTTTACCGGCTCACTTTCATGTCCAAAAGTCCTTACAATTTTTCTTAAGGCCTCCTTAGCCCAACTCCCTTTAACGCCAAAAATAAAAGTCCATTGCTTCCTACGTTGCTCGAACCCAAGACCAAAGACAAATACCATTTCAGCCCTTAAGTGGCGCCTTGCGACCACTTTACCAAGGCCTGCTTTTATGCCAAACACGCCTAAGATTTTTCCTTGAGGCCTCCCCGGCCTTGCTCCCTTTAACGACAAAAATAAAAACTCCCAAGTGCGATTCCCGCACTCGAACCTCCTCCCCTTGGCACTCCACTTGACGCAAACTCCCAAAAGACCTGTGTGGCGTCCCTTGCTACTTTACCACACACGGCTACTTGTGTCCTAAACTCCCAAAACTTTTCTTAAGGGCTCCTTCACCCACTCCCCTTTTTATACTTAAAATCCAATATTTTCCCAAAACTTTCACCTATACCCTAGGGTTCTCAAAACTCTTAATACACTTCCAAATCTTGCCAAAACCTACTAACTCATGAATTATGCACAAACGCATAACCCCTAATCTAGGATGTTACAGTTCTACCCTCCTTAAAAATAATTTCGTCCTCGAAATTACTTACTAACGAATAATCGTACATCTTAACTCACCGCACTACGCTTATGTCGCGCACTCGATCTTAATAGAACCATCATACTTTCTACGCACAATCTCTAAGTTCACGCCCCTAGAACTCATTTCTAACGTCGCGATTTAATCGATTAAAAATTTTTATGCATCGAAATTTTGTTCCACCGATTATTCGCGAACGCTTTATGAAAAGAGATGTTCGTAAGTAGTTCTTTCGATCAACCAAAGTTTCTAGTTCAAGTTCACTACTCTAACTCGTGGAGTCACATTCACATTCATAAGCGAGACACATGAAGTCACATTCATTCACAATATCATTCACTACATTTTTGTGGCCATTCCATCCATTTCCCTACCTGTGGGTAATTTTGTCATTTTCCCTCAGAGGGTATTTTGGTAATAAATCGGGTCAATTCAAAAATATTTTCCACATTAAAGGTATTTCAAATTTACAAAATCTCTAGGTTATTTTGTTTTCCAAATCGAGGTGTTGCAAAAATTTGTAAATCGAGGTTATTTCTTGTAATTTTGGAAGTCGTAAGGCGACTCAGTAAATTTTCCAAATCGTATCTTGTTATTTGTAAAATGAAGTTTTGATATCTTTGTAAAGTAGAAATATTTTAACAAAAGTCGAGGGTATTTTTTGAAAATCTTAAAACTAAGGGTATTTTAGTAATTTACAATGCAAGGGCATTTTTTTTGTAATTTTGTAAATCGGAGATATTTTGGAAAAATTTTCACAATAATCTTTTACTACAATTAAAAGGGTTATTTAGGGATTTTAAAACTAGGAATTTTATAAAATTGCATGGCTAGTCCCTTTCGGGTTTTAATTAGCGGGTTTAGCCCGTGAATAAGTCCTCTTGGTTAAGGTGAACCGTAGCTACGCACCAGGTAGGATTCGAGTAAAGAGGAGGTGAGTCGCTAGAATTGCTTAAATACCAAGCTCTTACTGAATACCAATCCTAGACATGCGTACAATGGTTGCCACACCTTAACTCGGCGACTTACTTCACGAGTTTTGTTTAATAATCCTTAAGTCTTATGCATGTGTTTGAGTAGACTAGTCCTAGGGTTCAACAAATTTCTAATATTCTAATCTACGAGCCCAAATAAGCCCATAACAATTCACATAAACAAGTCACTTCAACAATTAGAAGTACTTACCCGTGGACTTCTGTAGAGATACAAAGCCATGCCGTAATAGCTTTGAAATAGTTCATAAATTCTTATATTTTTGGAAAGCCCATTTTGAAAAACGTTTTTGGCCCAAATCCTCAAAGCCGAGTTTTGAACTGCTCGATACTAAAATCAGTAACACCCCAAACCCGCCCATTCGCTACGAATCGAATTTGAAATGCCACCGCTAAAAACGCTTGAAGACTCGATTTCACTTTTGGGAAAAACATTAAAAATTTTGTCATTTGAAAACCATGTCCAATTAAAAATTCTAAATAATATAAGCTTGATAAAAATATCCAAATTAAAACTTTATTATAGGCTTTTAAAATATAAGTTGCCAAAATTAAAAGCACTTCCCAATAATAATTTAATGGTCGTCTAGCTTAAACATAATAAAAATGTTCAATCACTTTAATGGGCCTTATTACAATAAATACTTAATCAAAATATTGAAAATATAACTACTTAATTAATTAAAATATCTTTCTGCATGGAAATCGCATCGCATGGCCACCTTTGTATCCACTCCAACCCTGGTCCAAAAATCACGATCACCGCGATGTTTAATAAAAATTAGGTGAGTCATACAGACTCAGTGTGTAATTAGTCCACTGAATTCCACCCACATACTAACCACATATTAACTCATATATCAGATATCAATTATCAAATTCACATGTTATCACATTCTGGGCTTGGCCCATATTCATATCGCATTCATCTAATAGGGTAGTTAACCACATAATTTCCACATACTGGGCTTGGCCCATTTCATCATCAACCCATATGACAGATAATGAGTTTATGCAAAGTGCACCCAACCCAACCTAGGGTCCATCCGTTACACCTACCTTGGCAGACCTGCTGCCCAAGGCCGTGGCTAATCCACCGATCAACTAAGTGACCCCACATGTCAATATCCACGAGGTGACTCGAGGTCATCCTCAATCCACGGTGATGCACACAGCTATCATCCGCCGAGATGTGGCACCTAGCCAACACCTCCCTTGATGAAGCACATAGCTAACATCAAGCGCTAATGTAGCACAAGGCTAACATTAGACCACGTACATAAAGTACACCCTTTCCTTTGATAGTCACATTCATATCCCATCCCATGCACATGCAACATATGATAATGTCATAACATAGTAAAATAATGCATGCACACGCTATTCGGCATATAAACATATTCTCATTGGCATATTCACATTCTTAATAATTAACACTGACCTGATTTTCGATATACCCCTTAAGGGTAACCATTCACAATCACCACTGCACATATTAGCATTTACATAACACATACAATATACCATAAACCCGGAAAACAGTGGGTTAATCACACACCTGTCTATTTAGCGAAATCCCAAACTACTCGAATCTAACACAATCTAGAATCCCGAAACTCTTTTTACTCCCGTCGATTTGCTCCTAAGAACCAAAGTACTCAATCGATCAACCCTTAATATCCAAAATATGGCTTATAGCTGAATATCACATAACACTTACCTAACTTACCGAAAATCCCGAATCACCACTTACTCCTTGAATAGTCGAAGTCCCACTATTACACGTTTGCTTTGAAGAGCCTAAAGTAAGAAGTCGACAGCACCCTCCTTTAAAGATTTGGCTTCTGAGAACAACAATGGTGGTTCGGCACTTTATGATCTCAAGAGAAGAAAGGAGAAGAAGAAAGCTATAAGATTCAGCTAAGGCTTTAAATCACAAGAAATATTCGGCTTGTAACACCCCAAACCCGGCCCAAACATTACGACCGAATTTGGTATGCCACAGAGAAAAACTTTTTGAAGAAAAACGAGTTCACGATTAAATTTTGTGAAAAACCCTTTTGAAATTCTATATTTGTAGAAAATAAGTTTAAGACTGAAATTTACTTTGAAATTACATAAAACTTTAATATAAGTAAGTAAATCATAAGTTAGAAAAGATTTATATCATTTAAGAAAACTCAAATTATTACTTTGAAACTATTTACATTTGATAGTAGTAACTAAATATTTGTAAATCATTTAATATATATCGAAAACACTTAAGTTGTTGAAATTGTCAATTAATTTATGTTACCCGATGGTAACGTTTTAAAACCCATCGCGTTGTGTAGTTTAGAAAACTTTGGGCTCAATTATTACATTAATCAAATAATTTATAAGCCATATTTTAAAACAAATCCAAAGCTTAAATATAATCCAAAACGTAATTAAACAGGCCTTATTACAAATCCATAAAATATGAAAACCAAATTAAAGTAAAATACCCAAGTGGAAGTTCATATAAAACCAACTTTTATTGCATGGTCTCCTCGAGTTCATCCGGCTCCACATCCGCGATCTCACGAATCACCTGAAATGATAAGGGAGAAGGTGAGTCACCAAGACTCAGTGCATATTCCCTCTCCCGGGTAAATGCCATATTCTTACACAAATTATAACAAAGTACATATATGCATAATGCACCCAACCTAGCCATCCATAACTCCTTCTCTACCCCGTGTGGTACCAAACCACTGGTGGTGCCAAACCACTGGTGTCCAAAGACACAATTGTGTTACCAAAACATTGGTGACCGAAGTCACAAATCAAGTGATGGGGCCAACCCATCGTGTGATACCAAATCACTGGCAGACGATCCCATATCTCAAAGTCGGGCCAACCCACGGTGGAATTAACCACGTGGACAAGTCGCTATGAGGTGCCAAACCTCCGTGTCCAAGACACGAATGTGATACCAAATCACCGGTGGTTCCAAACCACTTTGGTGCCCAAAGACACAAATCGAATGATGGGGCCAACCCATCGTGTGATACCAAATCACTGGCGTCGATCCCATATCTCAAAAGTGGGGCCAACCCACGGTGGTGTTAACCACGGGGACGAGACACTATGAGGTGCCAAACCTCCGGAGGTACTAAACCTCTGTGACCGTAGTCACAATGTGTTACCAAAACACCGGTGTCCGCGACAAGAATATCAATCTTCCCCCTCTCTCATATTGCCCATACCAATGCAATAGATAACCATATCATGTTAATACACTTTAATATGAATCATATAATAAATACTATAAATCATAGATCATGTTTTCAATCCACATGTAATAACAACATATCGAAATAGACTTACCCGAATCCTCATTCATACCATCATGGTATCATATCCAAATCTCATCGTTTTTCCCACTTTCATAATATGATTAGTAATAACACACATATACATACATATATAAACCAAGTTATAAAGTGTGTAAGATATACACCTTATAATAGTGAGAACTACACTTTCCCGCTCGTCGATACCCTCGGAATCTCTAATAACAACTATAGACGATTTCTCTCCGATTGATGGTTCATAACCCGATGAAGAACCACGAATGAACAATGGCTCGGGGGTACGAACGACTTCGAATAAACGATTATCGCCGGTAGAGGGTCCACATCCCGGTGGAAAGTCTCGAACTGCCGACACAGCCCTTCGTTTGAAATTTGAGGGTATAGCAGAACCACCCCTCTTCCAAACACTACGAAATGCTATTTTCGAACCCATTCTTGATTGCTCCAAAATCTAACGTCCAAGCAAAGAAGATAATAAACGGACGATAGAGTCCCCTAAAACTTAATCGATTAGAAGACCATCTAAAACGATATAACAAGCATAAAGATCCTTACCACTTGACTTACCAACTCCGATTCGCTAAAGGAATGACTTAAATCGATTGCTTCCGAAATCCCAAAGAGCCTAAGAGAATAATCGAATCCTAAATGGTTAGAACCTTGCAAAACAATGCCCAAAGGTTCGGCCTTTGTCCATAAGAAAACATCATAGAAACGAGAAAGAAAAGAAAGGAAAACGTCCATGAACACTTACCCCTTTTTATCCAAAACCAATAGAAGAAAACCAAGGAGAGTCTACCCTTGAATATTCGGCCAAAACAAAGACTAAAAGAGAGGAAGAAGGTTCGGCTATTTGGTTGTGAAAGAAGAAAATATGTGAGTAGAAAAGAGAATAGACATGAGAGAGAGAGAACTCGGTTTAATCAACAATGGAAGAAAGAAAAAAAATGAGTTTGGAGAAGAAAGAGGTTCGGCCAAATGAAAGAAAAAGAATAAGAGAGAAAATGGGGTTGAAAGATTCAGCCAACTCTTTGTTTACTAAAAGAAAAGTGCATAAAATGCCAAAATGAAGTTTTAGTTTCAAGTGGAAAGATGAGAGAAAGAAAATAGTATTTTTGGTTCAATGAAATGAAGGCTAAAACAAAAGCAAAATTTGCACAAAATGTACAATAAACATTCGGCCAAAGAAGAGTTTTTGGAGAGGAAAAGCAAAATGCAAAAGATGCACAAAAGAGGAATTGGCCAAATATCCCCTAAACCACCTAACAAAATTCGCCACCCACCTAGACACCCATGCCGTCCACATACATGCACTAAAGCCTAGGATTACTTTCCAAAACATCCTCCCTATTCCATGCCTTTGTCCCCTCATCATGCCATAAGTTCAAGATTCTTATCCCCTAAATTAAGCTTTCCTTAAACAAAAATTCAACTTACCAAAAGTTATTAGTCCACCTATCATAAATAAGTTTGACCTACCCATCAATGCTAATACACAAAAATAAACCTTCAAAATGCTAAACATACCACTCGAACCTCTAACCTCAAGCTACCTTTCAAGCTCCTTAACCAACTTGCCACTTACTCCTCTTATGCTTTAAATGAACACTTAATTAACTTAAGTGTCAAGCTCACTTAATCCTACTTCATTAAATAAACCATACTAAAATTATTCTAACTTTCTAAATAAAAACAAGCCTTCACAAGACTATGCTATCACACAAAATTCATACCCAAGCCAACACAAAAATAAAGAATATTCTAATTTTCCTAAAGCCCAATTCCCAATCGGCCCAATCCTACTAGGCCCAATTTTGGGATGTTACAATTCTACCCTCCTTAAAGAAATTTCGTCCCCAAAATTTCCAACTAACTAACCGTCAGACATCCTATCTCGCCACACTAAGCTCTTGTCACACTCTGATCTTAATAAAACCACAATGTACTTTTAACAAAATCTTGAATCCTTTTTCCCATAACCGGACATCTAATCCACCATCGCAAACCATTATCTACCACTTATACCAAAAATTTCCTACGCTCAATCATCACTTCCAATTAAAACATACCGACTTAAGGGTGAGAAAACAATCCCGAGCCTTATGCTCACTAGACCCGCATCTCAAGCATGCTCCATCCTCTTCCAATATTCTCCCTGATGACACCTTCCACAATGAATCGCAAGCCAATAAGTTCGATCATACCGATTTACGAATGAAATTGTGACCCTAGAGAACCGTGATTTTTATACTTCTTACGATCTGCACCAAACTCAAAATGCTTCACCGATTCCTATAACTATCTGAGTCAGCTCATCAAACCGAACTTGATCATGATACTCCGTCACAGCACTAGCGATGCTAACGCCTCCATTTCGAAAAATATGCCTCGGTACCGACGATCTAACCCTAGCACAATCGGCCTTTACCATGTTCATGACGACCACGATCTCGAGAGCTCATTCTAACTATCGCGCTTTAATCAGATTAGGAGATTTTTTTTTATGGATTAATACATGTTTCACTTGGTTATCCGCGAAGAAATTTTATGAAGAATTTAATGGAGATTCTTTCGATCAATCAAAGTTTTAAGTCTTCTATCCTAGTTTACACAGAAAAAGTACATCCATTCCCTAATACCTTTCATACTTATTCACTCTTCTAGCATTTCATTCCGCTTTCTAACCCAATGGTATTTTCGTCATTTTCCTACAGGGTATTTTTGTAATAAATCAAGAAAATTTTAAAACTTTAATGAATCAAAACATTTTGTAACTTCTAAAACTGAGGAGTATTCCTTGTAAATTTCGCAATTTAAAGGTACAGCAAAATTTTGAAAACCAGGGGTATTTTGGTAATTTTGTTAATCAGGGGTAATTTTGTAAATTTTCCAAAGTCAGGGTATTATTTGAAATACAAAATTTCACGTGCAAAATAAAAATTTAATCAAATCGGGGTAATATGGTAATTTTAGAAACCAAGGGTATTTTCGTAATTTTGCCACTAAGGGCATTTTGGTAATTTTAATAAACCAGGAATATTTGATAATTTCCGAAGATAAATTTGTCCTACTATCTAAAAGAGATAATTTAGTGATTTTAAAACCGAAGTTTTCCTTAAAACATGGCTAGTCCCTTTCGGGTATTATTTAGGGTTTTGCCTATGACCGAGTCCTCTTGGTTAGGGTGAACCGAAGCTACGCACTGTAGGAATCTCGCGAAGAGGAGGTGAGTCACGAGGACTGCTTAAGTACCAAGCTCTTCCTGATCCAATCCTAGACATGCGCACCAAGGTTACCACACCCTAACCCTCGCGACTTGGTCGTAGGTTGGTTTAATTAGGCTTTTAAAGTCTTATGTCTTTGTTTGGGGTATCTAGTCCTAATGTTCAACACCTATCATACTAACTACGCTCCATACCTACCCTTCTACCAATAATAATTCACAAAGAAATGAGAAGTACTTACCTGGATCGGATCGGGCCGAGACTCGGTGCCATGTTTGTTTCAAACCCAAAATATTTCAAAAAGGCCTACCAAAACATTTTTGGGCCTTGGGCCCCCACAGCCGAGCTTTGAACTTAGCTCTGATACCAATTTGTAACACCCCAAACCCGGCCCAAACATTACAACCGAATTTGGTATGCCACAGAGAAAAACTTTTTGAAGAAAAACGAGTTCACGATTAAATTTTGTGAAAAACCCTTTTGAAATTCTATATTTGTAGAAAATAAGTTTAAGACTGAAATTTACTTTGAAATTACATAAAACTTTAATATAAGTAAGTAAATCATAAGTTAGAAAAGATTTATATCATTTAAGAAAACTCAAATTATTACTTTGAAACTATTTACATTTGATAGTAGTAACTAAATATTTGTAAATCATTTAATATATATCGAAAACACTTAAGTTGTTGAAATTGTCAATTAATTTATGTTACCCGATGGTAACGCTTTTAAAACCATCGCGTTGTGTAGTTTAGAAAACTTTGGGCTCAATTATTACATTAATCAAATAATTTATAAGCCATATTTTAAAACAAATCCAAAGCTTAAATATAATCCAAAACGTAATTAAACAGGCCTTATTACAAATCCATAAAATATGAAAACCAAATTAAAGTAAAATACCCAAGTGGAAGTTCATATAAAACTAACTTTTATTGCATGGTCTCCTCGAGTTCATCCGGCTCCACATCCGCGATCTCACGAATCACCTGAAATGATAAGGGAGAAGGTGAGTCACCAAGACTCAGTGCATATTCCCTCTCCCGGGTAAATGCCATATTCTTACACAAATTATAACAAAGTACATATATGCATAATGCACCCAACCTAGCCATCCATAACTCCTTCTACTACCCCGGTACCACCAAACCACCGGTGGTGCTAAACCACCGTGTCCAAAGACACAATTGTGTTACCAAAACACCGTGACCGAAGTCACAAATCAAGTGATGGGGCCAACCCATCGTGTGATACCAAATCACCGCGCATTTATCCCATATCTCAAAGTGGGGCCAACCCACGGTGGAATTAACCACGGGGACAAGTCGCTATGAGGTGCCAAACCTCCGTGTCCAAGACACGAATGTGATACCAAATCACCGGTGGTTCCAAACCACTGGTGCCCAAGACACAAATCGAATGATGGGGCCAACCCATCGTGTGATACCAAATCACCGGCGCCGATCCCATATCTCAAAAGTGGGGCCAACCCACGGTGGTGTTAACCACGTGGATGAGACGCTATGAGGTGCCAAACCTCCGAGGTACCAAACCTCCGTAATCGTAGTCACAATGTGTTACCAAAACATCGGTGTCCGCTCGACACGAATATCAATCTTCCCCCTCCTCTCATATTGCCCATACCAATGCAATAGATAACCAAATCATGTTAATACACTTTAATATGAATCATATAATAAATACTATAAATCATAGATCATGTTTTCAATCCACATGTAATAACAACATATCGAAACAGACTTACCCGAATCCTCATTCATACCATCATGGTATCATATCCAAATCTCATCGTTTTTCCCACTTTCATAATATGTGTAACACCCCAAACTCGGCCTAAACGTTACGACCGAATCTGGCATGTCACATGAAAGGAATGTCTAAAAACTGTGCATTCGTTAAAAAGCTCATATTTTTTATAGTTGTGGTGAGAAATCGAGTTTAAGTAATTTTGAATAAGAAATGGTTTATTATCATTTTAGGAAAATCCCATATTGATCATTTAATAATAAGCAATAAACAAATTGAAAGCTGAAACCAAATAAAATACCCAAGGCCTTATTACATAACAAAAACTCAAATAAAAATAAGTCCAAATAAAAGAAATGAATTTACGAGTAAACATATGTATAGCCTCCACGAGTCCACCTCAGCTCCCAAATCCGCGATCTAATGATTACCTGCAAAATTTAACTAAGGGGTGAGTCATCGAGACTCGGTGTGTAAATCCCCATCCAATGTGCCCTTACACAATTTCATATGAAAATATGCATATCATGCACCCAAACCTAGCCATCCGCAACTCCTTTTTCTACCCCGTGTGGTACCAAACCACTGGTGGTGCCAAACCACTGGTGTCCAAGGACACGATATTCATCAATATTGTGGTGCCAAACCACTGGTGACTCGAAGTCACGAATAATAGTGATGGGGCCAACCCATCGTGTGATACCAAATCACCGGCGCCAATCCCGCTTGTATTATCGTGGGGCCAACCCACCGTGGTACCAAACCACCGGGGCGAGACGCTATGAGGTGCCAAACCTCGTGTCCGGAGACACGAATGTGATACCAAATCACCGGTGACTCAAAGTCACTAATAATCCATCTGTGGGGCCAACCCACGCGTGATACCAAATCACCGCGACGATCCCATATCTCAAAAGTGGGGCCAACCCACGGTGGTGTTAACCACGGGGGACGAGTCGCTATGAGGTGCCAAACCTCCGAGGTGCCAAACCTCCGGTGACCGTAGTCACAATGTGGTACCAAACCACCGGTGCCCGTCGACACGAATATCACCGCCTCCACTCATATAACCCATGCAATATGACATAGTAATTCGTGTATGCAGATGTCATGTATGCTAGACATATATCAAATATAAGTATAACATGAATTACCATCATAATCGAGATAGACATAAAACAACATAATCACCTTAATCAACCTCTAAGGGTATAACCGTAATTTTACCTACCAAGGGCATTTTCGTAATTTACCCACCAAGGGTATATCGGTAATTTACCCACCAAGGGCATTTTCGTAATTTACCCACCAAGGGCATATCGGTAATTTACCCTTCGTGGATATTTTGGTAATTTACCCACTAAGGGTATTTCAAGATTTCGTACTGGAATGGCCTTTCCAAAGGCCCGATGTCGCCCGAGTGACCCAACTACCATTTCTCGGTCGAATGGACTATTGGGCCTAAAGCCCAATTTCGCCCATTCGGCCCACACGCTCGTGTGGCCCACCTAACACAAATCTAGCCACGCTTATGAGATTCACCTAGTCTAGTTCACTATATACTACACCATCATACATTTTACTATATTGGGCCCACGGCCCATTAGGCCCCCTTCGCCCATCGCGCCCAAGCAAAATTTCCAACCCACAAGAATACTACCGATGGCCTCAACTATCGAAATCGAAGCCCCACACGCAGCGCCGCACGTGTGTGGCTACTATTGTCGTGATCGGCACTTCGGCATTTGCCGCTCTACGCCTAGAGTAGAGAGAGTTACACACCGATAGGACTCGTGTGTTAATCCGCCCCCGACCACTCCTGTGCCCAAACGCCTTCCAAGGTGTGTCAACCCTCCTCCCGGGAATGCTCTTTATATAGCTAGCACTTCACCTTCCTTCTTTGTATCTTTCCGATGTGGGATCCCTTCACAAGAGAGTTTAAATTCAATCTGAAACTCTTCCCATCCGCATCAATAAAAATAAATACTCCCTTGCTTCTCATGAGATTCGAACCTGTGCCCTTGCAACATAATCCACGCTGCTAGCCACTTGGCCACAAGCTCTTCTTGTGTCTTAAACCATGCGCAACTAAATATAAATCTATAGCCAAATTCCGAGGTCCAAGTAAAAGAAAACCAAAATGCAAAAGCCAAGACTTGAACCTTGGACCTCCTTCCTTCCTTATGGCGTCATCCCTTGTCTCTTATGTGGCGTCACTTTGCCACTACACCACACACTCCACTTGTGTCATTTTTCCCACATTTTATTCTTAAGGCCTACCTCGCCAACTTCTAGGGTTTTTTTCACCTAAAACCAAAATTTCCCCAAAGCTAATATTTGATCCCTGGACTTCATAGAAGCCCTCTAACCTTCCAAAATCACTTATCCAATAGGTCCAAATTGCATTTAAGCCGATCTCTTGTTCTCTAAAAATTTTAAATCAAGGCCCATTGGGCCCAATCCTACTAGGCCCAATTTCGGGATGTTACAAATCTACCCTTCCTTAAAGAAATTTCTCCTCTCGAAATTTCCAACTACAGAAACATTCGTACACCTAACTCCGCAACGCTGTGCTCACGCCACGCACTCGATTCCAATAACCCTAATATACTTTTAACTAGAATTTAGAAATCCTACACATACTAAAAAAACCTAACCATTAAAGGCATAAATATTTCAGACGCAATCAACTCTATATCCGAACATGACATCCAACCCAAACACACGTAATAGATATTCAAAATACAAAGATATAACAAAGAAAAGTATCAGAAACTTACAAAGTGCGGATTGGTGCCGGAGACTCGGGTGCCATATTTCAAAAAAAAAGATATATTTTTCTAAACCATTTTCCAAACCATCTTTTGAAAACATTTTTTGAACCCAAACCCACAAACCGAGTTTTTGAACCTAGGCTCGATACCATAATTGTAACACCCCAAACCCGGCCTAAACGTTACGACCAAATCTGCATGTCACATGAAAGGAATGTCTAAAAAGCTCATGCATTCGTTAAAAGCTCATATTTTTATAGTTGTGGTGAGAAATCGAGTTTAAGTAATTTTGAATAAGAAATGGTTTATTATCATTTTAGGAAAATCCCATATTGATCATTTAATAATAAGCAATAAACAAATTGAAAGTCAAACCAAATAAAATACCCAAGGCCTTATTACATAACAAAACTCAAATAAAAATAAGTCCAAATAAAAGAAATGAATTTACGAGTAAACATATGTATAGCCTCCACGAGTCCACCTCACTCCCAAATCCGCGATCTAATGATTACCGCAAAATTTAACTAAGGGGTGAGTCATCGAGACTCGGTGTGTAAATCCCCATCCAATGTGCCCTTACACAATTTCATATGAAAATATGCATATCATGCACCCAAACCTAGCCATCCGCAACTCCTTTTTCTACCCCGTGTGGTACCAAACCACTAGTGGTGCCAAACCACCGGTGTCCAAGGACACGATATTCATCAATATTGTGGTGCCAAACCACCGGTGACTCGAAGTCACGAATAATAGTGATGGGGCCAACCCATCGTGTGATACCAAATCACCGGCGCCAATCCCGCTGTATTATCTCAGGGCCAACCCACCGTGGTACCAAACCACCGGGACGAGACGCTATGAGGTGCCAAACCTCCGTGTCCGGAGACACGAATGTGATACCAAATCACCGGTGACTCAAAGTCACTAATAATCCATCTGTGGGGCCAACCCACGTGTGATACCAAATCACCGTGATTTCATCCCATATCTCAAAAGTGGGGCCAACCCACGGTGGTGTTAACCACGGACGACGAGTCGCTATGAGGTGCCAAACCTCCGGAGGTGCCAAACCTCTCGTGACCGTAGTCACAATGTGGTACCAAACCACCGTGCCCGTCGACACGAATATCATCGCCCCTCCACTCATATAACCCATGCAATATGACATAGTAATTGTGTGTATGCAGATGTCATGTATGCTAGACATATATCAAATATAAGTATAACATGAATTACCATCATAATCGATAGACATAAAACAACATAATCACCTTAATCAACCTCTAAGGGTATAACCGTAATTTTACCTACCAAGGGCATTTTCGTAATTTACCCACCAAGGTATATCGGTAATTTACCCACCAAGGGCATTTTCGTAATTTACCCACCAAGGGCATATCGGTAATTTACCCTTCGGATATTTTGGTAATTTACCCACTAAGGGTATTTCAAGATTTTCGTACTGAATGGCCTTTCCAAAGGCCCAGTGTCGCCCGAGTGACCCAACTACCATTTCTGGTCGAATGGACTATTGGGCCTAAAGCCCAATTTCGCCCATTCGGCCCACACGCCGTGTGGGCCCACCTAACACAAATCTAGCCACGCTTTATGAGATTCACCTAGTCTAGTTCACTATATACTACACCATCATACATTTTACTATATTGGGCCCACGGCCCATTGGGCCCCTTTTCGCCCATCGCGCCCAAGCAAAATTTCAACCCACAAGAATACTACCGATGGCCTCAACTATCGAGTCGAAGCCCCACACGTGCGCCGCACGCCGCGTGGGCTACTATTGTCGTGATCGGCACTTCGGCATTTGCCGCTCTACACTAGAGAGAGAGAGTTACACACCGATAGGACTCGTGTTAATCCGCGCCCGACCACTCCTGTGCCCCAAACGCCTTCCAAGGTGTGTCAACCCTCCTCCCGGAATGCTCTTTATATAGCTAGCACTTCACCTTCCTTCTTTGTATCTTTCTCGATGTGGGATCCTTCACGTCGAGAGTTTAAATTCAATCAAACTCTTCCCATCCGCACCGCAAAATAAATACTCCCTTGCTTCTCATGAGATTCGAACCTGTGCTCCCTTGCAACATAATCCACGCCATAGCCACTTGGCCACAAGCTCTTCTTGTGTCTTAAACCATGCGCAACTAAATATAAATCTATAGCCAAATTCTCGAGGTCCAAGTAAAAAGAAAACCAAAATGCAAAAGCCAAGACTTGAACCTTGGACCTCCTTCCTTCCTTATGGCGTCATCCCTTGTCTCTTATGTGGCGTCACTTTGCCACTACACCACACACTCCACTTGTGTCATTTTTCCCACATTTTATTCTTAAGGCCTACCTCGCCAACTTCCAGGTTTTTTTCACCTAAAACCAAAATTTCCCCAAAGCTAATATTTGATCCCGGACTTCATAGAAGCCCTCTAACCTTCCAAAATCACTTATCCAATAGGTCCAAATTACATTTAAGCCGATCTCTTGTTCTCTAAAAATTTTAAATCAAGGCCCATTGGGCCCAATCCTACTAGGCCCAATTTCGGGATGTTACAATATGATTAGTAATAACACACATATACATACATATATAAACTGTTTATAAAGTGTGTAAGATACACACCTTATAATAGTGAGAACTACACTTTCTCCTCGCCGTCGATACCCTCGGAATCTCTAATAACAACTATAGACGATTTCTCTCCGATTGATGGTTCATAACCCGATGAAGAACCACGAACGAACAATGGCTCGGGGTACGAACGACTTCAAATAAACGATTATCGCCAGAGAGGGTTCACATCCCGGTGGAAAGTCTCGAATCTGCCGACACACTTTCTTCGCTTGAAATTTGAGGGTATAGCGAAACCCACCCTCTTCCAAACACTACGAATCGCTTCTTTTTCGAACCCATTCTTGATTGCTCCAAAATCTAACATCCAAGGAAAGAAGATAATAAACGGACGATAGAGTCCCCTAAAACTTAATCGATTAGAAGACCATCTAAAACGATATAACAAGCATAAAGATCCTTACCACTTGACTTACCAACTCGATTCGCTAAAGGAATGACTTAAATCGATTGCTTCCAAATCCCAAAGAGCCTAAGAGAATAATCAAATCCTAAATGGTTAGAACCTTGCAAAACAATGCCCAAAGGTTCGGCCTTTGTCCATAAGAAAACATCATAGAAACGAGAAAGAAAAGAAAGGAAAACGTCCATGAACACTTACCCCTTTTATCCAAAATCAATAGAAGAAAACCAAGGAGAGTCTACCCTTGAATATTCAGCCAAAACAAAGACTAAAAGAGAGGAAGAAGGTTCGGCTATTTGGTTGTGAAAGAAGAAAATATGTGAGTAGAAAAGAGAATAGACATGAGAGAGAGAGAACTCGGTTTAATCAACAATGGAAGAAAGAAAAAAATGAGTTTGGAGAAGAAAGAGGTTCCGCCAAATGAAAGAAAAAGAATAAGAGAGAAATGGGGTTGAAAGATTCGCCAACTCTTTGTTTACCAAAAGAAAAGTGCATAAAATGCCAAAATGAAGTTTTAGTTTCAAGTGGAAAGATGAGAGAAAGAAAATAGTATTTTTGGTTCAATGAAATGAAGGCTAAAACAAAAGCAAAATTTGCACAAAATGTACAATAAACATTCGCCAAAGAAGAGTTTTTGGAAAGGAAAAGCAAAATGCAAAAAGATGCACAAAAGAGGAATTGACCAAATATCCCCTAAACCACCTAACAAAATTCGCCACCCACCTAGACACCCATGCCGTCCCACATACATGCACTAAAGCCTAGGATTACTTTCCAAAACATCCTCCCTATTCCATGCCTTTGTCCCCTCATCATGCCATAAGTTCAAGATTCTTATCCCCTAAATTAAGCTTTCCTTAAACAAAAATTCAACTTACCAAAAGTTATTAGTCCACCTATCATAAATAAGTTTGACCTGCCATCAATGCTAATACACAAAAATAAACCTTCAAAATGCTAAACATACCACTCGAACCTCTAACCTCAAGCTACCTTTCAAGCTCCTTAACCAACTTGCCACTTACTCCTCTTATGCTTTAAATGAACACTTAATTAACTTAAGTGTCAAGCTCACTTAATCCTACTTCATTAAATAAACCATACTAAAATTATTCTAACTTTCTAAATAAAAACAAGCCTTCACAAGACTATGCTATCACACAAAATTCATACCCAAGCCAACACAAAAATAAATAATATTCTAATTTTCCTAAAGCCCAATTCCCAATCGGCCCAATCCTACTAGGCCCAATTTTGGGATGTTACACGGCTACAAGGGAATTTGGGGTTGGAAGAAATAAAAAGATGAATATGGGAAAAGTAGAAGAATTTCGGCACTTAGAAAATTCAAGAAAGAAAGAAATATAAATGGCTTTTGCACAAGAGGAAGAACGGCACCAATGGGAAAAGAGGTACTAAATTCCTAAGAATAACCAATATGAAAAAGAAAGGTTTTGAAAGTGGAAATTTAGCACACACTAGCACCATATTTATACCGAAAATTCAAGCTCCTAGAGTCCAACAATCGGCCACCACTTTCCCACTTATCAAATCCCAACTTAAACTCCTATTTTATCTCTTAACAAATAAAATAATTAATCCAACACCTTATCTCTTATCTATCTATTAAACTAAAATAAATAAAATAAAATCTCATTTAATGTAAATAAAACCATAATTATCCTATAATAAAATAAATAAATAAAACTACAATTATCCTACTCTTGGCCGAATATTAATAGGATAAAATAAGCTTAATCTTCATCCAAATAGAAGTCCAATTGCCGTATAACCTTCCCCTTCCCTACCTTGACGCAAAAACAAAATAAAACCACCCTTCCTTGCTGCTCACAAGCCTTGAACCCGCGACCTGTTGGAGCAAGCTTACAGCAACGCCTGTGCCACTTTGCCAAGGCGTTTTTTGTGACATAAACTCGCCCCAATTCATTTTAAGACCTCCTTCCTAGCTCCCCCTTGTCTTAACGCCTTAAACAAAATAAAAACACGCCTCATCGCATGTCAACAAGGCTCTCGAACTCGAGCCCTCTTGAAGCTCCCTTTGCCGCAAGCGTCCAAGCCACTTTACTGTGCTCACTTTCATGTCCAAAAGTCTCACAATTATTCTTAAGGCCTCCTTAGCCCAACTCCCTTTAACGCCAAAAATAAAAGTCCATTGCTTCCTACGTTGCTCGAACCCAAGACCAAAGACAAATACCATTTCTAGGCCCTTAAGTGGCGCCTTGCGCCACTTTACCAAGGCCTGCTTTTATGCCAAACACGCCTAAGATTTTTCCCTTGAGGCCTCCCCGGCCTTGCTCCCTTTAACGACAAAAATAAAAACTCCCAAGTGCGATTCCTGCAGCTCAACCTCCTCCCTTGGCACTCCACTTGACGCAAACTCCCCAAAGACCTGTGTGGCGTCCCTTGCCACTTTACCACACGGCTACTTGTGTCCTAAACTCCCCAAAACTTTTCTCCAGGGCTCCTTCACCCAGCTCCCCCTTTTATACTTAAAATCCAATATTTTCCCAAAACTTTCACCTACACCCTAGGGTTCTCAAAACTCTTAATACACTTCCAAATACTGCCAAAACCTACTAACTCATGAATTATGTAAAAACGCATAACCCCTAATCTAGGATGTTACAGGCGTGTTTAACTCGTGCTCGTCAAGTCAGTAACCTCACACGGTTGTAGGTCACAGCCGTGTCTCGCCCATGCTCAATAAGTCAGTAACCTCACACGGGAAGTCGGCACGAGCGTGGCTTTTTATCGCAGCCCGTGTTGGGAAAAGAAATCATTCTTTGTCATGCACGGTTACTAGCACGTCTGTGGTTTGTCTTTCTGGCTTCCACACGGCCACGGCCACGGTCGTGGGCAAGGTCGTGTGAGCATGGAAATCTGTACTGTGGTTAGTTTATGGTTAGGTGCTAAAATGAAAAATAAAAGTAAAATAAAAAATGTAAAAATTAATATGGTTAGTGCTCGGGTTGTGTAACACCCCAAACCTGGCCCATGCGTTAAGGCCAGATCTGACATGTCACATGAGAAAAATACTACTAAGTCCCTTTTCATTTGTACATAAATAGAATTTGATTTAAAATCGATTAAAATATCTCCCATTTAAAAATTTGTCAAACATAAAAACAAAACAAAAATTATTCCAGAGGCCTTATTACAAACCTTAACTCAAAATAGCAAAGTAGTTAAAAATACTAAAAGAAATCCAAATTTCAAATTAAACCATTTTTTTTTATAGTATGGCCTCCACCGAGTCATCCAGGGCCCAAGTCTCCATCACTGATCATTACCTGAAAAGGGATAAGAAAAAATGGGGTGAGTTACTAGAACTCAGTGTATAACCCACTTACCGTTGTCCACTGAGCCAAAATCCCACTAAGCGATATATTGGGCCTAAGCCCATTTACATTAATAATAACGTATCAATTATATCATGTGTATGAAATGCAATTTTGAAACCAAACCTAGTAATCCATTCGCTACACACCACCCGTACCAACCAACACACCTGTGGGGATCTTTTGTCAACCCACCCCGCCAACACACCAATCGCATGCATTAAGCCATTTATATCAAATATAATTTTGTGGTCAAGCCACCAAAATATCGAATTTACGTGGCATTGCCACTATATGCAATGTGTGTGAGCCACAAAAACTTCTCTTCATCATTATCCCATCCCATGCAAATCATGTATATAATGCATAACAAATCATAATATAATAACAATAATTTATTCGGATATTTATTACAAAAATTATGGCCCAAGTAACAAAATATCAAATTGGCCCATTTAGCAAATATCGATCGCCCATATATCAAAATATCACATCGCCCATATAGAAAATTTTCAAATCGCCCATATATCAAATTATCACATCGGCCCATATATCATATCATCACATCGGCCCATATATCATATTTTCAAATCGGCCCATATATTAAATTATCACATCGGCCCATATATCACATCATCACATTGGCCCATATATCAAATTTTCACATCGGCCCATATATCATATCATCACATTGGCCCATATATCATATTTTCACATTGGCCCATATAGCAAATTTTATCGATTTGGCCCATTAGGGGTATTTTCGTAATTTTTCACGGTGTTAATACGGATTTTGTCAATTTTATCAAAATAAAGAGATCTAAGCCAATTTTTTCGATTTCACAAAAATTCGATTTAATCAAGCGATTTACTACCAATACGATATTAATCTTTAACCCACAGAATACAGTGTGAGATTACACACCTGATTACGGTAAGCACTACGCTTTCTTGATTGTCGACACCTAAAATATTAAAACGCTCGATTAGTCAACGTACGCGATTTAAAACAAACGATCTAAGATTTTACCCTCGGGATCGTGAACAACTACGATTTGTCAGTTTTCCCCGGTTGACAGTCCACAACTCGGTGGAAAATCCCGAATCGTTGATGCCTCAAAATTGCGAACGACCTCGAATAGTCGATTCTCACCAGATGAGGGTCCACAACCCGGTGGAAAGTCCCGAATCACTGATACCGCCCTTCTCTTGAATTTAGGAGTAGGGATTGCTAATCCGCTCCTTTTTAGATCTCCACTCGACTACCCAATCGAACCGGTACCACAAGCCTCCATTCGATTAGATCTTAAGTAGATTGAAATTACGATAAAATATGGACTTATCAAAATGGTAAAGATCGGCTTACCACTAATTTTTGAGTGATCAACGATTGGATAGATCAAGCGATTAAATCCCTATAATATAACTGGTTAATCATTACCATACTAATAATCATCTTAACGAATAAAGAATGATTATAAAATTCGTGAAGAATTCTTACCTTAAAGATTTTAGGACCGATTTCTAGCAATCAAACGATGACTTCGGAAGAATGAAGGTGTCGGCCTTCCACTATATCACTACGAAGAAGAAAGAGATCTTGTTTGAGAGGGAGTAAGTGATTGTCTCGGTCAAAAAGACCCTCCCAAACCAAAATATAGATTCGGTAATAGAAGAAAGAAAGAAAAAAAACAGTTGAAAAGAACACTTACCGATTAAATCAAGAAATGAGTGCTAAAATGGATGAGAAGAAAAGATAAAGAAGAGATGAAGATTCGGTCATAGAGGAAAATATATGTTGATATTCGGCTATGGGGAATAATCAAACAAGAATATGTGATTTAATGGTGGTGTTGGTGTAGAGAAGAGAAAAGATTAGAGGAATGGTTAAAAGAAAGGATGAGAGGTTGGATGGATGATAGGTTGTTCGGCTATCCAAGAAAGATGAACAAGGGAAGAAGGTTTTGACCAAACAAAAGAGGAGGAAAATGCACAATTGTGCTAGGAGGATTCGGCAAAGAGGAGAGAATAGAAGAAAAACCAAAACTCACAAAGAGTAGAAATTTTGAGAAAATGACACAATTGATGCCAATGGTATTTTGACCAAAACTAACACTTTAGTCTCACCAAAGCATCAAGCGAAATTCGGCTATCACCCTATAGCCCCAAAACCGTCCACATTCATGCCCCTAAAGAACAAAAGTTTGGCCACCCAAACTTTCCAAAACAATCTCCATGAAATAAGCCACATGTTCCCCTTACTTGCCTTATTCTTTTGATTTCTTTCCCCAACCTCAACCTCTCCTTATTTCTTAGCCACCTTACCAAAAATAAAGAAGTCCAACTTGCCATATATACTTCTTGGCTGACACTTAAGGAAAGAGTGCAAAAATATAAATAAAAAATTTGCACACAATGGGATTTGAACCTCTTCCCTCAAGGTACATCATGTGGCGCCATATCCTCTTTACCAATAGCTCATTTATGCTAGCAATTTACTCATTTATTTCCATATGCTTTAAGGTCACTTACTCCATCTCCTTAAAGTGCTAAATGCCAAAAAAAATTACTAGTTTCAAATAAACCCCGAGCCTTCTCAGGACCTCCTAACATACACAATTAATAATCTAACTAGCTTAGCACCAAAATAATGCAACACATAAAATTCCAAATTCTAGGATGTTACAATTCTACCCCCCTTAAAGAAAATTTTTTCCTCGAAATTTACCTGATTAAAAGAGATGGGGATATTGCTGCCGAATCGTGTCCTCAAGCTCCCACGTAGCTTTCTCCACTCTGTGATTGCGCCATAAAACCTTGACTAACGGTACCGACTTCCTTCTCAGCACCTTAACGTCCCGATCTAAAATTTGCACTGGTTCCTCCTCGAACGACAAATCAGGTCTTATCTCAATTTCCTCTACCGGTACTATATGAGATGGATCTGATCGGTAACGCCTTAACATTGAGACATGAAATACACTATGTATCTGACTCAACTCCGAAGGTAGCTCAAGCTGATAAGCTACTGGCCCAACACGTTTCAACACACGGTATGGTCCGATAAAACCTAGGGCTCAACTTGCCCTTCCTTCCAAATCAAGATCTTCTTCCAAGGTGAGACCTTTAGAAAGACTTGATCTCCCACCGCAAACTCAATATCCTTACGCTCGGATCCGCATAAGATTTTTGTCTATCCGGCTTCCTTTAACCGTGCCCAAATTACCTTTACTTTTTCCTCCGTCTCGAGATATCACCGGGGCCCAATAACTGCCGCTCCCCAATTCACCCAACAAGTAAGAGTACGACATCTACGACCATACAATGCCTCATAGGGTGCCATCTGGATACTTTGGATTGATAGCTATTGTTATATGCAAACTCGCCAACGGTAGAGAAATCCTCCCAACTACCTCAAGTCAATCACACAGCCCCTTAACATGTCTTCCAGAATCTGGATTACTCTCTCCGACTGACCATCTGACTGAGGATGAAATGCCTATTGAAATTCAACTTGGTTCCCAAAGCTTCATGCAAGGCTTTCCAAAACCGTGATGTAAACCTAGGGTCCCTGTCTGATATAATAGACACTGGTACCCCATGTAACCTCACAATCTCTGCTACGTACAACTTGGCCAACTTCTGCAATGAATAATCCGTACGAACAGGTAGGAAATGGGCAGTCTTCATCAACCGATCCACTATTACCCAAACATAATCTTTATTAGTAGGCGTTAAGGGTAACCCACTAACAAAGTTCATCGTTATCCGTTCCAATTTCCATAATGGAATCTTCACCGGTTGTAGTAATCGCGACGGCAATTGATGTTCCGCCTTCACTTGCTGACATGTTAAGCACCTAGTCACAAAATCAATAACCTCCCATTTCAACCCTGGCCACCAATACTATTCACGGAGGTCTCAATACATTTTATTTCCCCCGGGGTGCATAGCATATGGGCTACTATGCGCCTCACGCAGAATCATTTGCCTCAATTCTGAATCTTTGGGCATAAAGATTCTTCTGCAGAAACACAATACTCCATCATTATTCAATCCAAAATCCCCTATCACACCACCTTCCACTTGCTGAAGTAAAGAACCCAACCTTTCATCTAATAACTGTTTTTCCTTAATATGACCAATCCACGCAGGCTTCACCTAAAGTTCGGCTAGTAGACTACCATCTTCATACAAGCTGGGATGAGCGAACATCGCTCTCAAATCTGATATCATCTTACGACTCAACGCGTCTGCCACCACGTTAGCATTTCCGGGATGATACTCGATTGAGAAGTCATAATCCTTCAACAGTTCTATCCACCTCCGCTGTCTTAAGTTCAACTCCTTTTGGGTGAGAAGGTACTTTAGACTCTTATGATCTGTATAGATGATCGACTTCTCAATGTATAGGTAATGTCTCCAAATCTTCAAAGCAAACACCACCGCAGCCAACTCCAAATCATGAGTGGGATAATTCACTTCGTGCGACCTTAACTGACGAGATGCATAAGCCACCACTTTACCTCCTTGCATCAACACACATCCCAAGCCTGTGTGTGACGCATCGCAGTAAACAATAAACTCTTTTCTAGCCTCGGGTTGAATTAATACTGGCACTTCTGTCAGAATCCTCTTCAATTTCTCAAAGCTCTCTTGCTACTGATCTGACCACACAAATGGTACTCCCTTGCGCAACAGCTTTGTTAGGGGCGCAGCAATCAACGAAAACCCCTCAATGAAACGCCTGTAGTAACCTGCCAATCCTAGGAAACTCTAAATTTCAGCCACTGACTTCGATGGTTTCCAATCCAACACAGCCTCTACTTTCTGGGGATCAACTCTAATTCCTTCGGCCGACACAACATGCCCCAAGAAGGTCACTTCCTTCAGCCAAAATTCACACTTACTAAATTTGGCATAAAGTTGCTTTTCCTGCAATATCTGCAATACCACCCGCAAATGCGAATCATGCTCTTCTTCATTCTTCGAGTATACCAAGATGTCATCTATGAACACCACCACAAACCGATCTAAGTAGGGTTGGAAAACCCAGTTCATCATGTCCATAAATGCAGCTGGTGCATTAGTCAACCCAAACGGCATCACCAAGAACTCATAATGTCCGTAACGAGTTCGAAACGCAGTCTTATAAATATCTGCCTCCTTGACCTTAAGTTGGTGATAACCAGATCTCAAATATATCTTCGAGAAAATCGAAGCTCCTCTCAATTAATCGAACAGGTCATCGATTGTTGGCAACGGATACCTATTCTTGATCGTCAATTTATTCAACTTCCTATAATCGATGCACATACGCATCTACCCATCCTTCTTCTTGACGAACAAGACCGGTGCTCCCCACGCTGACACACTCGGTCGAATGAATCCCCTATCTGACAACTCCTGAATTTGAGCTTTAAGCTCTGCTAACTCCTTCGACGCCATTCTATAAGGAGCAATGGACACTGGAGTTGTTCCTGACAATAACTTAATGCCAAACTCTACCTCCCGATCCGGAGGCAATCTAGAAAGTTCCTCGGGAAAGACATCTGAAATCTTTTTCACCGTTTTAACACCTTCCACCGATAATTCCTTAGCATCCAACGCACTAATGAAGGCTAGGAATGCTCCACACCCTTTTCGCACTAACTTTTCAGCCTTTAAAGCAGATACCACATTTGATAGATAGTTTCTCCTTTCACCTATTATCATCACTTCCTTATCTTCCGAAGTTCTTAGTGACATCCGCTTTGCAGCACAATCCAAGTTCGCACGGAGTTTCACCAACCAGTCCATGCCCAAAATAAGGTCGAACTCGCCAAAAGGCAGTTCCATCAAATCCGCCAAAAATGTTTCTCCTTGAATTTCCAAGGGCACATCTCTAAACAATCTATTTACTATCACAGAATATCCTAAAGGACTAATTACCGTCATCTCTCTAGCACTAATCTCAAATCTAATGTTCAGATTTCATGACACAGGACTAGCAACCTACGAATAGGTGGATCCGATATCTATCAAAGCAGTAACAGGTACATTAGATATGAAAAATGTACTGGTTATCACATTAGGTGCATCGCCATCCTCCCGGTGGCTGACCGCATAAACCAACCCTGGCTGCCTCGCCTCCACGTTACCCCTGAAACCAGTACCTCTACCCGGTGCACCCTGTCCTCAACCTACGCCATTACCACCTCGACCTGGCCCACGGCCTCTCGGTGGCTGCTGAGCGCCTCTAGCTGGCTGTGCATTATAGTTACGAGCATCCTGAGTCTGAGCAGTCTGTCGAGGACAATCTTTGAGTTGATGGTCCTTGGAACCACATTTGAAACAACCACTGATTCTCTTCCAGCATTCACCCAGGTGTCATTTTCCGCAGTAAGCACATGGTTGTATCTGATTGGTCGTAGCTAGTACTCTAGCTCGAGCTAGCTCAATATTCCTAGGCCTCTTCTGAAACCCTCTAGCAGGACCTGAGTACTTAAAGTCCCTCTTGCTCTTGCCTCTATCTTTTTCTCAGTTTTGCCGCTCCGAGTGCTTAGCCTCTTCGGCTATCTTGGCTTTCTCCACAAGTGTGGAAAAATTCCTTTCTTGTTGTGGGGCTATCAGTACCTGCAACTCATCACACAACCCGTCCTCAAAACGCACACAGCGTTCGTAGTCAGTTGGCACTATACCCTGGGCATAACGACTCAGACGTAGAAATTTCACCTCGTAAGCTGCCACAGTCTTACCTCCTTGGACCAGATTTAGGAATTCCTTCCTTCGGGCATCCACATAGCTAGCCCCGACATACTTTCCTTGGAATGCAGTTTTGAAGAAATCCCAAGTAACACGATCGGCCGGAGTGCCCTCCCAAACAGTGAGCCACCATTGATATGCCTCGTCTCTCAATAAGGACACAGCTCCTCTCAGTTTCTGCTCGGCGGTGCAATCCAGATCATCCATGATTCGCTCCACTGCCTCGAGCCAATACTCTGCGACATTTGGGGCTACACCTGAGATACCCCTAAAAACCTCGGCACCACTTGATCTAAGTTGTTCCGAAATTGATCCACGAGCTGCTGGCCCAGTTCTAGCCCCAGCAACCCTTTCCAAGACTCGCAACATTGCTTGGAATAGAGCAATGTCCTCCCTCATACGGTCTTGTGATCCAGTTTCAGTCACAGGTGATGCAGGTGCGTCCATTTCCGGCATATGTCCCGATGCTTCAGACGCAACTCTAGTGCCTCGGCCTCTACCACGGCCACGTCTACCGCGTCCATGTCCTCTAGCGCTCATGTTGGGTAATTCGATTTAATCTGATTATAAGTATTATGAATCAATATACTATTTCGGTGTTTATTAAACAATGTTTTCTGAAACATAATAAGTAAAGTCGTTTTCGTAGTCGCATCCTATAGTCTCAATCTCTATAGTTTCAATACCTAAAACTAGAAGTTCTAGAGTATTCCTACAGTTATATCATAATCATTATAATCATACAATTTTAGCATACACTTACTTGACTTGGTGCCTGATACCCGTTGTGCCATACTTCCTAAAAAAACATACATTATAAATTTTTCATTTCAAAATAGCTTTGAAAAATGTTTTTGAACCCAAACCACAGCCGAGTTTTGAATCGGGCTCTGATACAATAAAATGTAACACCCCAAACCCGGCCCATGCGTTAAGGCCAGATCTGACATGTTACATGAGAAAGATACTACTAAGTCTTTTATCATTTGTACTTAAATAGAATTTGATTTAAAATCGATTAAAATATCTCCCATTTAAAAATTCGTCAAACATAAAAACAAAACAAAAATTAATCCAGATGCCTTATTACAAACCTTAACTCAAAATAGCAAAGTAGTTAAAAATACTAAAAGAAATACAAATTTCAAATTAAACCATTTTTTTATAGTATGGCCTCCACCGAGTCATCCATGGCCCAAGTCTCCATCACTGATCATTACCTGAAAAGGGATAAAGAAAAATGGGGTGAGTTACTAGAACTCAGTGTATAACCCACTTACCGTTGTCCACTGGGCCAAAATCCCATTAAGCGATATATTGGGCCTAAGCCCATTTACAATAATAATAACGTATCAATTATATCATGTGTATGAAATGCAATTCCCAAACCAAACCTAGTAATCCATCCACTACACACCACCCGTACCAACCAACACACCTGTGGGGATCTTTTGTCAACCCACCTCGCCAACACACCAATCGCATGCATTAAGCCATTTATATCAAATATAATTTTGTGGTCAAGCCACCAAAATATCAGAATTTGCGTGGCATTGCCACTATATAGAATTGTGGCAGAGCCACCAAAACTTCTCTTCATCATTATCCCATCCCATGCAAATCATGTATATAATGCATAACAAATCATAATATAATAACAATAATTTATTCGGATATTTATTACAAAAATTATGGCCCAAGTAACAAAATATCAAATTGGCCCATTTAGCAAATATCGATCGGCTTCTATAAATCAAAATATCACATCGCCCATATAGCAAATTTTCAAATCGCCCATATATATCAAATTATCACATCGGCCATATATCATATCATCACATCGCCCATATATCATATTTTCAAATCGGCCCATATATCAAATTATCATATCGGCCCATATATCATATCATCACATTGGCCCATATATCATATTTTCACATTGGCCCATATAGCAAATTTTATCGATTTGGCCCATTAGGGGTATTTTCGTAATTTTTCACGGTGTTAATACCGATTTTGTCAATTTTATCCAAATGAAGAGATCTAAGCCAATTTTTTCGATTTCACAAAAATTCGATTTAATCAAGCGATTTACTACCAATACGATATTAATCTTTAACCCACAGAATACGGGGTGAGATTACACACTTGATTACGGTAAGCACTATGCTTTCTTGATCGTCGACACCTAAAATATTAAAACGCTCGATTAGTCAACGTACGCGATTTAATAAATCTACTTTAAAATAAACGATCTAAGATTTTACCCTCGGGATCGTGAACAACTACGATTTGTCAGTTTTCCCTGGTTGATAGTCCACAACACGGTGGAAAATCTCGAATCGCTGATTCCTCAAAATTGCGAACGACCTCGAATAGTCGATTCTCACCAGATGAGGGTCCACAACTCGGTGGAAAGTCCCGAATCACTGATACCGCCCTTCTCTTGAATTTAGGAGTAGGGATTGCTAATCCGCTCCTTTTTAGATCTCCACTCGACTACCCAATCGAACCGGTACCACAAGCCTCCATTCGATTAGATCTTAAGTAGATTGAAATTACGATAAAATATGGACTTATCAAAATGGTAAAGATCGGCTTACCACTAATTTTTGAGTGATCAACGATTGGATAGATCAAGCGATTAAATCCCTATAATATAACCGGTTAATCATTACCATACTAATAATCATCTTAACGAATAAAGAATGATTATAAAATTCGTGAAGAATTCTTACCTTAAAGATTTTAGGACCGATTTCTAGCAATCAAACGATGACTTCGGAAGAATGAAGGTGTCGGCCTTCCACTATATCACTACGAAGAAGAAAGAGATCTTGTTTGAGAGGGAGTAAGTGATTGTCTCGGTCAAAAAGACCCTCCCAAACCAAAATATAGATTCGGTAATAGAAGAAAGAAAGAAAAAAACAGTTGAAAAGAACACTTACTGATTAAATCAAGAAATGAGTGCTAAAATGGATGAGAAGAAAAAATAAAGAAGAGATGAAGATTCGGTCATAGAGAAAAATATATGTTGATATTCGGCTATGGGGAATAATCAAACAAGAATATGTGATTTAATGGTGGTGTTGGTTTAGAGAAGAGAAAAGATTAGAGGAATGGTTAAAAGAAAGGATGAGAGGTTGGATAGATGATAGGTTGTTCGACTATCCAAGAAAGATGAACAAGGGATGAAGGTTTTGACCAAACAAAAGAGGAGGAAAATGCACAATTGTGCTAGGAGGATTCGGCAAAGAGGAGAGAATAGAACAAAAACCAAAACTCACAAAGAGTAGAAATTTTGAGAAAATGACACAATTGATGCCAATGGTATTTTGACCAAAACTAACACTTTAGTCTCACCAAAGCATCAAGCAAAATTCGGCTATCACCCTATAGCCCAAAAATCGTCCACATTCATGCCCCTAAAGAACAAAAGTTTGGCCACCCAAACTTTCCAAAACAATCTCCATGAAATAAGCCACATGTTCCCCTTACTTGCCTTATTCTTTTGATTCCTTTCCCCAACCAAACCTTTCCTTATTTCTTAGCCACCTTACCAAAAATAAATAAGTCCAACTTGCCATATATACTTCTTGGCTGACACTTAAGGAAAGAGTGCAAAAATATAAATAAAAAATTTTCACACAATGGGATTTGAACCTCTTCCCTCAAGGTACATCATGTGGCGTCATATCCTCTTTACCAATAGCTCATTTATGCTAGCAATTTACTCATTTATTTCTATATGCTTTAAGGTCACTTACTCCATCTCCTTAAAGTGCTAAATGCCAAAAAATTTTACTAGGTCCAAATAAACCCCGAGCCTTCTCAGGACCTCCTAACATACACAATTAATAATCTAACTAGCTTAGCACCAAAATAATGCAACACATAAAATTCCAAATTCTAGGATGTTACAGGTTGCCTCCCGAGAAGCGCTCGTTTATAGTCTTAAGCTAGACTTTACCTCTCATTCGTATGGTCAAGGTGGTTTGAGGAGTTGGAAGTCCTTTCTCATGCTATCATTTGCGTCTTAGTGAAAAAAATTAAGTCGAGATGTGTTTATAGTAAAAGTACCAAAAATAGGATTACTTACCTCGACTGTTCCGTGTGGGAAAACACTGGTTACCCTAAAAGATATTTCTTTGTTTGTGCTGGGGTCCGGAGGAGATATTCAAGGATCTGCTTGATCTAACAGTACCTGGTCCCCTATTTTGAAGTGGTTTGTTGTTCCCATTAGCTCTTTTGGGGGCTCCTTCAGTTTTATCTTGTGTGGTTCCAGTTCTTCGTCGTGTATCCCTAATTTCTCCTTGAAGTGTGTCTTCCACTCGTCTAGATCGTCGAACTGAATCTCTCGATCTTCATGAGTTATTTCTTTGTTGGCATGGGGTTTAGGATCGGGTTCAGTTGTATTCTTTGGTGGTGCTTCCTAAAAATAAGGGTTAACCGAATGGTTATCAGTAGAATTTATGTTCTCACCTTGATTACTCGATTTTCTAGCCAAATCGAGAGCCTTGATGGTGACTGTCTCATTACCTACGCTAAGTATGAGTTCTCCTGCATCAACATCAACTTTAGTCCTTGTAGTTGCTAAAAAGGGTCTTCCTAAAATTAGGGGGACCGAATTATCCTCATCCATGTCCAAGACAACAAAGTCTACTGGGAAAATGAATCTGTCGATTTTCACAAGAACATCTTCAATAATACCCCTAGGAATTCTAACAGTTTTATCAGCTAATTGAATGCTCATCCTAGTTTGTTTGGGTTTCCCTAGACCTAATTGTTTAAACAATTTATAAGGCATGACATTTATGCTTCCCCTAAATCAGCTAACGCATTATCAACAGTTAGTCTACTAATTAAACATGGAATTGTAAAACTCCCTGGATCTTTTAGCTTTTGTGGTAGTCTATTTTGGAGAATTGCTGAGCACTTTGCATTGAGTTCCACATGTGACGACTCGTCTAACTTCTGTTTGTTTGTCAGAAGCTCTTTTAAAAATTTCCTAGAATCTGGCATCTGCGAAAGAGCTTCAAGTAATGGTAAGTTAATATGTAATTTCCTTAAAAGTTTAAGAAACTATTCGAACTGTTCTTCTGTGTCGTCTCTTCTTAATGCCTCAGGGTAAGGTACGCGAGGTTGGTACTCCTTGATTACCGGTTTTTGCTTGTCTTGTGTTACCTCAACTTTACCTTTTTCTACCTCGTTTCCTTGTGTTAGACTGGGTTCGTCTACTTCTTCACTTTCTTGAGCTGTTATGGCTTGGATTTGCTCCTTTGGATTAATTTCAGTATTACTCAGTAGACGCCCTTGTGGTCGTTTGGATAATAGCTTTGCAATTTCTCCGACTGACTGGGTAATTTCCCCGATTGCCTTTGTAAGTCCTCCGACTTGGTTCTCGATCGTTTTGATTGATGTTTGTTGGGTGTCGAGTGTTACCTCAGTTTTTTGGAGACGGGCTTCTATGGATGCTATGAATTTGTTCAACGTCTCTTCAAGATTTGGCTTCTTCTCTTGCGGATAGGGCTGATTTTGAAAATTTTGAGGAGGTTGTTGCCTTTTGGTTCCCTGATTTCCTTGTCCTCCCCACGAAAAATTTGGGTGGTTCCTCCAACCTGGATTATAATTATTACTATATGGGTTATTATTAGATCTGAAATTGTTACCTATATAGTTCATCTGTTCGCTCTCTGTGCCCGGTTGGTAGGGTGGGTACTCAGGATTCGCCACAGTTCCACTTGTGTCACACTGCATGACTGGATGTACCTACGAAGAACACAAACTATCAATCTTCTCATTCATCAACTCTACTTGATTTGATAGCATGGTTACTGCGTCGAGGTTGTAAACTCCGGCTATTTTTGTTGGCCTTATTCTTGTAACTTGCCACTGATAGTTATTCAGCGACATCTCTTCTATAAATTCGTAGGCTGCTTCAGGAGTTCTATTATTCAGGGTTCCACCGGCGGCCGAGTCGATTAGTTGCCTCGTTGAGGGGTTTACACCGTTATAGAAAGGCTGGACTTGGAGCCACAAGGGTAAACCATGGTGTGGACACCTTCTCAAGAGATCCTTATATCTCTCCCATGCATCGTATAGTGTTTCTAAATCTATCTGCACAAAAGAAGAGATATCATTACGTAATTTGGCCGTTTTGGCCGGTGGGAAATATTTTAATAAAAACTTTTCGGTCATTTGATCCCATGTAGTGATTGACCCTCGTGGTAACGAGTTTAACCACTGTTTGGTTTTATTCTTTAGTGAAAAGGGAAATAATCGAAGTCGTATGGCATCATCAGAAACGCCATTTATTTTGAAGGTATCACAGAACTCTAAAAAATTAGCTATATGAGCGTTTGGGTCTTCGTCATGCAAACCATCAAATTGAACAAATTGCTGAATCATTTGTATAGTGTTAGGTTTTAATTCAAAATTATTAGCAGCTATAGCAGGCCTAACAATACTTGATTCGGCTCCTGTTAAATGCGGTTTAGCATAATCAAACATTGTAACATCCTAAAATAGGGCCTATGCATTTTTGATTTAATTGTATGAAGTGACATGTTTTAAGTATTATGAATAAATTTTGAATATTTTTGGAAACCCAGAAATGAGTGAAAATAAGTTAGAAATGAACATTTTTGGAAACCTGAAAATGTATGGAAATGTTAAGTTTAAAAATGGAAGGTGAAAATTTTTGGAAACTAGGAAATGTAAGGAAAATGGAAAGTGAACATTTTTGGAAACTTGGAAATGTAAGGAAATGTCAAGTTTACAGAGCCGATCGAAAATTTTTGGAAACTTAGAAATGACCTAGAAATGACGAGTTTTAAGGTTTAAAAGGGGAAATTAAGGCAAGGTGGCCTTAAAAGAAAAAGTTTGTGAAATTTCACACACAAACAGGCTTGAAAAAGTGGTCTGAAGATGCCACTGAGGGCCTATGGAAATGGCGCCATATGCAAGAGGAATGGGCCTAAGTTCGAGTCACATGGGAAGCAAATAAAAGAAATTTTATTTTGCTACAAGGAGCAGAGAGAGGTGGACGGCACATGGCTATAAATTAGGAGCTTTTATTATTTTATAAATAGTGGATAAATAAGGGATTTATTTATCATTATTTTCAAGAGATAATTGTTGGATTAAATTCTTTTAATTTGAATAAAGAGATAAAGAGGAAAATAAGGGAGAAGTGATGGCCAAGTAAGGGACTTTGAGTTTAATAATTTCGGCTAAGTAAGGATAGTTGCTGGATTATCTTTTATTTTAAGTGATAATTAAAGAGATAAAGCTATTAAAATAGAAGAGTGATGGCCAAGTAAGGGATTCTAAGTTAGTAATATCGGCTATAAAAGGAAAAGAGAGGCCATTCTGCATTATTATCTGTTCTTTGAAAGCCTCTGCCGAATTCTCTTCACCAAATCTTCTTCTTCTTTTATTTTTGCCAAGCCAAAATACCTTGTGATCTAGCCGAATCCTCCATCTTTATTCTTCCTTCTCTTTTCTTTCTAATCCCTCCAAAAGCCGAAAGTTGTGAGATCATCATCTAGCCATAGCCGAATCTCTGAAGGTTGAAGTGAAGGTACAATCGATTTCTTCAAGTAAGGGTAAGATCTCATTCGGTTTCATCATTTTTCTTAAGATTTGCCGAAATCTAGGACTAACCCCATTAATATCTTGTTGCCGAAACTTTGAAGAGATCTTTCGGGATTTACTAAGTGTCGACTACAAGGAAGGAGAAGTTCTTTTCTTGAAGGTACACCATAGGCCACGTGTTCCCTAGTTATTCGGTGAGTTTCGGGATTTAAAATCCACAAGGTAAGTGTCTATAGTATTTGGCCAAGGCCATGTTTGGTAAATATATGTTTTCATTAATTATTCAAAAGCCGAAAACTAACCAAGTTAATTGATTCAATGCTTGGCGAATGCAAGAAGAGTATAGCGAGATTTCAAGACTTGATTCTTAAGTCAAACGGCAACAAGGTAAGTTTAAGTATACTAATCCTACTAGGATTTGGATTTATGGCGAATGGCTTTTTATTAAAGTAGTAGGTGATTAATCAAATGTAAGGATTAAGGATCTAAGCATTAGATCAAGCTTTTCGGGATTTCAAGACCCTTTCGGTAAGTATGATAAGTTGTGGATATTTGGTTAAGAATTCGTATATTGATGATTAAATCGATTGTTCGATTAAGTGTGTTGATGGAGGCGAATACCATTCAAGAAGGGAAAGGGAAGGTCCTATCCCAAAGTTTAAGAAGAGATCTGTCTCGGCGATTAGGGATTGGCCACCGGTGTGGACCAAATCGAAACAAGAAAGTAGGCAAATATCCGTAGTATCGCCTAGTGATAGCATCATGATCGAAAGCATAGTTCTCCAAGTGATCAGGTGTGTGATTAACCCACCGCTTTCCGGTATATGATATGTATGTGAAATGTGTATGCATTATGAATGTGCTAACTAGTGCGAAGTGGAAATTGTGATAAGGATACCCTCAAGGGGTATGTCGATAATCCAAAGTAAGTACCAAACCCGATGATATGTGATTATTAATATGAATATGTGATAATATGCTTGATGAACATGCTCATGCATCATTACATTGTATCATTATTTTATGTGGCATGTGCATGGGTGGGATATGATATGAAAGAAGGTACGGGTGTACTTCGAGTACGTGGTTTGATGATAGCCTTGAGCTACATCGTGGATTGACGTTGACTGAGGTCACATTGTGGATTAATTGCGATTTAGTTCGCGTGGCTTGATGAGTGGCTATGTGCCTCATCGTGGTTGATATCGGCTATGTGCCATATCGTGGTTGATGAGTGACTATGTGTCCCATCGCGGTTTTGGTGTTAGCTACAGCTACATCGTGGATTGGCGCTGACTGAGGTCACGTTGTGGATTAATTATGATTTAGTTCGCGTGGCTTGATGAGTGGCTATGTGCCTCATCGTGGTTGATATCGACTATGTGCCATATCGTGGTTGATGAGTGACTATGTGTCCCATCGTGGTTTTTGATGTTAGCCTTGAGCTACATCGTGGATTGACGTTGACTGAGGTCACGTTGTGGATTAATTGTGATTTAGTTCGCGTGGCTTGATGAGTGGCTATGTGCCTCATCGTGGTTGATATCGGCTATGTGCCATATCGTGGTTGATGAGTGACTATGTGTCCCATCGTGGTTTTGGTGTTAGCTACGGCTACATTGTGGATTGGCGCTGACTGAGGTCACGTTGTGGATTAATTGCGATTTAGTTCGCGTGGCTTGATGAGTGGCTATGTGCCTCATCGTGGTTGATATCGGCTATGTGCCATATCATGGTTGATGAGTGACTATGTGTCCCATCGTGGTTTTTGATGTTAGCCTTGAGCTACATCGTGGATTGACGTTGACTGAGGTCACGTTGCGGATTAATTGTGATTTAGTTCGCGTGGCTTGATGAGTGGCTATGTGCCTCATCGTGGTTGATATCGGCTATGTGCCATATCGCGTGGTTGATGAGTGACTATGTGTCCCATCGTGGTTTTGGTGTTAGCTACGGCTACATCGTGGATTGGTCTTGATCGAGGTCGCGTTGTGGACTATTGTGCTTAATTGCACGTGGACGGCAGCGATTGCCTTTGGAGTGAAAAGGAGAGGGTGATTTGATAATCCCCGGTGTGTGGTAGGTCGGATAAGGGGTGTAGCGGATGGACCCTAGGTTTGGGTTGGGCTTCATAATTGCATGATTTCGTATGTGAACATATGTGGGAATGGGCCAAGCCCGGTATATGAATGTGGATCAGTGTGGAAATGGGCTAAGCCTAGTATGTGGAAATTATGTGGTTAACTACCCTATTTGATGAATGTGATATGAATATGGGCCAAGCCTGCAATGTGATAACAAGTGAATTTGATAATTGATATCGATATATGAGTTAATATGTGGTTAACATGTGGGTGGAATTCGAAGTGGACTAATTACACATCGAGTCCGTATGACTCACCCAATTTTTATTAAACATCGCAGTGATCGTGATTTTTGGACCGGGTTGGAGTGGATACAAAGGTGGCCATGCATGAGATTTCCATGCAGAAAGATATTTTAATTAATTAAGTAGTTATATTTTCAGATTTTGATTAAGTGTTTATTGTAATAAGGCCCATTAAAGTGATTGAACATTTTTATTATGTTTAAGCTAGACGACCATTAAATTATTATTTGGAAGTGCTTTTAATTTTGGCAACTTATATTTTAAAAGCTTATAATAAAGTTTTAATTTGGATATTTTTATCAAGCTTATATTATTTAGAATTTTTAATTGGACATGGTTTTCAAATGACAAAATTTTTAATGTTTTTCCCAAAAGTGAAATCAGTCTTCAAACGTTTTTCCGCAGTGGCATTTCAAATTCGGTCGTAACGAATGGGCCGGGTTTGGGGTGTTACAAACATAGTACGAGGAGCATTATTTTCTGCCACATCTTATGGTGGAAGATTATTTTCGTCCATCCCTTCAGTAGGATTGGATCTGTCTTCTCGCTCTTCTTGGTAATTTAGGGCTCGCCTAATTTCTCTGCGATTTCTCCGAGCGGTAGCTTCAATATCACTGTCGTATTCTAAAGGTCCTCTCGAGTTCCTTCTAGACATAAACTAGAGGTACCTGCGAGGAAAAGAAAGAAGGAAAGTTTAGCAAATTTAAAATTAAAACTAAAAATAAAAATAAATTGCGAAAAATAAAAATAAAGGCTAAAGTAATAAAAATAGAGCTTTCTTAATATTTTAGTTCCCCGGCAATGGCGCCAAAAACTTGATCACTGTAAATCAGAGTTTTAAAATTTATAAAAGAATGATCGAACTTGGAAACTAACTCTGACAACAATTAAAGGCAAGTGCACCTATCGAACAGTAGTATAGTTTAGGCAAGATCGGATTATCGAACCCAAAGGAACTAAAAGTACTAATTCTAAAAGTACTAGATTTATGGGCTTTGGGCTCCTCGATGCAGGGGTTTCTATCGAACTGCCTAATAAGTTGCCCCTAGGGTGTTTATATAGGCTTTGAGATGTGTTACTCGGCCTCCGAGTATCCTAATTTGAGTGCAATTCCTAATTGGGGGTTTAATTAGACTTTGGAGTGTGTTTCTTTGCCTCCAAGCATCCAAATCCGAGTGAAATTGCTCTTTCCAGCGACAGGGACACAGCCATGGCACACGCCCGTGTGAATCGTGGTCAGGCCGTGTGGACTTCGTTGATGAGGCATGACCGTGTAAATCATGGTCCAGGCCGTGTTCGAGATCTTTTAAGGAGGCACGGCCGTGTGATCTTTGGTCCAGGTCGTGTCGATTTCATGCTTTGGCCCATTTGTCCCGTTTTAAGCCCGTTTCTCGTTCTTTTTATCCTTGGCTGCTTTCCTGAGTATAAGACATGAAAAGAAAGGATTATGTAACACCTCAAACCCGGCCTAGAAGTTTGGCCCGAATCTGGTGTGTCACATGGGAGTAAAAACCATCTTTGCGAAAAACTTGCTTGAGAAATACAACCTCATTGTTAAAACTCAAAACACTTAAGCAATTGTTGTCTACTTGAAAACGTAATTATCTTTAAAAATCTTTTCATTTGCGGAAGCATATTTGAAATAAATAATTTACGAAGATGTGACGTTTATAAATAGAGTTGCAGAAGCATTTTGAAAACGTTGCGGAAACGTAGATAAAATACAAGTATTTTGAGAGGTTGTTTGATAAATCGATAATCGAACTAGTAATATTTTAAAACCGTGAATTTTGAAAATGTCATTGATAATTTTAAAGAAAATCCGAGTTAAAATTATTTGTAAAATTTTGTTATGAAATCCTTTTGTTAATCAATTTTGGAAAATCTTTATTTAAGTTTTTAGAAAAATTCCCATCTAAAAAAAATTCAAGCAAAATTAAAGTACGTCAACATAAAGCAAAAATAAATACTCCAGAGGCCTTATTACAACTTAAACAAAAATAGCAAAATAATAAAATAAACGGGAATAGAAATTTAAAATTCAATAACACCATTTCTGAAGTATGGCCTCCACCGAGTCATCCATGGGCCCAAGTCCTCGTCACTGAGCATTACCTACAAGGGTTAAGAAAAAGGGGGGGTGAGTTACAAGAACTCAGTGTGAAATCCCCTTACCGTCATCCACTGGGCCTGAACCCATATAGTAATCATCTTGGGCTTAAGCCCATTTAACATGCACTTGGACCGAAGCCCATTTACAAAACAGAATATATTTATATATGTGCAATGTATGAATGTATGCAAACCCAAACCAACCTAATAATCCATCCGCTACACACCACCCGTACCAACCAACACACCTGTGGGGATCTTTTGTCAACCCACCCCGCCAACACACCAATCCCAAGCATTTAGCCATTTATATCAAATTCGAATTGTGGACAAGCCACCAGAATAACAGAATATACGTGGCTTAGCCAGCAGACAAAATGTGACAGAGTCACCAGAATATCATATACGGTAATATAACCAAAGACACACCTTGGTAAAATGATCGACACAGTCGTCAATTTATATATTAGGCACATAGCCCCGGGTAAATATGTTTAGCACAAAGCCATAATCACGATGGCACAAAGCCATATTTAGGTTGGCACATAGCCATTATCGTAATTTGTGGCGAGCCACGAGAATCGAATGTATCATTGCAGATCAAACTGCTTTTCATAATATTTGTGGCGGTGCCACAGAAAATTTCTTCTCTTCAACATTTTCCCAACCCATGCAAATTCATGTAGATGCATCATACATAGCAAATCATGATATTTACAAATATAACAACAATAATTAAATTAGACAAAAGTTCAAATTTTAACACTTTACAAAATCGGCCATTAGGGCATTATAACAAATTGGCTCATTAAGCCATATGTCAAATTGGCCCATTAAACAATATATCAGATTGGCCCACAAAACAATATATATCAAATCGGCCCATTAAGCAATTTATCAAATCGGCCCATTATGGCTATATAACAAATCAGCCCATTAAGGCAATATAACAAATCGGCCCTTTAGGGGCATTTTCATAATTCGGCCCATAGGGGCATTTTCGTAATTCGGTAATCTTACCCACTAAGGGTAATTTGGTAATCTCGCAACCCAGGGGTATTTTGGTAATTTCGCAACCTAAACTTAACTACTAATGTGAGGCATAAAATTTGAAACAATCCATCTGCGTCATACTGACTAAACTGACTATAACTTGAGTTAGGAACCTCAAAATTTAGATCCGTAAATTTTCCTTGAAACTAGACTCATATATCTTCTTACGATAAATTTTCCAGAATTTATTTGACTTAACCATTTAGTACAGTTTATTCCTTAAAGTTTCCCTTGTTTCACTGTCCAACGATTCTGACCTCTCTTATCTTAATTTCAAATATCTTACTGTACGGTTTTCACATGCTGCTCCCACTTGTTTCGTTTAAAAATAGGTTCAATAAGAAATCCATACATATTAATTATAATTCTTAATTCTCTTTGTATAATTTTAAACAATTTTTCCAAGATAGAACAGAAAACCGCGAAGTCGATCAGAACCACGGTTTTCATATACTGCTCCCACTTGTTTCTAATGAAAATGGGCTCACTAATGAATCCATACATATGAATTATAACCCTTAATTCACTTTGTACAATTTTATATGATTTTTCCAAAACAGATCAGGGAACCACGAAGTTAATCAGAATCAGTCTCACTAAAATTAAGATATCTCAGAATATAAAATTCCTTTTCCTTCTCTGTTTCTTCCATATCAAAATAGACACAGTAAGCTTTAATTAGATATCTTATTCACTTATTTATCCCTTTTCTCCTATTTTCTGTGATTTTTCAAAATCACATCATCAAGTGTTGACCAAAATCAAGTTTCATTGCAAAAATATGGTTACCACTATGAATATACGCACGCCCGAGTGGTCACGGATGCCGGTTTCCGGTTTTCCTTCGGTATTTCGACCAAATCACAGAACATATCATACAAACATTCAGAGAGGTATGAGATTACACACCATTTCAAACATGTATTCGGAAGGGTACGGGATTACACACCTTATTTGGATTTCCTTAAGAACCACTCTTCTTTGACCCTAGAACAATACCAACCAAAAGTTAGCCTCGGGTTTCCAAAAGATTTCGTATCACTTACACCTGAATCACTTACCACTATGTCCGAAGGTAGAATATATTGAGTGATTTATCCCTAAAACATATAGTCAATTATTTCAAATTATTACTCCGTTAGCAACCAATCGAATATTGAATAATATCAATAATCCATAAGAACTCCTTACCTTATTAATATTGGATCCGATTTCTCCGTTCAACTTAAGGTGTTCGGCCTCCCACTAGAATACAACAAAAGGGAGAGTGATCTCGTTTGAGAGAGTAGAATTAAATGATGGTCTCGGTCAATATGACCCTCCCAAACCAAGGCATAATTCGGCATTAAGAAAAAGAAAATAAAATGTTGAAGAGAACCACTTACCGATTTATCAAGGAATGAGTGTTAATACGGATGAGAAGAAAAGATAGAGAAGAGATCAAAGTTCGATTATAGAGGAAAATGTATATTAATATTTGGCTATGGGGATAATCAAACAAGAAGATGTGCTCTTTTGGTGGTGTTGATTTAGAGAAGAGGAAAGATTGAAGGAATGTTTAAAAGAAAGGAATGGAAGGTTGAATGGATGCTAGGTGATTCGGCCATCAAAGGGAGATGAACAAGAGGTGAATATTTTGACCAAACAAAAGAGAAGAAAAATGCACAATTGTGCTAGGAGGATTCGACAAAGAGGATAGCAAATTGAGAGAAGATGACACTAAAGTTGCAAATGAGATTTTTGACCCAAAACAATACCAAGACCCTACCAAAAGCCAAAGTAAAATTTCAGCCACCTATCTACCCCCAAAACCGTCCACATGCATTGCCATAAGGGTCAAAATTTTGCCAACCATACTTTCCATAGCATTCTCAATGAAATAAGCCACATGTTCCCCTTACTTGTCTTATTCTTTTGATTCCTTTCCCCAACCTCAACCTTTCCTTATTTCTTAGCCACCTTACCAAAAATAAAGAAGTCCAACTTGCCATATATACTTCTTGGCCGACACTTAAGGAAAGTATACAAAAAAATAGTCAAAATTTTTTGTACCAAGTGGGATTCGAACCTCTTCCCTCAATGCCTTCACTTGATGCCATAACCTCTTTACTAATTGCTCATTTATGCAAGCAAATTACCCACCTATTTCCATAAGCCTTGACGCCCCTTACTATCTCTCTTTAATAGGCTTAAACACAAAATTTATACTAAGGCCCAACTTGAACCCGGAACTTCCTAGAAACCTCGTAACTTTCCAAAATCACCTTCTTAATTAATCCAATCTTGAAATAATGCCATTCTCTTTTTTCTCAAAATTTTAAACACTCCTAAGCCCAAGGCCCCATGGGCCCAATTCTTCTAGGCCCAATTTCGGGATGTTACAGATTAAGAGCACCTTTTTACATAAATCAAGGGATAATTCATCCAAAAGCATACTAAATGTGGGCCTAAAATGTGTTACTATTTCGGTTTATCAGCCGTGTAAGTCGTGGTCCAGGCCGTGTTCGAGATCTTTAAGGAGGCATGGCCGTGTGATCTTTGGTCTAGGCCGTGTCGATTTCATGCTTTGGCCCATTTGTCCCGTTTTAAGCCCGTTTTGCGTTCTTTTCATCCCCTGGTGCTTTCCTGAGTATATATCATGAAAAGAAAGGATTAAGAGCACCTTTTTACATAAAATAAGGGATAATTCATCCAAAAGCATACTAAATGTGGGATTAAAATATGTTACTATTTCGATTTATCAAATACCCCCACACTTAAGCTTTTGCTTGTCCTCAAGAAAAATTCTCAACTCATAATTAAAATGAACTTCCCTCAATTCATAATAGTCATTAATAGTGTTTCATCATAATTCAAAGATAATTCATACATGGATAATTCAACTCAAAGAGTCCTAAAGATTCAAACAGTCTAAGTCATACATTTGTAGCACAAAACATAGGTGTTTTCCCCTCATCTAAATAATTACCTCTGATTCAAAACCAACAAGAGTGGACATCCTCACTAAAGATTCACTCAAACCACTCAAAGTGTTTAAGGTTCAAAATTAGGCACTCAAAAGTTGAACATGAAAAGTTAATCCCATAGGCTTGCATGAAAATCAAATCTCCACCACTGAAATATGAGATGAAACACAAATTAAAAGGTCTTTAACAGGGTTGTAACGGGGCTTAGGTTAAGGGTATGGATATAGGCTGAATTAGAGGGTTAGGATCGAGATTGAATTGACAAATTACCTAACTAAGAACTAATGAACTAATAATACTAATAATACGAGCTTCTTCTTCGATATTTAGAATTTAAATAAATGTATAAGCTCGTTTAATCACATAACTAATAATGAATATACTTAGTCATTTTTTTAAGAACAAACTAAATACATAATAAAGGATAAATTACTAAAATTCATAATTAGGCAACTAATCAAATCAAATCTCGATATAAGGGTAGTCAAAAGGAATGGTGATAACAAAAACAAAGGGTTTCTGGGCTAATATTAGCGGTTATGTCAATAAATAGGGTTGTTAGGATTAAAAGGGGTTCACTAGGGGTTAATTTGTGAAGGTAGGCTTTTAATAGAGTTAGTGGGTTAAAACCTAGGTGCCTTTATCATCTCTGTATATCAAATCAAAAAGTGTGGTCTCGACATGTATAATCGATGCAAGTTCTAGAATAACAAATCGGTGTTGACATACTCATAATCAATAAAGTGAGCAAGAAAAAGAATTTATGCTCTATAAGGCTCAAAAACTCACAAAAATTATGGGTATTTTTGACATCAACCTTTGTAAATATCAAACTTCAAGGTAATATTTAAATTTAGGTAGACGACCTAGAAAATTTTTAATTCGTAAAAATAGACTTATTATGCTTGATTCTCTAGTATTCTTAGAATTTAATCATCAATGCACAATTATCAATGACTTACTTTAAAACATATCAATAAAAATCATAAATCATGGAAATTTCATTCTAATCATAATGTGAGAAACTTACTTTAAGACAAGGCATAATTCAGGATTTTCAAATAATACTATAGTTAACCCCCCCACACTTAAGATGTACATTGCCCTCAATGTACAAAGATAGATAATAGCAAAATAATCATAAAATCATAAGATAGGGAGAGAAGTGAAACTTCCTGAATTTTGGATGAAGTCAATGAAAAGAAACCGAATAGGATTGGAGGTGAACGTGGGAAAGCGTCTCGAACTGCTTTGAGTCCTCGAAGCGGTAGTCTAATTTTATTGTATCCTAAGCTAAATCTAAATGGAATGAATAATAATAATAAGAAAATAATAAAGAAAATAAAATAAAATTAAAAGAAATAAAAATAAAAATAAAAGTAAAAGTAAATAATAGAAAATGAAAAAAAAAGAAAAACAACTGGAAAAGAAAAAGGAAGAAGGGGGTTAAATAAGAATTATGGATCTGGTGGTTGCCCCTGCCCTTGTACCTTCCTGTGGTGGCCACACGGCCACGGCCACGATCGTGTGTAAGGCCGTGTGGTCTAGAAATCTGCACTTTGGTTAGTTTATAGTTAGGTGCTAAAAAGGGAAAATAAAAGTAAAAGAAGAAAAAATGTAAAAATTAATGGGGTTAGTGCTCGGGTTGCCTCCCGAGAAGCGGTCGTTTATAGTCTTAAGCTATACTTTACCTCTCATTTGTATGGTAAAGGTGGTTTGAGGAGGTGAAAATCCTTTCTCATGCGATCAATTCGGTTTTTGATAAATAGTTTAAGTGGAGTAATGTTTACCTCAAAAGTGTTGCATTTAGGATTGCTTACCTCGACTGTGCCGTATAGGAAGACATTAATTACCTCAAAAGTGATTTCTTCATTTGTCTTGAGGTCTGAATTGGTGATTCGAGGGTCTTCCTTATTCAACAATACCTGGTCCCCTATTTTGAAGTGATTTATTGTTCCTATCAGCTCGTCTGGGGTTTCCTTCGGTTTCACTTCGTGTATTCCTAGTTTCTCTTTAAAGTATGTTTTCTGCTCATCTAGTTCATCGACTTGAAGCCTTAGTTCTTCATGACTTATTTCTTTATGGGTACGAGGTCTAAGATCTAGCTCAGCTAGGTGATTTCGTGATACTTCCTGTAAAGAAGGTTGAACCAAATGGTTATCAATAGAATTAATGTTCGTACCTTTATTACTCGATGTCCTAGCTGAGTCAAGAGCTTGAAGAGTGATTGTTTCATCGTCTACACGAAGTGTGAGTTCACCGAATTCTTCCTCTGTGTGGTCTTTCTTTATTGCATCGGGATATGGCACACGAGGTTGGAGGTTTAGAATAGTTACTCATATAGTGGACTTGTTCGCTTTCCATGCCATGTCCGTAGGGTGGGTACTCAGGATTCGCCACGCCCGCTTGTTTCACACTCGCATAACCGGATGTACTGCGAGGAACCGTATAAACCATTAAATTTTTATGTAACATCTCTAATCGGTTTGATAGCCCGTTACTTGGGTCGAGGTCGTAGATATATCGCCTTTTGTTGGCTTTGTCTCGTGACTTGCCACCGATAGTTATTCAGTGCCATCTCCTCTATATGTCAAAATCAAATAAAAGAAAATTTAGCAGAGTAATAAAAAAAATAAAAAATAAATTGCAGAAAATAAAAAAATGGCTAAAGTAATAAAAATAGAGCTTTCTTAATATTTTAGTTCCCTAAGAATCACGCGCTTAAAAACTTGATCGCTCTGAATCAGAGCTTTAAAATTTATAAAAAGAATGATCGAACCTGGAAACTAACTCTGACAATGATTGAGGCAAGTGCACCTATCGAACAGTAGTATAGTTTAGGCAAGACCGGATTATCGAACCTAAAGGAACTAAAAGTACTAATACTAACTTTCTTTTTATTATTTAGCCTAAAATAAGTGAAGTTGTTTATTAATCTAAATTAATTACCTACTAAAATAAAGACTCTAAGACAAAGAAGAATGAATTTGGAAACTTGGGAAAAACTCAGTTGATTTAGAAGATACCCTAGGAAGAATCCACCTAGACTTCACTTGTTATCTAACACTGAACCATACGATTTATTCACTTAGTTTGATCCGTATGACTCCCTAACGTATATTAAACCCTCTCTCGAGGCGAATAACGTCTAACCCTAGGTTAATTAGTGGAACTCTCATTCTCTTATAATAACCCCCTAGAATAGCAGTAAATCGATCTATGGATTCCCATATTAGGTTTCACCCTAATCCGGCAAAATCTCGTCACCCTATCTCTAGGCGTGCGATCAACTCCGCTTAATTATGTTGGATCTACTCTTAGGCAGGTTCTATTCCTGCTCCACCTAAGCACATTTGATTTGGATTAAGTTCACACAATTAAGAACAAACTAAGTCATTATCAAATAATTCAAATAATCAAATAAAAAGATTCATCATAGGTTTCATCCCCTTCGGGTATCTGAAAGTTTAGTTCATAACAATAAAGGAAAACATCTCAAGAGAAAAGATAAAACAAAACATAAGAAATCCCTAAAACCCCCTGAAGGAATTGAAAAGGAGATCCTCCGTCTTGAGTATAATTCTGGCTTCTTGAGATGGATCAACTGGCTATCCCTGAGTGAATCCCCACAAATCTGCCTTCTCTGGCCTAGCACGACACCCCTAGACGATGGCTTTGGGCTCCCTCGACAGAGGGTTTCTGCCAAACTCCCCGATTAAGTTGCCCCCTAGGGTGTTTATATAGGCTTTGAGATGTGTTACTTGGCCTCCAAGTATCCTAATTTGAGTGCAATTCCTAATTGGGGGTTTAATTAGACTTTGGAGTGTGTTTCTTTGCCTCCAAGCATCCAAATCCGAGTGAAATTACTCTTTCCAGCGACAGGGACACGGCCATGGCACACGCCCGTGTGAATCGTGGTTAGGCCGTGTTCGAGATCTTTAAGGAGGCACGGCCGTGATCTTTGGTCTAGGCCGTGTCGATTTCATGCTTTGGCCCACTTGTCCCGTTTTAAGCCCGTTTTGCGTTCTTTTCATCCCCTGGTGCTTTCCTGAGTATATATCATGAAAAGAAAGGATTAAGAGCACCTTTTTACATAAAATAAGGGATAATTCATCCAAAAGCATACTAAATGTGGGAGTAAAATATGTTACTATTTCGGTTTATCATATAGCTCTTTCAATTTTGAGATACACTTGAATTTTTAACCATCAACATAGCAAGTGCATACACAACTTCAAAATATTAGAAAAATAGGACGACAGACATAACGAATATGTGTGCCTGTAATGCAAGTGTACTATATCTCACATTGCTTTTTACATATGTTATTATCATCCTGGTGTTTGGTTCGGAGTGGACGTAATAGTTCAATCCTAGTTTCAACGCAGAAACCCTTGTACGGCATAATCATCTTTATTGAACCTTATTTTCATGATTCGTTTAATGCCATTTAAGGATTATAAAGGGAAGTATAAATGTGTGTCTTTGAATTAATATTTAGATTTGTAGTAAATTAAATTAATGCTAATTAAACTGAAATAGTTAATGTTTTCTTTTATTGTAACGTATTCTAGTCCAATGTGGTTATAACACTTCCTATAAATGCCATTTTTTTTCCCTGCGAATCTTGTTCGAAATTAACTTTATGAACCAAATTTAACTAGTAACATCAGATTCACGCAGTATGGCAAGCCTTAATGTTTATTCCGTCCTAATGGTTTTATTCTTAACTTGCGGAGCAGTAATGGCTACGAAAGAGAATGACCAGATTATTAAGGAAAATAATTGTGAAACTAAAATGGGTTTGCCATGTGTTCTAGAAGCTTTCACGGCTATTTTCGAGATAGGGAGTATTTCTAACAAGTGTTGCGGTGTACTTGTTGTGTTGGGAAAAGTTTGCCACTCAGCATTAGTAAAGAGGACTCTTGAAAATCCTCTATTCAAAGAGCTAAACCCAACGACAATTGTAGCGAAGAGCATTCAGACATGGAATAATTGCCTTGCATTGATCGATTCACCATCTCCGTCTGCTTAAGGATACAGACTGCTTAAGCTAACAAATGGTTACAAGACGTAACAGGCCCATTTTTTTTTTGTCTTTATTTTTTATATTGTTCCGAATGCTTCCTTAAAATGTGTCATGAGATTTAAGCCCAGTGAAATTATATTTAGTTGTACGGAAATTAAATGGTTCTAGAGAAGCCATTACTTAATACACTATGATTTTATACAGGCCATTATTTTTAATTTTATAGCATTGGAACTCGATAACCAACTCAAATCGAGCACTAGATATTGTTTCACATTGGCTAAATTGACACAAATATAATTATTCTAAACATTAAGATCATTTCAATAATTTGAAATTGGAATGTTCTAGCGTGGTGTGAAATTGAAAGAATCTCGATTCCTTGGAAGTCTTTATCCAATTTAAATTCACATTGCCTTTAAGGAAAAAAAAAACTTGACTTCTCGGTTACTTAAAAGACACATATCGTGCCAGAAATATCCTCCAGGGGACATGCACTATAATTTGTAATAGTTCCTTGCCTATCGACTCCTTTTTGTTTCATTTTCCATTTTCACTCCTTCACACTAATCTGTTAGTTTTGACCACTTTCTTTTCCTAGAGGAGAGGAAATCTTGAAATAATTTTCAAAAGTGATGCAACGCTTCAAAGTCTTAACTTGATTTTCTTATTATTTTTTCTTTAGATTACTTTTTTTTATCAAGATCGAGAATGAAACTCCAAATATTTCGGCAACGTACGTCCCACATTCTCCCTATTAAAAAAGGTTCAATTTATATAAAAGCTAAATCCTATCCATTATTTGGGCAATACCTATGAGAGTTATAGAAATGCAACATCATTTGTTATTTCCAATTTAACTAACTAAGAGAACTTTTCATTTTCCAAGTTCCATTACTTATTCCACTAAAGGTGTCTATTCATATTTCAGTAAAATTCGGTCGGAACGCTTACACCTAAAAAGTTAATGTAGAACGAAGAATAAAACAATCGAATTGGAGTCCCACGATAAAGACACACATCGACTTAATTTCAGAACGAGAAATATTTTTGAGGAATTAATTTTGAATTTCAATCATTTAGTTGCCATTTTCCATTTTACTAATATGATAAGTGTGATAAAAACTTTTTAACAACAACAAGGTTATAAGAATTTACGCTTCGCATAATTATTTGTACATTGTAGAACATACATATCACTGGTAAAGGAATCTGGTATAGCTCTTTCAATTTTGAGATACACTTGAATTTTTAACCATCAACATAGCAAGTGCATACACAACTTCAAAATATTAGAAAAATAGGAAGACACGCATAACGAATATGTGTGCCTGTAATGCAAGTGTACTATATCTCACATTGCTTTTTACATATGTTATTATCGTCCTGGTGTTTGGTTCGGAGTGGACGTAATAGTTCAATCCTAGTTTCAACGCAAAAACCCTTGTTTGGCATAATCATCTTTATTGAACCTTATTTTCATGATCCGTTTAAGTCCATTTAAGGATTATAAAGGGAAGTATAAATGTGTGTCTTTGAATTAATATTTAGATTTGTAGTAATTAAAATTAATGCTAATTAAACTGAAATAGTTAATGTTTTCTTTTATTGTAACGTATTCTAGTCCAATGTGGTTATAACACTTCCTATAAATGTCAGTTTGTTTCCCTGCGAATCTTGTTCGAAATTAACTTTACGAACCAAATTTAACTAGTAACATCAGATTCACGCAGTATGGCAAGCCTTAATGTTTATTCCGTCCTAATGGTTTTATTCTTAACTTGCGGGGCAGTAATGGCTACGAAAGAGAATGACCAGATTATTAAGGAAAATAATTGTGAAACTAAAATGGGTTTGCCATGTGTTCTAGAAGCTTTCACGGTTATTTTCGAGACAGGGAGTATTTCTAACAAGTGTTGCGGTGAACTTGTTGTGTTGGGAAAAGTTTGCCACTCAGCATTAGTAAAGAGGACTCTTAAAAATCCTCTATTCAAAGACCTAAACCCAGCGACAATTGTAGCGAAGAGCATTCAGACATGGAATAATTGCCTTGCATTGATCGATTCACCATCTCCGTCTGCTTAAGGATACAGACTGCTTAAGCTAACAAATGGTTACAAGACGTAACAGGCCCAATTTTTTTTTGTCTTTATTTTTTATATTGTTCCGAATGCTTCCTTAAAATGTGTCATGAGATTTAAGCCCAGTGAAATTATATTTAGTTGTACGGAAATTAAATGGTTCTAGAGAAGCCATTACTTAATACACTATGATTTTATACAGGCCATTATTTTTAATTTTATAGCATTGGAACTCGATAACCAACTCAAATCGAGCACTAGATATTGTTTCACATTGGCTAAATTGACACAAATATAATTATTCTAAACATTAAGATCATTTCAATAATGTGAAATTGGAATGTTCTAGCGTGGTGTGAAATTGAAAGAATCTCGATTCCTTGAAAGTCTTTATCCAATTTAAATTCACATTGCCTTTAAGGAAAAAAAACCTTGACTTCTCGAAGTTACGAAAAGACACATATCGTGCCAGGAAATATCCTCCAGGGGACATGCACTATAATTTGTAATAGTTCCTTGCCTATCGACTCATTTGTTTCATTTTCCATTTTCACTCCTTCACACTAATCTGTTAGTTTTGACCACTTTCTTTTTCCTAGAGGAGAGGAAATCTTGAAATAATTTTCAAAAGTGATGCAACGCTTCAAAGTCTTAACTTGATTTTCTTATTATTTTTTCTTTAGATTACTTTTTTTTATCAAGATCGAGAATGAAACTCCAAATATTTCGGCAACGTACGTCCCACATTCTCCCTATTAAAAAAGGTTCAATTTATATAAAAGCTAAATCCTATCCATTATTTGGGCAATACCTATGAGAGTTATAGAAATGCAATATCATTTGTTATTTCCAATTTAACTCACTAAGAGAACTTTTCATTTTCCAAGTTCCATTACTTATTCCACTAAAGGCGTCTATTCATATTTCAGTAAAATTCGGTCGGAACGCTTACACCTAAAAAGTTAATGTAGAACGAAGAATAAAACAATCGAATTGGAGTCCCACGATAAAGACACACATCGACTTAATTTCAGAACGAGAAATATTTTTGATGAATTAATTTTGAATTTCAATCATTTAGTTGCCATTTTCCATTTTACTAATATGATAAGTGTGATAAAAACTTTTTAACAACAACAAGGTTATAAGAATTTACGCTTCGCATAATTATTTGTACATTGTAGAACATACATATCACTGGTAAAGGAATCTGGTATAGCTCTTTCAATTTTGAGATACACTTGAATTTTTAACCATCAACATAGCAAGTGCATACACAACTTCAAAATATTAGAAAAATAGGAAGACACACATAACGAATATGTGTGCCTGTAATGCAAGTGTACTATATCTCACATTGCTTTTTACAGATGTTATTATCGTCCTGGTGTTTGGTTCGGAGTGGACGTAATAGTTCAATCCTAGTTTCAACGCAAAAACCCTTGTTTGGCATAATCATCTTTATTGAACCTTATTTTCATGATCCGTTTAAGTCCATTTAAGGATTATAAAGGGAAGTATAAATGTGTGTCTTTGAATTAATATTTAGATTTGTAGTAATTAAAATTAATGCTAATTAAACTGAAATAGTTAATGTTTTCTTTTATTGTAACGTATTCTAGTCCAATGTGGTTATAACACTTCCTATAAATGTCAGTTTGTTTCCTCTGCGAATCTTGTTCGAAATTAACTTTACGAACCAAATTTAACTAGTAACATCGATTCACGCAGTATGGCAAGCCTTAATGTTTATTCCGTCCTAATGGTTTTATTCTTAACTTATGGGCGCAATGTGGCTACGAAAAGAGAATGACCAGATTATTAAGGAAAATAATTGTGAAACTAAAATGGGTTTGCCATGTGTTCTAGAAGCTTTCACGGTTATTTTTGAGACAGGGAGTATTTCTAACAAGTGTTGCGGTGAACTTGTTGTGTTGGGAAAAGTTTGCCACTCAGCATTAGTAAAGAGGACTCTTGAAAATCCTCTATTCAAAGACCTAAACCCAGCGACAATTATAGCGAAGAGCATTAAGACATGGAATAATTGCCTTGCGTTGATCGATTCACCATCTTCGTCTGCTTAAGGATACAGACTGCTTAAGCTAACAAACGGTTACAAGATGTAACAGGCCCAAATTTTTTTTTGTCTTTATTTTTGATATTGTTTCGAATGCTTCCTTAAAATGTGTCATGAGATTTAAGCCCAGTGAAATTATATTTAGTTGTACGGAAATTAAATGGTTCTAGAGAAGCCATTACTTAATACACTATGATTTTATACAGGCCATTATTTTTAATTTTATAGCATTGGAACTCGATAACCAACTCAAATCGAGCACTAGATATTGTTTCACATTGGCTAAATTGACACAAATATAATTATTCTAAACATTAAGATCATTTCAATAATGTGAAATTGTAATGTTCTAGCGTGGTGTGAAATTGAAAGAATCTCGATTCCTTGAAAGTCTTTATCCAATTTAATTTCACATTGCCTTTAAGGAAAAAAAACCTTGACTTCTCGAAGTTACAAAAAGACACATATCATGCCAGGAAATATCCTCCAGGGGACATGCACTATAATTTGTAATAGTTCCTTGCCTATCGACTCCTTTGTTTCATTTTCCATTTTCACTCCATCGTTACTAATCTGTTAGTTTTGACCACTTTCTTTTTCCTAGAGGAGAGGAAATCTTGAAATAATTTTCAAAAGTGATGCAACGCTTCAAAGTCTTAACTTGATTTTCTTATTATTTTTTCTTTAGATTACTTTTTTTTATCAAGATCGAGAATGAAACTCTAAATATTTCGGTAACGTATGTCCCACATTCTCCCTATTAAAAAAGGTTCAATTTATATAAAAGCTAAATCCTATCCCTTATTTGGGCAATACCTACGAGAGTTATAGAAATGCAACATCATTTGTTATTTCCAATTTAACTCTATAAGAGAACTTTTCATTTTCCAAGTTCCATTACTTATTCCACTAAAGGCGTCCATTCATATTTCAGAAAAATTCGGTCGGAACGCTTACACCTAAAAATTTATCTTAGAACGAAGAATAAAACAATCGAATTGGAGTCCCACGATAAAGACACACATCGACTTAATTTCAGAATGAGAAATATTTTTGATGAATTAATTTTGAATTTCAATCATTTAGTTGCCATTTTCCATTTTACTAATATGATAAGTGTGATAAAAACTTTTTAACAACAACAAGGTTATAAGAATTTACGCTTCGCATAATTATTTGTACATTGTAGCACATACATATCACTAGTAAAGGAATCTGGTATAGCTCTTTCAATTTTGAGATACACTTGAATTTTTAACCATCAACATAACAAGTGCATACACAACTTCAAAATATTAGAAAAATAGGACGACACACATAACGAATATGTGTGCCTGTAATGCAAGTGTACTATATCTCACATTGCTTTTTACATATGTTATTATCGTTCTGGTGTTTGGTTCGGAGTGGACGTAATAGTTCAATCCTAGTTTCAACGCAGAAACCCTTGTTTGGCATAATCATCTTTATTGAACCTTATTTTCATGATCCGTTTAATGCCATTTAAGGATTATAAAGGGAAGTATAAATGTGTGTCTTTGAATTAATATTTAGATTTGTAGTAATTAAAATTAATGCTAATTAAACTGAAATAGTTAATGTTTTATTTTATTGTAACGTATTCTAGTCCAATGTGGTTATAACACTTCCTATAAATGTCAGTTTGTTTCCCTGCGAATCTTGTTCGGAATTAACTTTACGAACCAAATTTAACTAGTAACATCAGATTCACGCAGTATGGCAAGCCTTAATGTTTATTCCGTCCTAATGGTTTTATTCTTAACTTGCGGGGCAGTAATGGCTACGAAAGAGAATGACCAGATTATTAAGGAAAATAATTGTGAAACTAAAATGGGTTTGCCATGTGTTCTAGAAGCTTTCACGGCTATTTTCGAGGCAGGGAGTATTTCTAACAAGTGTTGCGGTGAACTTGTTGTGTTGGGAAAAGTTTGCCACTCAGCATTAGTAAAGAGGACTCTTGAAAATCCTCTATTCAAAGACCTAAAACCAGCGACAATTATAGCGAAGAGCATTCAGACATGGAATATGTAACGACCCAAAATTGGGCCTAGTAGGATTGGGCCCATTAGACCTTGAGCGTAGAAGTGTTTTAAAATTTATGGGAATTTGAGAACGGCATTATTTCAAGTTGGACTTATTAAGAAAATGATTTTGGAAAGTTACGGGGTTCTAGGAAGTTTTGGGTTCAAATTGAGCCTTAGCAAAATTTTTATGTTTAAGCACTTTAAGGAGAGAAGGTATATGACATCAAGGCTTAAGGAAATAAATGCATATTTTGTTAGCACAGAGGAGCTTATGGTAAAGGGGATATGGCGCCACATGAAGGAGTTTGAGGGAAGAGGTTCAAATCCCATCTAGTGCAATTTGTGATTAATTTTTTTTATGCTATTCAACCATAGTGTCAGCCAAGAGGGTTTATAAGGCAAGTTTGACTTTTAAATTATGGTATGATGGCTAAAGAAACAAGGAAAAGAGGAAGGTAAGGAAAGGAATCAAAAGAAAAAGGCAAGATAGGGGGACATGTGGCCTTTTTCATGGGTGTTGCTTTGGAAAGTTTGGTTGGCCATATTTTAACCTTATTGTTATAGGTTGCACGGTTTTGGATAGGGGGAGAGGGTAGCCGAATTTCATTAGCCTTTTGGTAGAAATTTTGGTACTTGCTAAGCCGAAATCCATTTTGCATTATTTTGTGTCTCTTCTCCAAACTTCTTCTCTCATTGCCGAAACTTCAAGCCAATAGTGAGCATTCTTTCTTTCTTTCTTTGTCTTTCCGAAACCACCTAGTCATGGTGACCAAGTTACTTTTCTCATCTCCCCTTTGAAAACCGAAACTAGATAGTACTCTTTCTCTTTCTCCTTCTTTTCTTTTCTTTTCTTTCACAAAATATTCAGACCTTCTTTCTTCCACTTTAGTTCATAGCCGAATTTTCTTATTCATATTTCCTCCATAGCCGAACCTTCCAACCCATAAACTCTCCTTCACATTTTCTTTCTCGTTCGTGTGGGCACTCACTTCTTGGATCGAATCGGTAAGTGACCTTATATCTATCTCTTTTCATTTCTTTTTCTTTTTCTTTCTTTCTAACCGAATGTGAATGTTCATCGTTATTCGGTTAGTTTACTTTGTTTCTTATCAAAAATTCACTCTCCTCATCACTCTCATGTTGTGATCAATACTTTTTTTTCGTAGTGTTCTAAGTGAGTGGCCTTGTATCTTCCTAGCCTTAAGACGAACGGTGGAAACCGGATTCAATCTCGATAAGGTAAAGAGTTCTTTATGGATTATTTGATATCGTTCTATATTTGATTGGTTGTTAATGAAATAGTGGTTGGACTAATCGATTGCATTTTTTTTGGGGTCTAAAACGCTCGATCTATCCACTTGTTGTTTTTTTTGGAAATAGTGGTAAGCTGACCCTTTTTCTTTAGTAAATCGTTTCATATCAAAGTATTATAGTTTTGACTAAGATTTTATTCAATGGAGGCAAGCGATATCGTATCGAAAGGGAAAAGGAGTGGTGAACACAAAAGGAACGAATTTGCGATTCCCACTCCTAAGTTTAAGCGAAGGGCGGTATCGGCGGTTCGGGATTTTCCACCAAGGTGTGGATCGTCATCCGGAGAAAATCGACAAATCGTGGTCGTTCACGATTCCAAGGGTAAAAACTTAGTTCGTTTATTTTAGAGTCGATTTATTAAATCGCGTATGTTGACTAATCGAGTGTTATGATATCTTAGGTTTCGAAGATCAAGAAAGCCTAGTACTTACCGTAATCAGGTGTGTAATCTCACACCATTTTTGCGGGTTTAAGGTTGATATCGTATTGGAAACAAATCGCTATGATTAAAATCGTAATATGGTGTTTGATAAACCGTAAAAGTAACATATTTTAAGCCCACATTTAATATGCTCTTCGATGATTTAAGCCCCAATTTATGTAAAAAGGTGCTCATAATCCTTTCTTTTCATGTCTTATACTCAAGAAAGCACCCGATGACAAAAAGAACGAGAAACGGGCTTAAAACGGACCAAATTTGGCCAAGCCACGAAATCAGCACGGCGTGGACTTCAAGCCACACGGTCGTGCGACCATTCCTACTAGAACACGGCCTTACCATGACTTACACGGTTGTGCCTCATTCAACAGTGTCGAACACGGCCTGAAAACGATTCAGGGGGTTTTAGGGATTTCTTATGTTTTGTTTTATCTTTTCTCTTGAGATGTTTCCCTTTATTGTTGTGAACTAAACCCTTCGGATACCCGAAGGGGATGAAACCTATGATGAATCTTATTATTTGATTATTTGAAGTATATGATAAATACTTAGTTTATTCTTAATTATGTGAGCTTAATCCAAATTTAATGTGCTTAGGTGGAGGAGGAATAGACCATGCATAAGAGTAGATCCAACATAATTAAGCAGAGTTTATCGCATGCCTAGAGATAGGGTGACGAGATTTTGCCGGATTAGGGTGAAACCTAATATGGGAGTCCACAGATCGATTTACTGCTATTCTAGGGGGTTATTATAAGAGAATGAGAGTTCCACTAATTAACCAAGGGTTAGACATTATTTCCCTCGAGAGAGGGTTTAATATACGTTAGGGAGTCTTACGGATCAAACTAAGTAAATAAAATCATATGGTTCAGTGTTAGATAACAAGTGAAGTCTAGGTGGATTCTTCCTAGGGTATCGTCCAAATCAACTGAGTTTTTCCCAAGTTATTTTCCAAATTCATTCTTCTTTATCTTAGAGTCTTTTGTAACATCCTAAATTAATGGGCCTTTGCATTTAATGTGATGTGATGTTTATTTTATCTCTAATGTGTCAATTAGAGTGTTTAAGGGGTTCAGACTGGGCTCAGGGTTGGGCCGAGCCCTTAGTCAAATTTATTGTTTAGACACTCTAGTGGAAAGCCTGACAAGATAGGGCTTGAAGATATTATCTGTGTATTAAGTCACAAATGGGCTTGTGGCCCAGTGGCAAAGTGGCGCCACATATAGAGCAGGGAGGTGGCGTCAACTGGGGAGGCCCAAATTCAAGTTGCATGAAGCCCAATTATTCTAATTAAATTTTAACTAATTTTTGGCATTTAAATGAATAGAGAGGGACGGCAATAAGGCTTAAAAATAGGAAGATTTACTCGAGTGGATAATGCTGATAATATGGCAGATAAAGGAAGGAAGAGGTGGTGTTATTTAGGCCTCTTTCGGAGGTATGAGAAGATAGAGATAAGGGAGAAAGGGTAGGAGTTATCTGCTGATCAACAGTGGTGGCTGAATTTCCACCTCTTGGAGGGGGGAGAAATCGATTTTGTTATGCTATAGGGGGTGTTGAAATTTCCCTTATTAGTTGATCAATTTTAAGTTATCAAAAGGGGCATTTTCGGGTTCTAGGAAGTAGGTGCCGAAATTTTGTGTTTAAGTGGGGGGAATATCTTTTTTTTTTATTTTCGGCATTAGGGTTTTATTCTTCCATTCTTTTCTTTAATTCTGGAATTTTGGTTTTTCTCTCATTCTTTTCTCTCATTCTCTGCTTAAGCCGAAATCCCTAATCCTATTCTCTCATCTCCACTTTTAGGCAAAAGACGAAATTCCATTGTTTTCTCTGCTTTCATCTCCATAGCCGAATACCCTTGTCTATTCTTTTCTCTTTGCTGATTTCTTCATCAAAGCTGAATCTTCATAGATCTCTTGGGATCATCTTTTCCTTTTGATCTTCTCAAAAGCCGAAATTCTCTAAGAGTTGTCGAATTCCCTGTGTTAAGGTAAGTGCCGAGCCGAAAGGCTAATTGATGTGGCAAGGTTGTCCCTTGAGTAACGTTTTGATTGTTCTTGTGTTCATATCTTGGGGTGACATTTCGGGAAAACAGAGTAGATCGAATCATTTAGATTCCAAAAGCTGAAAATCGCTAGTCTCTGAACCTCATATCTCTCTTTTCGGGATTTCAAGGTAAGGGTTTCTCTTTAGATTCTCGTTAGATTCGCTATCGTAATTGTGATCTTAACCATATGTTATGATGGTAGCAACTGATAAGGTCTTTTCATGGAATCAAATATAGATCAGGCGAAGGAGGGGGTTGGATCTGTTAAACCAATCCCTAAGTTTAAGAAACGAGCGGTGTCAACAGTTCGGGATTGGCCGCCAGGTTGTGGATCGGCTTCAGAACAAAATCTTAGACAGTTAGCAGTCGTATCGGCTTCTAATAGTGTCGACATAGAAGGTCTCATCTTGACTGTAATCAGGTGTGTAGATCTCTATCACACTAATTAATCAGTATTATATATGTTATGGGCTAAAAGCCGAGAAAAGGCTGTATGGACAGTCGTATTACCCAAAAAGGGTAGGCAAAGGATGCCAGGTACGTAACCATAGAAACTTCTCTATGTGTGTATCGATGTATGTAAAAACCTGTGATCTTTTAGGTAGTATATTGTTTTGAATTTGCATGGATGTATGCATGGGATAGGTTGATATGAAGAAGGGGGAAAGCATGTTAAAAGGTCACCTAGTGATCGGTGGTTAAACCACGATATGTACACTTGATTATAAGGTCACACAGTGATAGGTGGCTCTGCCACACTTGATTATAAGGTCACACAGTGATTGGTGGCTCTGCCACAGTGGATTATAAGGTCACATGGTGATCGGCATTATAACTGGTAGCATGATTGTCGATATGGTGTGTAGCGGTTGGTGGGTTGATTGTAGAAAACCCCGAGGTGTGATGGCTGGTACGGGCTGGTGTGTAGAGGATGGACTTTTAGGTTGGGTTGGGCCATGTTGCATGTAAATATTCTGTTTCCATTGTGTATGGGCCAAGGCCTATAATGTGTTTGTGGGCCTAAAGCCTTTTATGTGTTTTCGGGATTTGCACACTGAGTCTTGGTGACTCACCCCCTTTAATTTTCATGACTTTTCAGATGAGCAGTAGATCATGGACATGGGAGCCGAGGCGGACTCGAGGGGCCATCAAGTTTTTTATTATTTTATTTTCATAAACTATTTTCGGTTTTCCTTTAAGTTTTAATTTTGGGACTATTTATGTAATAAGGCCCCATGGTTTAGGTTATCACTTTATATTTGTTAATGTTTAAAGTTTATAAATTTATGTTCAAGGACTTAAGTCATAAAAAGTAATAAAATGGGTTTTCCAAACATGTTCAACGGAAAAGCAAAGGTTTTCATCAAATATCTTATTTTTAACAAATGCCTAAAAAAAAAAAAACTGAGATTTCCAAAAACCATCAAAGCAAAGTTTTTAACAATAAACCCCGTAGCATACCAGATCTGGTCGTAGCGTTTGGGCCGGGTTTGGGGTGTTACATTTTGGGATCAGAGCCCAGTTGCAAAACTCGGGATGTGAAATGGGTCCAGTAGTAGGTTATAAGTTGGTGAAAATGCTTTGGTTGTGATATGGCCTTCGAGTCTACCGGCACCCGATCCATGCAGGTAAGTATTCTAACTCTTGATGTGATATGCATGTTGGGTTGATGGGCTTTATGGACGTAGACTAGCATGTTAGGAATTAATAGACTTTAGGCCTAGTTTAAACAATTCTTTAAATTCATAAAAATTAATCCAACTAAACATGTCTGTAAACCAGTCGCTGGGTCAGGGTGTGGCAACAGGCATGCGCATGTCTAGGATTGGATTCAGGGAGAGCTTGGTACTTAAGCGGTCCTAGTGACTCACATCCTCTTCGCTGGAATCCTACCTGGTGCGTAGTGACTGTTCACTTTAGCCACGAGGACTTGATGACGGGCCAAATTTTATAATTAAAACCCGGAATGGACCAGCCACCCTATTTCGCAAAATTACTAAAAATACCCCCTAGTTTTGTAAATTTTCCGAAATACCCTTGATTTGTGAAAATTTCCCAGAATACCCTAGATTTGTAAAACTACCAAAATTTTTGAAATCACCGAAACACCCCCGGTTGGCAAAATTACCAAAATACTCATGTTTTGTAAATTTACCCGAAAAACTCTAGATTTACAAAAGTACTCGGTTTATGAAAGCATCGAAATTTGAGAAATTACCACAATATTCTCGTTTTAAAAATAAATAAATAAATAAAAATCCAAAATATCCCTGTTTAAAAAAATCCAAAATATGCCTGTTTAAAATATATATATATATACATAAATATCTCTATTTCGAAAAATCACAAAGATACCCTATTTTGTGAAATTACGAAAAATACCCTGTATGATAAAAGTACGGAAAAACCCCTGGGTAGTGAAATGACGAAAATACCCTTATGTGATGAATGTGAGTTCATGGATGCTACTTGTATGTTGATGTATGATGGTTGAATGTATGTGGTTCTTAGAACTAGGAGATACAGACTTGAGACTGAAACTCGTGGATATAATTTTGAATTTGAAAGAACTACTCTTGAAACTACTGTCCATAAGATTGTTCGTGGTTAATCAGTGAAAGAAATTAATAATTCATAAAATTTCTAATAAGATAAACGCGAATCGGTAGGAATGAGTACAAGGGGTCGTGGGCGTCCCGCGTGCGTGGCCGTGGTAGGGGTAGGATGGTTGTGTGCGAACCAATGAGATCTGGTTATGGAGTGCAGAAACGAGATGCCGGTACCACCACCATGCGGAGGTGGAATTTCAGGACCAGACAGCCGGAGATGATGCGGTATCCCAGGAGATGCTAAGGGTTTTAGAGAGGGTTGCTGGGGCAGGCATGGGCACAGGAGCCCGAAAATCTATGTCGGAGCGACTTAAAGCTAATGGGGCAGAAGTGTTTAGGGGAATTTCTGGAATAGCCCCGAGTACAGCTGAGTATTAGTTGGAGGCAGTTGAGCGTATAATGGATGATCTTGATTTCACGAAAGAGGAAAAAATGAAAGGGGTTGTATCTCTCCTGCGAGACGAAGCTTATCAATGGTGGCTTACGGTTAAGGATGGTACGCCGGCTGACCATATCACCTGGGATCTCTTCAAAATGGCGTTTCAGAGTAAATACATTGGGTCGAGTTATGTGGATGCGTAGCGTAGAGCATTTCTGAATCTGGTGTAAGAAAGTAGGTCGGTGGCTGCGTACGAAGCGGAATTCTTATGCCTTAGCCGTTATGCTCGAGGAATGGTGGCCACAGACCATGAACGTTGTATTCGATTTGAAGATGGTCTCAGGGATGATTTGCGTGTATTGATAGCTCCACAGTGGGAGAGGGAATTTGCTGTGCTTGTGGAAAAAGCTAAGATAGCTGAGGAGGTGAAGCGGACAGAGAAACTAAATCGGGATAGAGATAGGGGTGGAAGTAAGAGGAATTTTGGATCGTCGAGGGGCACCAGGCGTCTGCAGAGAAAAGGCCTAGGTCGACGGCGGCCCGGCGAGATGAGAGACTCTCTCGTTAGTCGATACACGAAGTGTGCTCGATGTGGTAAATTCCATATAGGTGAGTGTTGGGCGGGCAGTGGGAAGTGCTTTAGGTGTGGATCTACGGATCACCAGGTTAGAAACTGTCTGCAGCAACGGGGCAGTGAAGGGCCCACGAGTCAAGGGAATGCACAGCCAGGAAGAGGTGGTCAGCAGCCACAGAGAGGTCGTGGTCCAGCCAGAGGTGGTAACGGTTTCGGTCGGGGCCGTGGAGCACCAGGCCGAGGGGCAGGAAACACAGAGGCGAGACAGCCGGGGTTTGTTTATGTTGCCAGACGTCGAGAGGAGGCTGACGCACCGGATGTCATAACCGGTACGTTCCTAATTTATTGTTTGCCTTATACTGCCTTGATTGATATTTGTTCGACGCACTCTTATGTTTCTAGTGCTATAGCGGGAACTTTGAACTTAGATTATGAGACTTCTTCTAGGGAGATGATTGTAGTGAGCCCTCTAGGACAAATTGTAGTGGTGAGCAAACTGTATAAGGATGTACCCCTGGAAGTTCAAGGGGTAGCTTTTCGGGCTGATCTAATGGAACTGCCATTTGGGGAGTTCGATTTGATCTTAGGAATGGATTGGTTAGTGAAGTATCAAGCAAATTTGGGTATGCGACCAAGCGTATGGTGTTAAAAACTCCCGAGGGTGGCGAAGTGTTGGTGATAGGTAAAAGGGGGAACTGTTTGTCAAATGTGGTGTCTGCCTTAAGAGCAGAAAGGATGGTGAGGAAAGGATGCGAGGTAATTTTAATGTTTGTTTAGGTTCTGGAAGCCAAGGAACTAACTGTTGGGGACGTTAGGACGCTGAGGGAATTTCCTGATGTTTTCCCAGAAGACCTTCAGGGATTACCCCCGGATCGTGAAGTGGAGTTTGGTATTGATCTTCTTCCAGGAACAACGCCAGTATCTATCGCTCCGTACAAGATGGCACCGAAGGAGTTGGTGAAATTGAAGGCTCAGATCCAAGAGTTGATGGATAGAGGGTTTATCCGACCAAGTGTGTCGCCTTGTGGAGCGTCAGTGATATTCGTTAAGAAGAAGGATGGATCAATGCGTATGTACATTGACTATCGCCAGCTGAATAAGTTGACCATCAAGAACAAATACCCGTTGCCGAGGATCGATGACTTGTTCGATCAGTTGAAGGGAGCCTCAGTCTTTTCAAAGATAGATCTGAGGTCAGGGTACCATCAGCTTAAGGTTAAAGAGGCGGATATTCATAAGACGGCTTTTAGGACTCGCTATGGTCACCACGAATTCATGGTGATGCCATTTGGGTTGACTAATGCACCAACAGCGTTTATGGATATGATGAACCGAGTATTTCAACCGTACTTGGATCGGTTTGTCGTGGTATTTATAGATGATATTCTGGTTTATTCAAAATCGAAAGAGGAGCATGATTCACATCTTCGGGAGGTTCTGCAGATTCTGAGGGAGAAGCAGCTCTACGCCAAATTTAGTAAGTGCGAATTTTGGCTAAGTGAAGTTACTTTTCTAGGCCACGTGGTGTCGGCAGAAGGGATAAGAGTCGATCCCCGGAAGATTGAAGCGGTGTTGGATTGGAAGCCGCCTAAGTCGGTAGCAGAAATTTGAAGTTTCCTTGGTTTAGCCGGGTATTACAGAAGGTTTGTTGAAGGATTTTCTTTAATTGCGGCACCATTGACTAAGTTGTTACGGAAAGGGGTTCCGTTCGTTTGGTCTAATAAGCAGCAAGAGAGTTTCGAGAAGTTAAAAAGGATTTTAACGGAGGCTTCGGTATTGATTCAGCCGGAGGCTGGGAAGGAGTTCGTGATTTACTGTGATGCTTCACACACAGGACTAGGATGCGTGTTGATGCAAGGTGGAAAGGTTGTTGCGTACACATCTCGGCAGTTAAGACCGCACGAAGCAAGTTATCCCACCCATGATTTGGAATTGGCGGCGGTGGTTTTTGCTTTGAAGATTTGGAGACATTATCTGTACAGGGAGAAATCTGTCATTTATACAGATCATAAGAGCTTAAAATACCTGTTGACCCAGAAGGAGTTGAATCTAAGGCAAATGAGGTGGATCGAGTTGCTAAAGGACTATGACTTCTCGATCGAGTACCATCTGGGTAAAGCTAACGTGGTGGCGGATGCCTTGAGTAGTAAAGTAATCTCTGACTTGAGAGCAATGTTTGCTCACCTTAGTCTATACGATGATGGGAGTTTATTAGCTAAACTCCAAGTGAAACCCTCTTGGGTCAGTCGGGTTAAGGAGAAACAGCAGACAGACGAGTTGCTAAAGGAGAAGTTTCTGGTAGGATCAATTGAAGGATCAACAGAATTTAGTGTGAGTGAGGAAGGGCTATTATGTTTTCAGGGGAGAGTGTGTATGCCGAAAGATCCTGAGTTGAGGCATAAGATTTTGCAAGAAGCGCATGGTAGTCGATACGCTATGCACCCTGGAGGAAGTAAGATGTATCGAGATTTGCGAGATCAATTCTGGTGGTCGGGTTTGAAACGAGAGGTGACGGAATTTGTGGGGAAGTGTGTAACACCCCAAACCCGGCCCAAACGCTACGACCAGATCTGGCATGCTAGGGGGTTTATTATTATAACTTAACATTAATGGTTCTTGGAAAATCTCAGTTTCTTTACTTAGGCATTTGATAAAAATAAGATTTTCGTTGAAAACCCTAGTATTTTTTTTTACGTTGAATGTGTTTGAAAAACCCATTTTATTACCTTTTAAGACTTAAGTCCATGAACATAAATTTTAAACACTAAACATTAATAAATAAAAACAATAACCTAAGCCGTGGGGCCTTATTACATAAATAATCCCAAACTTAAAACTTAAAGAAAACCGAAAATAGTCTATGAAAATAAATAAAGTAAAACTTGATGGCCCCTCAAGTCCGCCTCGGCTCCCATGTCCATGATCTACTGCTCATCTGAAAGAGTAGAGAAAAATAAAAGGGTGAGTCACCAAGACTCAGTGTATAAACACACAACGACCTGAGGCCCACAAATACATTATGGGCCTTGGCCCATACGTTATGGCAACAGTCGTACATACATATTAAATAATAAATGATGAATGGTAACTGGCCCAACCCATCCTAAAAGTCCATCCTCTACACACCAACCCGTACCAGCTAACACACCTCGGGGATTTCTACAATCAACCCGCCAACCGCTACACACCATAACGACAGCCGTACTGCCTATTCCTATTAATCAGGAATCATTTAAGTGTGGCTTTGCCACCGATCACTATGTGACCTAACATTTTAAATTCGTGGTTTAACCACCGATCACCAAGTGACCTATCATGCTCTTCCCCTTCATTATCATAATTCCACCCCATGCATACACACATGAAAAAAAAACATCATACCACCTTTAAGAAAACAGGCTTTCATATATATATATATATTTATCGATACACAAAGAGATTTCTATGATTACGTACCTGGCATCCTTTACAGACCCTTTTTTGGGTTTTATTCGACTGTCTACATAGCCTATTTCTGGCTTTTTAGCCCAATATATATGCAATACAATTAACTAGTGTGTTAGAGATCTACACACCTGTTTACCGATAAAACGATACTTTCTGTGTCGACGCTGTCCGTAGCCGACACCACTGCTATCTGCCTAAGGTGTTGTTCAGAAGCTGGTCCACAACCCGGTGGCCAATCCTGAACTGCTGACACTGCTCGTTTCTTAAACTTAGGAATCGGGTTTTCAGATATAGTCCCCTCCTTTGCCTGATCGACATTCGGTTCCATCAAAAAGGCCTCATTAATCATAACATATGGTTAAGATTGTGATTTCGATATCGAATCTAACGAGAACCTAAAGAGAATCCCTTACCTTGAAATTCCCGAAAAGTAATATGAGATTCAGGGACTAGTGTTTCCGGCTTTCAGATCTAAGAGATCTACTTCAATTCCCGAATGTCGCCCAATAAGAGAATACATAAAACCATTAATCAAACGTCAACCTTACCAATATCAATAGCCTTTCGGCTTAACTTCCAAAAATCGAAAGAGAATAGTGAAGAGAAAAAGATCAGCACTTACCCTATCACAGGAGATTCGGCTACTCCTAGAAGATTTTGGCTTTTGAGAAGATCCGAAGAAAAGATGATAGGAAGAAGTCTATACAGATTCGGCTTTAGTGAAGAATTCGACAAAAGGGAATAAGAAGTATTCAGCTATGGAGATGGGAATAGAGTTCAGAGTTTCGGCTTTTGAAAGAAAAGAAATTGGAGAGAATGGCTGAGAGTTTCGGCACAGAGAATGAAGAAAAGAATAGGGTTCAAAATGCCGGAATTGAAGAGATACCTCCCCTATTTATAGAGAATTTCGGCACTTTTCTATCAAAAACTGAAAGTGCCCCTCTTTTAATCGAAGCTATGCTATTTGATCAAGGGAAATTTCGGCACCCCTTGATCATAGAAAAACCAATTTCTCCTCCCCCCTCCCAAAGTCAAAATTTCGGCCACCACCTAGCCTTGCAGATAACTCCTTGATTCTCTCCTTATCCTCATCTGACCACTCATCCACAGTGCCATGGATGGCACTACCTCTTCCTTCCTTTATCAGCACATTATCCACCTTATTATCACATTAAATAAATTCCTAAATTTAAGCATCATTGCCGAACTCCACTACTGCTCTTGTAAATGCCGAAAATAACAAAAAAAAAGGTACCATGCGACTCGAACCTTGGACCCTCAATTGACGCCAACTCCTAGCCCTCTCAGTGGCGCCATTTTGCCACTGGGCCACAGGCCCATTCATGTCCTAGTTTATAGATATTATCTTTTAAACCTTATTCTAACAGGCTCTCCACTAGAGCGCCCAAACAGAAAATTTTAACTAAGGCCTTGGCCCAACCTTGAGCCAAATCTGAACCCATTAAACCTTTTAATTAACACATTGAATGTAACACACATCAAAAGCAAAGGCCCATTAATTCAGGATGTTACAATTTTACCCCCTTAAAGAAATTTTGTCCTCGAAATTACCTGATCAGAATAGATGAGGGTATTGCTGTCGTATCGTCTCCTCCGGTTCCCAAGTAGCCTCCTCAGAGCTGTGATTCCGCCATAGAACCTTAACCAACGAAACCGTCTTCCTTATAACACTTTCACATCATGATCCGAAATTTCCACCGGTTCCTCTTCAAAGGATAAATCGGGTCTTACTTGATTTCTTCCACGCATACTACATGGGATGGATCCAAACGGTAACGTCTTAACATAGAGACGTGGAAAACATTGTGAATCTGACTTAGCTCCGAAGGTAGTTCTAGCTCATAAGCTACTGGTCCCACTCGTTTCAACACTCGATATGGTCCGATAAACCTGGGACTTAATTTACCCTTTCGACCAAACCTTAATACTTTCTTCCATGGAGACACCTTCAAGAAAACCTTGTCACCCATCGCAAATTCTATGTCCTTACGCTTTCATCAAAGCATAGGACTTCTGGTGCATCCCGACGCTTCCTTTAATCGAGCCCGAATTAACTCAACCTTCTCCTCTGTCTCGGTCACCAACTCCGGACCCAAAATTTGACGTTCCCCTAACTCCGTCCAACAGGTAGGTGTACGACACCTCCGCCCGTACAATGCTTCATAGGGCGCCATCTGAATACTTCACTGGTAGCTATTGTTGTAAGCAAACTCCGCTAATGGTATAAATTCCTCCCAACTACCCTTGAAATCAATGACACATCCTCTCAACATGTCTTCCAAGATCTGGATTACCCGCTCAGACTGTCCATCGGTCTGAGGATGAAACGCCGTACTGAAATCCAACTTCGTACCCAAACCTGCAGATGTGAATCATGCTCCTCTTCCGATCTTGAATAAACCAAGATATCATCTATGAATACCACGACAAACCGATCCAAATAGGGTTGAAATACTCGGTTCATCATATCCATAAACGCTGCTGGTGCGTTAGTCAACCCAAACGGCATTACCATGAATTCGAAGTGTCCATAGCGAGTCCTAAAAGCCGTCTTATGAATATCCGCCTCTTTGACCCAAAGCTGATGGTACCCCGACATCAGATCTATCTTGGAAAAGATTGAGGCTCCCTTCAACTGATCGAACAAGTCATCGATCCTTGGCAATGGGTATTTGTTCTTGATGGTTAACTTATTTAACTGATGATAGTCAATGCACATACGCATTGTTCCATCCTTCTTCTTAACGAATAACACCGGCGCTCCCCAAGGCGACACACTTGGTCGGATAAACCCTCTATCCAAAGAACTCCACGAATCTGCACTTTCAATTCCACCAACTCCTTTGGCGCCATCCTATACGGAGCAATAGATACTGGCACTGTTCCCGGAAGAAGATCGATACCGAACTCCACTTCACGATCCGGGGGTAATCCCGGAAGCTCTTCTGGGAAAACATCAAGAAATTCCTTCACCGTCCTGATATCTACGACAGTTAGTTCCTTGGCTTCCAGAGCCCGAACAAACATTAGAATTGCCTCACATCCTTTCCTCACCATCCTTTCTGCCCTTAAGGCAGACACCACATTTGAAAAACAATTCCCCCTTTCACCTATCACCAACACTTCACCACCATCGGGAGTTTTTAACACCATACACTTGGCTGCAGAGTCCAAATTTGTTTGATACTTCACTAAGCAATCCATTCCTAAGATCATATCGAACTCCCCAAACGGCAGTTCCATCAGATCAGCCCAAAAAGCTACCCCTTGAACTTCCAGGGGTACATCCTTATACAGTTTGTTCACCACTACAGTTTGTCCTAGAGGGCTTACTACAGTCATCTCCCTAGAAGAAGTCTCATATCCTATGTTCAGACTTCCCGCTATAGCACTAGCAACATAAGAGTACGTCGAACCAATATCAATCAAGGCAGTGTAAGGCAAACCAAAAATTAAAAACGTACCGGTTATAACATCCAGTGCGTCAGCCTCCTCTCGACGTCTGGCAGCGTAGACTAACCCTGGCTGTCTCGCCTCAGTGTTTCCTGCCCCTTAGCCTAGTGCTCCACGGCCCCGACCGAAATCGTTACCACCTCTGGCTGGACCACGACCTCTCTGTGGCTGCTGACCACCTCTTCCTGGTTGTGCATTCCCTTAGCCCGTGGGCCCTTCACTGCACCGTTGCTGCGGACAGTTCCTAACTGGGTGGTCCGTAGATCCACACCTAAAGCACTTCTCACTACCTGCCCAACACTCGCCTACATGGAATTTACCATATCGAACACACTTCTGTGTCTGACCAATAGCACCAGGTCTCTCTTCCCGCCTCGGCCCGTCTGACCTAGGCCTTTTCTGAGTACGCCCAGCTGCCCCTGACGATCCAAAATTCCTCTTACTTCCACCCCTATCTCTATCCCAATTTAGTTTCTCTGTCCGCTTCACCTCCTCAGCTATCTTAGCTTTTTCCACAAGCACAGCAAATTCCCTCTCCCGCTGTGGAGCTATCAACACACGGAAATCATCCCTTAGACCATCTTCAAATTGAACACAACGTTCATGGTCTGTGGCCACCATTCCTCGAGCATAACGGCTAAGGCGTAAGAATTTCGCTTCGTACGCAGCCACCGACCTACTTCTTTGCACCAAATTCAGAAATGCTCTACGCTGCGCATCCACATAACGAGTCCCAATGTATTTACTCTGAAACACCGTTTTGAAGGAATCCTAAGTGCTACGGTCAACCACCGTACCATCTTTAACCGTAAGCCACCATTGATAAGCTTCGTCTCGCAGGAGAGATACAACCCCTTTCAACTTCTCCTCCTCCGTGAAATCCAAATCATCCATTATGCGCTCAACCGCCTTCAACCAATACTTAGCTAAACTCGAGGCTATACCAGAAACTCCCCTAAACACTTCTGCCCCATTGGCTCTAAGTCACTCCGGCACAGATTTCCGGGCTCCTGTACCCATACCTGCCCCAGTAACCCTCTCTAGAACCCTTAACATTGCCTGAGACACCGCATCATCTCCGGCCGTCTGGTCCTGAAATTCCTCCTCCACAGATGGTGGTACCGGCATCTCGTTTCCAAATCCATGGCCAGAACCTACTGTATCTGACACCGTCATCCTACCCCTACCACGACCACGCGACAGACGTCCTCGACTCCTTGCACTCATTCTACCGATTCACGTTTATCTGATTAGAAATTTTATGAATTATTAGTTTTCTTCCACTGATTAACCACAAACAGTCTTATGAATAGTAGTTTTAAGAGTAGTTCTTTCGAATTCGCAATTATATCTACAATTCAGTCTCGAATCCGCATCTTCTAGTTCTAGGAAGCACATACATTCAATCATTTAACATCAACATACAAGTAGCATCCACGAGCTTACATTTATCACTTAAGGGTATTTTCATTGTTTCACTACCCATGGGTATTTTCGTAATTTATCCTACAGGGGTATTTTCGTAATTTTTTGAAATAGGGTTCCTTGGTGATTTTGTGAAAGAAGGGTATTTTGGTAATTTTGCAATCCGGGGGTATTTTGGTAATTTTACAATCCAGGGGTATTTTGGTAATTTTACAAATCAGGGATATTTTGGTCATTTATAAATCAGGGGTAATTTAGTAGTTTTACAAAATAGAGTGGTTTGGTCCCTTTTGGGTTTTAGTTATAAATTTTGGCTCATCAACAAGTCCTCATGACTAAGGTGAACAGTCCACTACGCACTGTAGGATTCCAAAAAAAAGGAGGTGAGTCACTAGGATCGCTTAAATACCAAGCTCTCCACAAATCCAATCCTAGACATGCGTATGCTGTTGCCACACCCTAATCTCGCGACTTGTTCACGTGTTTGTTTGGTTGGATTAAATCTTATGAATTTAGAGAGTTGTTTAAACTAAGCCTAAAGTCCATCAATGTCTAATATACTAGCCTACGTCCATCAAGCCCATCAAGCCCAACATACATATCACATCAAAAAGTTTAGAATACTTACCTGCGTGGATCGGGTGCCGGTAGACTCGAAGGCCATATCTTCATCCAAAACATTTTTCTCAAATTCACATCATTGTCAAATCACCTACTTGACCCATTCACGGCCGAGAGTTTTGAACTGGGCTCGATACTAAAATGTAACACCCCAAACCCGCCCAAACGCTTTCGACCGGATCCGGCATGCTACGGGGTTTATTATTATAACTTAAGCGTAATGGTTCTTGGAAAATCTCAGTTTCTTTACTTAGGCATTTGATAAAAATAAGATTTTCGTTGAAAACCCTAGTATTTTTTTCTTACGTTGAACGTGTTTGAAAAACCCATTTTATTACCTTTTAAGACTTAAGTCCTTGAACATAAATTTTAAATGGTAAACATTAATAAATAAAAATAATAACCTAAGCCATGGGGCCTTATTACATAAATAATCCCAAACTTAAAACTTAAAGAAAACCGAAAATAGTCTATGAAAATAAATAAAGTAAAACTTGATGGCCCCTCGAGTCCGCCTCGGCTCCCATGTCCACGATCTACTGCTCATCTGAAAGAGTAGAGAAAAATAAAAGGGTGAGTCACCAAGACTCAGTGTATAAATCCCGAAACACACAACGACCTGAGGCCCACAAACACATTATGGGCTTTGGCCCATACGTTATGGCAATAGTCGTACATACATATTTAATAATAAATGATGAATGGTAACTGGCCCAACCCATCCTAAAAGTCCATCCTCTACACACCAACCCGTACCAGCCAACACACCTCAGGGATTTCTACAATCAACCCGCAAACCGCTACACACCATAACGACAGCCGTACTGCCTATTCCTATTAATGAGGAATCATTTAAGTGTGGCTTTGCCACCGATCACTATGTGACCTAACATTTTAAATTCATTGTTTAACCACCGATCACCAAGTGACCTATCATGCTCTTCCCCTTCATTATCATAATTCCACCCCATGCATACACACATGAAAAAAAAACATCATACCACCTTTAAGAAAACAGGCTTTCATATATATATATATATTTATCGATACACATAGAGATTTCTATGATTACGTACCTGGCATCCTTTACAGACCCTTATTCGGGTTTTATTCGACTGTCTACATGGCCTATTTCTGGCTTTTTAGCCCAATATATATGCAATACAATTAACTAGTGTGTTAGAGATCTACACACCTGTTTACTGATAAAATGATACTTTCTATGTCGACGTTGTCCGTAGCCGACACCACTACTATCTGCCTAAGGTGTTGTTCAGAAGCCGGTCCACAACCCGGTGGCCAACCCCGAACTGCTGACACTGCTCGTTTCTTAAACTTAGGAATCGGGTTTTCAGATCTAGTCCCCTCCTTTGCCTGATCGACATTCGATTCCATCAAAAAGGTCTTATTAATCATAACATATGGTTAAGATTGTGATTTCAATATCGAATCTAACGAGAACCTAAAGAGAATCCCTTACCTTGAAATTCCCGAAAAGTGATATGAGATTCAGGGACTAGTGTTTCTGGCTTTCAGATCTAAGAGATCTACTTCAATTCCCGAATGTCGCCCAATAAGAGAATACATAAAACCATTAATCAAACGTCAACCTTACCAATCTCAATAGCCTTTCGGCTTAACTTCTAAAAACTGAAAGAGAATAGTGAAGAGAAAAAGATCAGCACTTACCCTATCACAGGAGATTCGGCTACTCCTAGAAGATTTTGGCTTTTGAGAAGATCCGAAGAAAAGATGATAGGAAGAAGTCTATGTAGACTCGGCTTTAGTGAAGAATTCGACAAAAGGGAATAAGAAGTATTCGGCTATGGAGATGGGAATACAGTTCAGAGTTTCAGCTTTTGAAAGAAAAGAAATTGCAGAGAATGGCTGAGAGTTTCGGCACAGAGAATGAAGAAAAGAATAGGGTTCAAAATGCCGGAACTTAAGAGATACCTCCCCTATTTATAGAGAATTTTGGCACTTTCCTATCAAAAACCGAAAGTGCCCCTCTTTTAATCTAAACTAAGCTATTTGATCAAGGGAATTTCGGCACCCCATAATCATAGAAAAACCGATTTCTCCTCCCCCTCCCAGAGTCAAAATTTCGGCCACCACCTAGCCTTACAGATAACTCCTTTATTCTCTCCTTATCCTCATCTAACTACTGATCCACATTGCCATGGATGGCACTACCTCTTCCTTCCTTTATCAGCACATTATCCACCTTATTATCACATTAAATAAATTCCTAAATTTAAGCATCATTGTCGAACTCACTACTGCTCTTGTAAATGCCGAAAATAACAAAAATAAAAGGTACCATACGACTCGAACCTTAGACCCTCAATTGACGCCAACTCCCAGCCCTCTCAGTGGCGCCATTTTGCCACTGGGCCACAAGCCCATTCATATCCTAGTTTACAAATATTATCTTTTAAACCTTATTCTAACAGGCTCTCCACTAGAGCGCCCAAACAGAAAATTTTAACTAAGGCCTCGGCCCAACCTTGAGCCCAATCTGAACCCCTTAAACCTTTTAATTAACACATTGAACGTAACACACATAAAATGCAAAGGCCCATTAATTCAGGATGTTACAAAGTGTTTGACCTGTCAGCAGGTAAAGGTGGAACATCAGTTACCATCAGGGTTGTTGCAGCCGGTGAAGATTCCATAATGGAAGTGGGAAAGGATCACAATGGACTTTGTTAGTGGGCTACCCCTCACGCCTACTAAGAAAGATTCGGTCTGGGTGATTATTGACCACTTGATGAAGTCTGCTCATTTCATACCAGTACGTGTCGATTACTCTCTGTAGAAATTGGCTAAGCTATACATAGCGGAGGTAGTGAGGTTGCATGGGGGACCAGTATCAATCATATCGAATAGGGACCCTAGGTTCACCTCACGATTTTGGAAGGCATTGCATCAAGCGTTGGGTACGAAGTTGGATTTCAGTACGGCGTTTCATCCTCAGACTGACGGACAGTCTGAGCGGGTAATTAAGATATTAGAGAACATGTTAAGAGGATGTGTCATTGACTTCAGGGGTAGTTGGGAAGAGTTCTTATAGTTGGCGGAGTTTACGTACAACAATAGCTACTAGTCAAGTATTCAGATGGCGCCCTATGAAGCATTGCACGGGCGGAGGTGTCATACACCTACCTGTTGGAGGAATTAGGAGAACGTCAGATTTTGGGTCCGGAGCTGGTTACCGAGACAAAGGAGAAGGTTGAGGTAATTCGAGCTCGACTGAAGGAAGCGTCAGACAGACAGAAGTCCTATGCTAACCTGAAGCGTAAGGACATAGAATTTGCAGTGGGTGACAAGGTGTTTTTGAAGGTGTCGCCATGGAAGAAATGTGCGAGGTTAGGGCGGAAGGTAAATTAAGTCCCAGTTTATCGAACCTTATCGGGTGTTGAAACGAGTGGGACCAGTAGCTTATCAGCTAGAGTTACCTTCTGAGCTAAGCTAGATTCACAATGTATTCCACGTCTCTATGTTAAGACGCTATCATTCGGATCCATCTCATGTGGTGCCTGTGGAAGAAATCGAAGTAAGACCCGACCTATCCTTTGAGGAGGAACCCGTGGAAATCTTAAATCGTGATGTCAAAGTATTGTGGAGAAAGACGGTTCCATTGGTTAAGGTTCTATGGCAGAATCACGGTTCTGAGGAGGCTACTTGGGAACCAGAGGAGACGATGCGACAATAGTACCCGCATCTTTTCTGATCAAGTAATTTCGAGGCCGAAATTTCTTTAAGAGGGTAGAACTGTAACATCCTGAATTAATGGGCCTTTGCGTTTAATGTGCTGTGATGTTTATGTTATCTCTAATGTGTCAATTAGAGTGTTTAAGGGGTTCAGACTGGGCTCAGGGTTGGGCCGAGCCCTTAGTCAAATTTGCTGTTTGGACACTCTAGTGGAAATCCTGACAAGATAGGGCTTGAAGATATTATCTGTGTTTTAAGTCACAAATGGGCTTGTGGCCCAGTGGCAAAGTGGCGCCACATAGAGAGCAGGGAGGTGGCGTCAACTAGGGAGGCCCAAATTCAAGTTGCATGAAGCCCAATTCTTCTAATTAAATTTTAACTAATTTTTGACATTTAAATGAATAGAGAGGGACAGCAATAAGGCTTAAAAATAGGAAGATTTACTCGAGTTGATAATGCTGATAATATGGCAGATAAAGGAAGGAAGAGGTGGTGTTATTTAGGCCTCTTTCGGAGGTATGAGAAGATAGAGATAAGGGAGAAAGGGTAGGAGTTATCTGCTGATCAACAGTGGTGGCCAAATTTCCACCTCTTGGAGGGGGGAGAAATCGGTTTTGTTATGCTATAGGGCGTGCCAAAATTTCCCTTATTAGTTGATCAATTTTAAGTTATCAAAAGGGGCATTTTTGGGTTTTAGGAAGTAGGTGCCGAAATTTTGTGTTTAAGTGGGGGGAATATCTTTTTTTTATTTTCGGCATTAGGGTTTTATTCTTCCATTCTTTTCTTCAATTCTGGCATTTGGGTTTTTCTCTCATTCTTTTCTCTTATTCTCTGCTTAAGCCGAAATCTCTAATCCTATTCTCTCATCTCCACTTTTAGGCAAAAGACGAAATTCCATTGTTTTCTCTGCTTTCATCTCCATAGCCGAATACCCTTTTCTATTCCTTTCTCTTTGTCGATTTCTTCATCAAAGCCGAATCTTCATAGATCTCTTGGGATCATCTTTTCTTTTTGATCTTCTCAAAAGCTGAAATTCTCTAGGAGTTGCCGAATTCCCTGTGTTAACGTAAGTGTCAAATTCTTCCTTCACTTCTTCTCTTTCGATTTTTCGAGGCCAAAGCCGAAAGGCTAATTAATGTGGCAAGGTTGTCCCTTGAGTAACGTTTTGATTATTCTTGTGTTCACATCTTGGGGCGACATTTCGGGAAATCAAAGTAAATCGAATCATTTAGATTCCAAAAGCTAGAAACTACTAGTCTCTGAACCTCATATCTCTCTTTTCGGGATTTCAAGGTAAGGGGTTCTCTTTAGATTCTCGTTAGATTCGCTATCGTAATTGTGATCTTAACCATATGTTATGATGGTAGCAACTGATAAGGTCTTTTGATGGAATCAAATATCGATCAGGCGAAGGAGGGGATTGGATCTGTTAAACCAATCCCTAAGTTTAAGAAATGAGCGGTGTCAGTAGTTCGGGATTGGCCGCCAGGTTGTGGACCAGCATCGGAACAAAATCTTAGACATTTAGCAGTCGTATCGGCTTCTGATAGTGTCGACATAGAAGGTCTCGTCTTGACTGTAATCAGGTGTGTAGATCTCTATCACACTAATTAATCTGTATTATATATGCTATGGGCTAAAAGCCGGGAAAAGGCTGTATGGACAGTCGTATTACCCAAAAAGGGTAGGCAAAGGATGCCAGGTACGTAACCATAGAAACTTCTCTATGTGTGTATCGATGTATGTAAAAACCTGTTATCTTTTAGGTAGTATACTATTTTGAATTTGCATGGATGTATGCATGGGATAGGGTTGATATGATGAAGGGGGGGAGCATGTTAAAAGGTCACCTAGTGATCGGTGGTTAAACCACAATATGTACACTTGATTATAAGGTCACACAGTGATCGGTGGCTCTGTCACAGTGGATTATAAGGTCACATGGTGATCGGTATTATAACTGACAGCATGACTGTCGATATGGTGTGTTGCGGTTGGTGGGTTGATTGTAGAAATCCCCGAGGTGTGATGGCTGGTACGGGCTGGTGTGTAGAGGATGGACTTTTAGGTTGGGTTGGGCCATGTTGCATGTAAATATTCTGTTGCCATTGTGTATGGGTCAAGGCCCATAATGTGTTTGTGGGCCTAAAGCCTTTTATGTGTTTTCGGGATTTGCACACTGAGTCTTGGTGACTCACCCCCTTTAATTTTCCTGACTTTTCAGATGAGCAGTAGATCGTGGACATGGGAGCCGAGGCAGACTCGAGGGGCCATCAAGTTGTTTTTATTTTCATAAACTATTTTCGGTTTTCCTTTGAGTTTTAATTTTGGGACTATTTATGTAATAAGGCCCCATGGCTTAGGTTATCGCTTTATATTTGTTAATGTTTACAGTTTATAAATTTATGTTCAAGGACTTAAGTCATAAAAAGTAATAAAATGGGTTTTCCAAACATGTTCAACGGAAAAGCAAAGGTTTTCATCAAATATCTTATTTTTAACAAATGCCTAAATAAATAAAAAAAACTGAGATTTCCAAAAACCATCAAAGCAAAGTTTTTAACAATAAACCCCATAGCATACCGGATCTGGTCGTAGCGTTTGGGCCGGGTTTGGGGTGTTACATCTTTAGTTTAGTAGTTAATTAATTTAGATTAATAAACAACTTCACTTATTTTAGGCTAAATAATAAAAAGAAAGTTAGTATGAGTACTTTTAGTTCATTTGGGTTCGATAATCTGATCTTGCCTAAACTATACTACTGTTCGATAGGTGCACTTGCCTTTAATCGTTGTCAGAGTTAGTTTCCGGGTTCGATCATTCTTTTATAAATTTTAAAACTCTGATTTACAACGATCAAGTTTTTGGCGCCGTTGCCGGGGAACTAAAATATTAAGAAAGCTCTATTTTTATTACTTTAGCCATTCTTTTTATTTTTTGCAATTTACTTTTATTTTTTGTTTAAATTTTTACTTTGCTAATTTTTCTTTTATTTGTTTTTGTCAGATAATTTTAGTTTATAGAGAAGATGGCACTAAATAACTATCAGTGGCGAGTTATGAGGACAACACCAACAGAGGCCGTCAGTGTCTTCAACCTCGACGCAATAACCAGGCTATCAAACCAGTTAGAGATGATGAATAGAAAGATTGATGGTTTATGTAGTCTCTCGCAGGTACATCCAGTTATGCAATATGACTCGAATCTAGGAGGCATGGCGAATCCTGAGTACTCACCCTACAGATATGGCATGCAGAACGAACAAGTCCACTATATGGGTAACTATTCTAGACCTGAAAATAATTTTTATAATGACACTTATAATAGAGATTGGAGGTACCATCCCAATTTCTCGTGGGACAATCAAGGCAGCCAAAGAGAGGAACTTCCTCCAAATCTTTAACAACCACCTCACCAACAGGAAGATGAGTCGAACCTTGAAGAGACGCTGGCAAAATTCATAGCAAACACAGAAGCACGTCTCCAAAATATAGAAACGAAACAAGAAACATCGATTCAAGGGATCGAGGATCATTTAGGTTAGCTGTTAAGTCGATCTTAGAACAACCACAAGAAAGCTTGCCAAGCAACACCGAAACTAACCCAAAAAGAGCAAATTCAAGTCAGACAACTCATGACAGTGAAAGATTAGTGGAATCTAACCCAAGGCAAGATCCTATGGTAAGTGAAGGTAAGGTTGAGGTGAGCCATGAAATACCAAAATCGGCAATTACAGAGTACCATCCTCGTGTACCATATCCCGATGTAATGAAGAAGGACAACACAGAGGAACAGTTTGGTAAGTTTCTTAAACTTTTAAAGAAATTACATATTAACTTACCGTTTCTCGAAGCTCTTTCGCAGATACCCGATTATAGAAAAACTTTAAAAGAGCGGTTGACAAATAAACGGAAGCTAGACGAGGAATCACGTGTGGAGCTAAACGCAATGTGCTCAGCAATTCTACAAAATAAGCTGCCACGAAAATTAAAAGATCCAGGGAGTTTTACAATTCCATGTTTAATTGGTAGTTTATCTATTGGTAATGCTTTAGCTGATTTAGGGGCAAGCATCAATGTTATGCCTTATAAAATGTTTAAACAACTAGGTCTAGGGAAACCAAGACAAACCAGGATGAGCATTCAATTAACTGATAAAACTATCAGAATTCCTAGGGGTATAATTTAAAATGTTCTAATCAAAATTGATAAATTAGTATTCCCAGTAGACTTTGTCGTTTTAGACATGGATGAGGACAATTCGATCCCTTTAATTTTAGGAAGACCCTTTCTAGAAACTGTCAGGACTAAAATTGATGTTGGTACAAGAGAACTCATTCTTCGTATAGGTGACGAATCAATCAGTTTACAAGCTCTTGACTCGGCCAGAAAATCAACTGATGAAGGTGAGAAAGTAAATTCAGTTGATAATCAATCTGTTCAAATTTCATCGCAGAACAACCACGTAACTACGAACTGAAATAAACAGAACCTTGTGTCAACAAAGAAGAAGCATATGAGGAACGGCCTTGAGATCAACAAACTAAAAGAGGGGAAGACACACTTTAAAGAGGAGCCGAAACCGCACGAAGAAAAATCGAAGGAACCCACAGATGAGCTGATAGGAACAACAAATCACTTCAAAATAGGGGATCAGGTATTGTTGAATAAGGAAGACCCTCGAATCGCCAATTCAGACCTCAAGACAACCGAAGAAATCACTTTTGAGGTACTTAATGTCTTCCTATACGGGCCAGTCGAGGTAAGCAATCCTAAATTCAGTACTTTTGAGGTAAACACTACTCGGCTTAAATTTTATATCAAAAATCGATTTGATCGCATGAGGAAGGATTTTCACCTCCTCAAACCACCTTGACCATGCGAATGAGAGGTAAAGTCTAGCTTAAGACTATAAACGAGCGCTTCCCGGGAGGCAACCCGAGCACTAACCCTATTAATTTTTACATTTTTTATTTTACTTTTATTTTTCATTTTAGCACCTAACCATAAACTAACCAAAGTACAGATTTCCATGCTCACACGGCCTTGCACACGGCCGTGGCCGTGGCCGTGTGGAAGCTAGAAGGACAAACCATGGACGTGCTAGTAACCGTGCATGACAAAGAATGATTTCTTTTCCCAACACGGGCTGCGATAAAAAGCCACGCCCGTGCCGACTTCCCGTGTGAGGTTACTGACTTATTGAGCACGGACGAGACACGGTTGTGCCCTACAACCATGCGAGGTTACTGACTTGACGAGCACGGGTTAAACACGCCCATTCTAAAGGACCGTGTGAAGAATACACGGGCGTCCTACGAGACCCACTGCCGTTGTAAAACACCTAAACACGCCCAAAATTCAAAATCACGAAAAACACGGACTGATTAAACTCGAACAAGGGCGTGGACCATATCACTATTTAAATATTTACTTTTATTTCTATTTTTATTTTTATTTTTATTTTTATTTTTATTTTCATTTTTATTTCCTTTCTTTTATTTTCTTTATTATTTTCTTCTTGTTATTCATCCCATGTAGATTTAGCTTAGGATACAAAAGAAATTAAGATTGCTGCTTCGAGGACTCAACCAGTTCGAGATGCCACGCTCACCTCCAATCCTATCTGGTTTCTTTTCATTGGCTTCATCCAAAATTCAAGAAGGTTCCCTTCTCTCCCCATCTTACGATTTTATGATTATTTTGATATTATCTACCTTTGTACATTGAGGACAATGTACATCTTAAGTGTGGGGGGGTTAACTATAGTATTATTTGAAAATTCCTGAATTATGCCTTGTCTTAAAGTAAATTACTCATATTACTAATTAGGATGGAATATCTGATGATTTATGATCTTTATTGATATGTTTTAGATTAAGTCATTGATAATTGTGCATTGATAATTAAATTCTAAGAATACTAGAGAATCAAGCATAATAAGTCTATTTTTCTGAATTAAAAATTTTCTCGTCTACCTGAATTTAAATATTACCTTGAAATTTGATATTTACAAGGTTGATGTAAAAAATACCCATAATTTTTGTGAGTTTTTGAGCCTTATAGAGCATAAATTCTTTTTCTTGCTCACTTTATTGATTATGAGTATGTCAACACTGATTTGTTATTCTAGAACTTGCATCGATTATACATGTCGAGACCATATTTTTTTGATTTGATACACAGAGATGATAAAGGGACCTAGGTTTTAACCCACTAACTCCATTAAAAAGCCTACCTTCAAAATTAACCCCTAGTGAACCCCTTTTAACCCTAACAACCCTATTTATTGACATAACCGCTAATATTAAACCAGAACCCCTTTGTTTTTGTTATCACCATTCCTTTTGACTACCCTTATATCAAGATTTGATTTGATTAGTAGCCTAACTATGTTTTTATTTCAGTAATTTATCTTTTGTTATGTATTTATGATTGTTATTAAAAAAAAGTATATTCAATATTCATTATTAGTTATGTGATTAAACGAGCTTATACATTTAAATTGCAAATATCGAAGAAGAAGCTCGTATTATTAGTATTATTAGTTTTCAATTGATGTAATTATTATTATTAGTTCATTAGTTCTTAGTTAGGTAATTTGTCAATTCAAACTCGATTCTAACCCTCTAATTCAGCCTTATTCCACACCTTAACCCTAGCCCCGTTACAACCCTAACAAAGACCTTTTGATTTGTGTTTCATCTCATATTTTTGTGGTGGAGATTTGATTTTCATGCAAGCCTATGGGATTAACTTTTCATGTTTGTAACACCCCAAACCCGGCCTAGAAGTTAGGCCCGAATCTGGAATGTCACATTAAAGGAGCACTTCAAAACAATTTACTAGTTAACCATTTAAGGCCCAAAAGCCCAAAACAAAAGATTATTTCGAAAACCATATTAACACTTTAATAATTTTATGAAATTTTCTTAAGTGGGCAGTTGAAACAATAATAATAATAAACCCAAAATTCAAAGTCAAATAGGAGTTACATGGCCTTATTACAATCCAATGAAAAAAACAAAGTATTTAAACAGAATTATTTGAATAACTTAAAACATTTGAACAACTTGTAGTGTGGCCATCTCTGAGTCCTCTCCCTCGTCGAGCCGCCTATTCAGGATTACCTGAAACATTTAAAATTAACGGTGTGAGTTTCGAAACTCAGTGTGTACAACCCTTGGCAATCAAATCACATACGAAAATTCACATTGGGCCTAAGCCCTAACAAAATCGGTGGTCTTGGGCCTTAGCCTGCAATGACCTCATATCATATCATATCGTATCATTTATAAACAGATAATGCAAAACCCACCCCAAAAATCCATCTGCTAAACACACCATTTCCCTTCCAACCTTATGACTCCTTTGGGGAATTCTAGCTCGACCCACCCCTCCGCTACACACCAAGGGTAGCCCGGTTGCGGTACTACCAAACGTTGCTGCAAAGCTTCTAATTATATGTTGGGCTTAAAGCCATCTGTGGATCCATACCATACGGCTATGCGATCCCAGATCCATACCATATAGCCATGCGATCCTCAAATCTTCCTCCGTACCATAATTCCCACCCATATGCATCCTAAGCAGAATATCATATGAATGCATCAAACACAAAAGTAACATCCACAAACCCATATTCATCACATAGGGGTATTTTCGTCATTTCACTACCTAGAGGTATTTTTGTAATTCTACCCTACAGGGGTATTTTGGTAATTTGGAAAATTAGGGGTATCTTGGTAATTTTACAAACAGGGGTATTTTAGTAATAATATAAGGGTATTTTAGTAATTTTACAATATAAGGGTATTTTAGTAATTTTCCAACATAAGGGTATTTTAGTAATTTTCCAATATAAGGGTATTTTAGTAATTTTCCAATATAAGGGTATTTTTAGTCCCTCTCGGGTTTTAGTTATAAACTTTGGCCCATAAACAAGTCCTCGCGGTTAAAGTGAACAAACACTATGCACCAGGTAGGATCTCAGAAAAGAGGAGGTGGGTCACTCTGACAACCTTAAATACCAAGCTCTCACTAGATCCAATCCTAGACATGCATATGTCGGTTACCACACTCTAACTAATCTACTTGTCTACAGGCATGTTTAATTAACTTAAGTCTTATGAAATTGAAGAGTTGTTCAAACTAGGCCTAAGTCCATAACCCTAGCATATCTGCTTACGTCCCCATAAAGCCCATCAAACCCAAATTACAACCTTATGGCCCATTAGGCCCAAAGCTTATCATATGGCCTATTAGGCCCAAAACAAGTCCAAATCGTGTATCATGCGTGACTAACTCAATATGTTTAACAAGCCAAACCATTTAATCAAACTTAGCCTCAGGGCCCACCGGGCCCATTTAGCCACTTTTGACTTTTCAGCTTTTCGGCATTGCCGATATCGTGTGTGTAGTGTTTGTACACACCTGATAACCTTGCGTGCTGCGAACTCCTTATTCACGAACCTACAATTGACATTACTAGCGATTAACCAAAACGTTAACATATACTAACCAAAAACCGAAACCTCACCGTACCCTTACCATGTGCCTTACGTTCTAGTAGCCCTTCCTTTGCTACTATTGGCGATTATCCTCTAGATCTGCACCCAAACACCTATATCGTCAAAACTAAGTGACCCATATTGTTCATAAGTCACCCCTATGAGCCACATTAGATTCGGCCATTTACTAAACCATGACTGAGTCGAGAACACTTACCACCTTGTTAGCAATCCTTACTTACCACACTTGCGATTGTTGAGCCTTACCCTTATTAATATAGGTTAACGACAAGGATTGGGTTAGATAGCCCTTCGGCTTTTAACAAAACACACTAAAAGTTTAACTAAGCACTTACCAAATTCTTCTTTGATCCTCATGGCTTAGATATCTACTTGAACAAGATTCGGCTTCCAAACGTGACTAAGAGTAGATAATAATCGATTGAGGTGGAAGAATAAACAACAAAGAATCGGCATAAACAGGGGTTCCGGTAAATAGGGATTTTGGCAAATAGGGATTTCGGCAAAAAGGGATTTTGGCAAACTGGGGTGGTGGTATTCGGCAATGGAAGAAAATAAGAATGAGGGGGAAAAAAAGAAAGATGGAAATTTCAAGAACCCCTTCTAAGGATTTCGGCACCCCCCTTTTATAGCCAAAGCCGAACTACCTTCCCCCCACAGTCCTATTCGGCCCCAACACTTCACCCTCCTCATCTCCTATTTTTTCTCTCTGAAAATACCTTAATCTTATCCGAAATCTCCTCCACATCCATCAGTCATGCTTCCTTCAAAATCCCCACGGAAAGAGTACAAAATCAACACAACTCTTATCGTCCACCTATGCAAAATAAAACACTCCAAAATACACTCCTCCTGCTCGAACCTTGGACCTCTTCAGCTTTCACACACGTCACCTTATAGCTCCCAAGTGACGCCACTTTCCACTGGACCACAAGCCCCTTTGTGTCCTATTTTCTCTTAATCTACTTAAGAGGCCTACTGACTGAAGTCACAGTTCCCTTGGGGCTAAAACCAAAATTTTTCCTGTACCTTTACTTGATCTTAGGACTACTCCAACACCCCTAGACACTCCAAATTCATTAACCCTCAGAGCCCACATACCAATTTTCATTTTCTCACTCACTTAAAAAAAATTTCTGAGATCCAAAGCCCAAAGCCCAATTCTTCTAGGCCCAGATTCGGGAAGTTACAATGTTTGACTTTTGAGTGCCTAAATTTTTAACCTTAAACACTTTGAGTGATTTGAGTGAATCTTTAGTGAGGATGTCAATCCTTGACAATTTCAAATCAGAGGTAATTATTTAGATGAAGGGAAACACCTATGTTTTGCACTACAAAATATAAGGCTTATAGTGTTTGAATTTTTAGGACTCTTTGAGTTGAATTATCCATGTATAAATTATCTATGAATTATGATGAGACACTATTAATGACTATTATGAATTGAGGGAAGTTTGTTTTAATTGTAAGTTGAGAATTTTGCTTGAGGACAAGCAAAAGCTTAAGTGTGGGGGTATTTGATAAACCGTAAAAGTAACATATTTTAAGCCCACATTTAATATGCTCTTGGACGATTTAAGCCCCAATTTATGTAAAAAGGTGCTCTTAATCCTTTCTTTTCATGTCTTATACTCAGGAAAGCACCCGATGACGAAAAGAACGAGAAACGGGCTTAAAACGGACCAAGTTAGGCCAAGCCACGAAATCAGTACGGCCTGGACTTCAAGCCACATAGCCGTGCCACCATTCCTTCTAGAACACGGCCTTACCATGACTTACACGGTCGTGCCTCATTCAACATTGTCGAACACGGCCTAAAGACTATTCACACGGGAGTGTCCCATGGCCGTGTCCCTGTCACTGAAAAGAGCAATTTCACTCGGATTTGGATGCTTAGAGGTAAAGAAACACACTCCAAAGTCTAATTAAACCCCCAATTAGGAATTGCACTCAAATTAGGATACTTGGAGGCCAAGTAACACATCTCAAAGCCTATATAAACACCATAGGGGGCAACTTGTCCGGGGAGTTGGACAGAAACCCTCTGTCGAGGGGAGCCCAAAGCCATCGTCTAGGGGCGTCGTGCTAAGCCAGAGAAGGCAGATTTATGGGGATTCACTCAGGGATAGCCAGTTGATCCATCTCAAGAAGCCAGAATTATACTCAAGACGGAGGATTTCCTCTTCAATTCCTTCAGGGGGTTTTAGGGATTTCTTATGTTTTGTTTTATCTTTTCTCTTGAGATGTTTTCCTTTATTGTTGTGAACTAAACCCGTCGGATACCCGAAGGGGATGAAAACTATGATGAATCTTGTTATTTGATTATTTGAAGTATATGATAAATACTTAGTTTGTTCTTAATTATGTGAGCTTAATCCAAATTTAATGTGCTTAGGTGGAGGAGGAATAGACCCTGCTTAAGAGTAGATCCAACATAATTAAGCAGATTTGATCGCACGCCTAGAGATAGGGTGACGAGATTTTGCCGGATTAGGGTGAAACCTAATATGGGAGTCCACAGATCGATTTACTGCTATTTTAGGGGGTTATTATAAGAGAACGAGAGTTCCACTAATTAACCTAGGGTTAGACGTTATTCACCTCGAGAGAGGGTTGAATATACGTTAGAGAGTCTTACGGATCAAACTAAGTAAATAAAATCATATGGTTCAGTGTTAGATAACAAGTGAAGTCTAGGTGGATTCTTCCTAGGGTATCGTCTAAATCAATTGAGTTTTTCCCAAGTTATTTTCCAAATTCATTCTTATTTGTCTGAGAGTCTTTAGTTTAGTAGTTAATTAATTTAGATTAATAAACAACTTCACTTATTTTAGGCTAAATAATAAAAAAAAAGTTAGTATTAGTACTTTTAGTTCCTTTGGGTTCGATAATCCGGTCTTGCCTAAACTATACTACTGTTCGATAGGTGCACATGCCTTTAATCGTTGTCAGAGTTAGTTTCCAGGTTCAATCATTCTTTTATAAATTTTAAAACTCCGATTTACAGCGATCAGTGTTAAACGAAAAACTTGGCCTAAAATATATTATTTTGATAAAAGTGATAAAATCGGTAATAACACTGTAAGAATTACGAAATTGCCCCTAAAAGTTCGAATTACGAAAATGCCCCTAATGGGCCGATTTGATAAATTTCTTAATGGGCCGATTTGATAAATTGCTTAGTGGGCAGATTTGATATATTGCTTAATAGGCCGATCTGATATATTGCTAAATGGGCCGATCTGATATATGGCTTAATGGGCCGATTTGATATAATGACCTAATGGACCGATTTTGTAAAGTGTTAATGGGCCAAATTGTTTGTAATAAATCTCTGAGTTATTAATTATCGTGGTTATATTATAAATATCATGATTTACGATGTATGTTGCATTTACATAAGTTTTATGGGATCGGGATATTGATGATCGGGGAACTGAAATTTGGTGGCTCTGCCACATATTCTGGTGACTCTGTCACATTTTGTTTGGTGGATAAGCCACGTATATTCTGTTATTCTGGTGGCTTGTCCACAATTCGAATTTGATATAAATGGCTAAATGCCTACGATTGGTGTGTTAGCGGGGTGGGTTGACTTGATCCCCATAGGTGTGTTGGATGGTACGGGTGGTGTGTAGCGGATGGATTATTAGGTTGGTTTCAGTTTGCATTACATTCATATAAATTATTTGATACATTATTATGTAAAAAGGGGCTTAGGAACAAAATATTGTTAAATGGGTTTCAGGCCCAGTGGACAACGGTAAGGGGGTTATACACTGAGTTCTAGTAACTCACCCCATTTCCTTATTTCCTTTCAGGTAATGCTCAGTGACGGGGACTTGGGCCATGGATGACTCGGTGGAGGCCATACTACAAAAATGATTTATTTGGACTTTGGTTTTCTTTTTAGTACACTTAATTACTTTACTATTTTGAGTTAAGGTTGTAATAAGGCCTCTGGATTATTTTTATTTTGTTTTATGTTTGACGTTTTTATATTTTGCTCTAAGTATTTTAAATGAGATTTTTTCTAAAAACGTAAATAAACATTTTTCTAAAATGGAGATACAAATGGATTTCATAATAAACTTTCATAAATATTTTAATTCGTAAAATTTTCTCTTAAATTATCATCAACTCTTTTCAAAAGATATGGTTTTAAAATCATTAGTTCAAATTTATCGATTTATCAATCAAACTTCTATTCATAATACTTTGTCAAGAATTTCTTTAAATGGGGATTTGTTTTATTTAATTTTAAATCATTATCTATTTACGTACGAATGAAAATGACTTAAAAGCATATTTCTCATGTGACATGTCAGATCTGGCCTTAACGCATTGGCCGGGTTTGGGGTGTTACATTTTATGGTATCAGAGCCCAGTTGCAAAACTCGACTGTGGTTTGGGTTCAAACACGTTTTCAAAGCCGTTAAAATTTTAAATTATACATGTATGTTCTAAAGGAAGTATGGCACCACGGGTATCTGGCACCAAGTCAAGTAAGTTTATGTTTTCAATTTATGATTATTGTGGTATGACCGTAGAAATACTCTGCACCTCTTAGCTTTAGGAGTGAAACTATAAAAATTGAGACCTTAGATACGCATTTCACGAAAACAACTTTACTTCATATACTCCATAAAACATTGTTTAATAAACATTGAATAATTATACTTGATTCATAAGACTCGTAATCAGATTAAATCGATTTAGCAAATATGAGCGTTAAAGGACGTAGACGCGATAGATGTGGACATGGTAGAGGCCGAGGTGCTAAGGCTAGATCTTCAGCATCGGGGCATGTTTTCGAAAGGGAGGCGCTGCATCGCGATGATGGGCACGAGACGAGATCTCATGATCGAGCTTGGGTTGTTGAGTGACTCAAATAGTTAAGGAGGTATTGGAGGAGGTTAAAGGAATCTGTGAAGCACTTTGAGTTGAGTGTGTGGACTGTAAGAAGAAAAGAGATCACGGTTCTTTTGGGTCAGAGTCTCGTTCTGTGAAGCGTGTTAAGGCACGTCCAAACTTTTCGGCTTGCGATTATTGCAGAAGGCATCATCTGGGAGAATGCTGAAGGAGGTTAGGAGCATGCTTGAGATGCGGGTCTAAGGAGCATAAGGCTCGGGATTGTTTCATCACCATCAAGTCAGGTATGTTATGGTTGGACGTGATGATTGAATGCAGAAAATTTTAGGTATAAGTGGTAGATAACTGCTGGCTTCTGTGGTTAGATGTTTGGTTGTGTGAAAGAGGATTCAAGATTTTGTTAAAAGTACATTAGTGTTAGTAAGATCAGAGTGTGCAGCGAAAGCATAGTGGTGTGACTTGTACGGTGCGTTTAGTAGTTGGTTGGAAATTTTGAGGACGAAATTTCTTTAAGGAGGGTAGAATTGTAACGACCCGAAATTGGGCCTAGTAGGATTGAGCCCATTGGACCTTGAGCGTAGAAGCGTTTTAAAATTTATGGGTATTTGAGAACGGCATTATTTCAAGTTGGACTTATTAAGAAGGTGATTTTGGAAAGTTACGGGGTTCTAGGAAGTTCCGGGTTCAAATTGAGCCTTAGCAAAATTTTTATGTTTAAGCACTTTAAGGAGAGAAGGTATATGACATCAAGGCTTAAGGAAATAAATGCATATTTTGTTAGCACAAAGGAGCTTATGGTAAAGGGGATATGGCGCCACATGAAGGACTTTGAGGGAGGAGGTTCAAATCCCATCTAGTGTAATTTGTGATTAATTTTTTTATGCTATTCAACCATAGTGTCGGCCAAGAGGGTTTATAAGGCAAGTTGGACTTTTTAATTATGGTATGATGGCTAAAGAAACAAGGAAAGGAGGAAGGTAATGAAAGGAATCAAAAGAAAAAGGCAAGATAGGGGGACATGTGGCCTTTTTCATGGGTGTTGCTTTGGAAAGTTTGGTTGGCCAAATTTTGACCTTATTGTCATGGGTTGCACGGTTTTGGATAGGGGGAGAGGGTAGTCGAATTTCATTAGCCTTTTGGTAGAAATTTTGGTACTTGTTAAGCCAAAATCCATTTTGCATTATTTTGTGTCTCTTCTCCAAACTTCTTCTCTCATTGCCAAAACTTCAAGCCAATAGTGAGCATTCTTTCTTTCTTTCTTTGTCTTACCGAAACCACCTAGTCATGGTGACCAAGTTACTTTTCTCATCTCTCCTTTGAAAACCGAAACTAGATAGTACCCTTTCTCCTTCTTATCTTTTCTTTTCTTTCACAAAATCTTCAAACCTTCTTTCTTCCACTTGAATTCATAGCCGAATTTTCTCATTCATATTTCCTCCATATCCAAACCTTCCAACCCATAAACACTCCTTCACATTTTCTTTCTCGTTCGTGTGGGCACTCACTTCTTGGATCGAATCGGTAAGTAACCTTATATCTATCTCTTTTCATTTCTTTTTCTTTTTCTTTCTTTCTAACCGAATGTGAATGTTCATCGTTGTTCGGCTAGTTTACTTTGTTTCTTATCGAAACATCACTCTCCTCATCACTCTCATGTTGTGATCAATACTTTTTTTTCGTAGTGTTCTAAGTGAGTAGCCGTGTATCTTCCTAGCCTTAAGACGAATGGTGGAAACCGGATTCAATCTCGATAAGGTAAAGAGTTCTTTATGTATTATTTGATATCTTTCTATATTTGATTGGTTGTTAATGAAATAGTGGTTGGACTAATCGATTGCATTTTTTTTTGGGTCTAAAACGCTCGATCTATCCACTTGTTGTTTTTTTTAGAAATAGTGGTAAGCCGACCCTTTTTCTTTAGTAAATTGTTTCATATCAAAGTATTATAGTTTTGACTAAGATTTTATTCAATGGAGGCAAGCGATATCGTATCGAAAGGGAAAACGAGTGGTGAACACAAAATGAGCGGATTTGCGATTCCCACTCCTAAGTTTAAGCGAAGGGCGGTATCGACAGTTCGGGATTTTCCACCGGGGTATGGACCGTCATCCGGAGAAAATCGACAAATCGTGGTCGTTCACGATTCCAAGGGTAAAAACTTAGATCGTTTATTTTAGAGTCGATTTATTAAATCGCGATGTTGACTAATCGAAATGCTATGATATCTTAGGTGTCGAAGATCAAGAACGCCTAGTACTTACCGTAATCAGGTGTGTAATCTCACACCGTTTTCGTGGGTTTAAGGTTGATATCGTATTGGAAACAAATCGCTATGATTAAAATCGTAATATGGTGTTAAACGGAAAAATTGGCCTAAAATACATTATTTTGATAAAAGTGATAAAATCGGTAATAACACTGTGAGAATTACAAAATTGCCCCTAAAGGTCCGAATTACGAAAATGCCCCTAATGGGCCGATTTGATAAATTTCTTAATGGGCCGATTTGATAAATTGCTTAATGGGCAGATTTGATATATTGCTTAATGGGCCGATCTGATATATTGCTAAATGGACCGATATGATATATGGCTTAATGGGCCGATTTGATATAATGCCCTAATGGACCGATTTTGTAAAGTGTTAATGGGCCAAATTGTTTGTAATAAATCTCTGAGTTATTAATTATCGTGGTTATATTGTAAATATCATGATTTACGATGTATGTTGCATTTACATAAGTTGCATGGGATTGGGATATTGATGATTGGGGAAGTGAAATTTGGTGGCTCTGCCATATATTCTCGTGACTCACACATTTTGTCTAGTGGCTAAGCCACGATATTCTGTTATTCTGGTGGCTTGTCCACAATTCGAATTTGATATAAATGGCTAAATGCCTACGATTGGTGTGTTGGCGAGGTGGGTTGACTTGATCCCCACGGGTGTGTTGGATGGTACAGGTGGTGTGTAACGGATGGATTATTAGGTTGGTTTGGGTTTGCATTACATTCATATCAATTATTTGATACATTATTATGTAAAAAGGGGCTTAGGCCCAAAATATTGCTAAATGGGTTTCAGGCCCAGTTGTAATATCCCGGGTTAGGGGCTATTTTGTTGTTGCATGATATTGCATGTGTCTAGTGTGCTGCGTGGCTATTTTTATGTTTTCGGGGCTTAATTGAAGTCTAAATGTATGCCTGAGTGTATGGGAAAATTTTGGTTTTTGGGTGTTAAGTGAAGGGAGTTGAGGAAGCTGGGGTTTTAATTTATTTCTGGTATTTCTTAGCACAAATGAAGAGCTGGCAAAATGGCAAGGCATGCGTCACTTGGGAGCTTGGTGTGGCGTCATCTTCAGTGTGAGGAGGTCCAGTGTTCGAGTCAGAGAGTCCCCATTTTGTCACTTATTTTTGACGGCATGGAGGAAGAGGTTGAGAGCAATTTGGATTCTACCTTGGACCAAGTCTTCACATTCAAATGGTGGGTGGAGAGTGGATTGAGGAGGAAGACTTGTTTAACTCATTTGAAATGGGTGGAGAGGAGTGTTTGGGGGGATATGGCCGAATGTTGGGGAAGTGGGGAGTGTTTGGCCGGTTGTGGTAAGTGAGTAGGAAGGGGGTGCCGAATTTCATTTTTGGCATTTTGGTGTTTCGGTCAAAAGTTTATGAGCAAACTTCTTCTTTTTGTCTTGAGCCTAAGCCGAAAATTCTAAAGAGTCTTGCCTCAGTTTCTTTGTTTTTTTGGAACCGAAAGTCCAAGTAGTCTTATTGCCGAATTTGACTATTGTTTTCTCTCAATATCCTTTGACAAGCCGAACCTAGCATCCCATCTCCATTTTCTTCTCTTTTTGAAACCTTGTGTCAAAACTCCATCTCTCCAAACCATTCTTTTCCATTTCTTCTCTTGCTAGCCGAAACTCAATTCACTAAAAGCACATCTTCATCTTCTTTCGTTGACAACCGAAACTACCTTCATTCCATCCACTTCTCTTCTTCTCAATTACCTTTGCCGAAATTGCAAGAGAGAGTTCTTCCATTTTTCATCTTGAAACCGAAAGACCAAACCTCTCAAGAACTTGCCGAAATTCGCTTGTTTTTCTCCTAACTTTCTTTGCTAGCCGAATGCTCCTTCCCATTTTTTCTTCTTTTCTTTTCTTGTGTGTTGAGCCAAACCATTACCCTAGTGTTCTCATATCTTCTTTCTCCTATTAGCACCTTGTTGGCCGGATCTTTTGTTCTTCTTTTGGTGCAAGGCTTGGCCGAATCTCTTTTTGTTCTCTCCTAGTGTGGTTGACCGATTGGTGGTTGGTGTTGGGGGTAAGTTCTTGGCCGAATGGCCATTTCCCACTTCTCTAAGAGCTATGTTGTTTTCGGTTTGACTAAGAGCCTATGTTGAATTCGGTTGGAAGGAAATAATCATTTGTTGAACATTTCGATATAGGGCATTCGGGATTCTGAGCAATGACAAAACTTTTATCCGGATTTGATTGATCGGTAGGTGTTGGTAAGATGTTATTCATGGTTTATTCATTTAGTCTTGATTGAGTCTAAGGTTTCAAGAGATTAACTATTTGTCTTAATAGGTGTGCCGATTGTTAAAGAATAGCCATCGTTGGTTCGAGGTTTGGTAGGAAACCAAACCATCTGCAAGGTAAGGATTAAGCGATACACCCTTTGGTTTAATTGGTCATAGCCGAATGATCTTGGTTACTAACCCCGGTTTGGCCGATTCTAGGAGCAAGTTGATCGAGGGTTTTAGACGGGTCTTTGGGATTTAGACTTGCGATTTACTGTGTGTAAACTAACACACTATACCTAGTAATATTGTTATTAAACCCGCTTTGCCTATTAAAAGCTATGATGAAGATGATGGATTATTGGATACCCCAAGCGGGGTATGTGTACGATATCCGGTAAGTCGGTGTTGTTACCGACATCGATGATCTATATGGTATCATGACTATGTATGTATGTGATATGGGGCATGAGTCAAACATATTAGCATGATATGCATGACTTGTATGATATGCATGATTACATGAGTATGGTATGTTGATGGGTGATATGAGTGGAGGAGCATGATATTTTGTGCCGACGAGCACCAGTGTTTTGGTAACACACCTTGTGGCTTTGGGTCACCAAAGTGCTTTGGTAGCACATTTGTGTCTTTGGGACACCGTGAGGTTGGGCACCTCATTGCGACTTGTCCCCGTGGTTAACACCACCGTGGGTTGGCCCCACATGAGATATGGGATCGTCTCGCTAGTGATTGGGTATCACACGATGGGTTGGCCCCATCATTCGGTTATTGTGATCATGGTCACCAAAGGCTTTGGTAGCACATTTGTGTCTTTGGGACACCGAGAGGTTGGGCACCTCATTGCGACTTGTCCTCGTGGTTAACACCACCGTGGGTTGGCCCCACATGAGATATGGGATCGTCTGCTAGTGATTGGGTATCACACGATGGGTTGGCCCCATCATTCGATTATCGTGACTACGGTCACCAGTGCTTGGGTAGCACATTGTGTCTTTGGGACACCAGTGTTTTGGTAACACATTGTGACTATATGTCACCAGTGGTTTGGCACCACCAGTGGTTTGGTACCACATGGGGTAGAAAAAGGAGATACGGATGGTTAGGATCGGGTTGCATTAATTATGTTGCTATGTATGATGTGTGTTAGCATGTTGTTTCATCGGGAGCGGGATTTATGCACTGAGTCACTCGACTCACCCTCTCCTTTGACATTTCAGGTGACTCATAGGCGCGGACATGGAGCCGGGATGGACTCGGGGTGCTCATGCCATGCTCGATAAAGTTTTACCTCAACACTAACATTTGGGTACTTTAGTTAAATTACTGTTATTGGGTTTTAATTTGGATTTGTAAAAAGGCCTTTAAATTTTGTTTTATGGTGGGTATGTTTTAATTAGATTCTCAACCTGCTTAATAATTAACTTGGCATGAAATTTTACTAAAACTGGGAAAGACAACGTTTTCAAAATTATATCGCAATGTGTTTAAAACTATACCATCGGGTATCTCGCTATGTTTCGTTATTCAATAAACTCAAATGATTTTTAAATCAAACTCGATTTGCTACCAAGTCTAGAAGGTTTCAAAACGGCACTAAGAAAACTAGTGGAAGCACTAAAATGAAATCAACTCGTTTTAACTATATACTTGGATAAGTTTTCAAAATCTAACCAAACAAACCTACTCAACTTTCCTCAAATTCACTATGTTTTCACCCCACTTCTAAACGAAAAAAAAAAAAAAAACTGGTCACTCAAAGACGTTCCTCCCCGTAACATACCAGATTCGGGCGTGGTGTCTTGTCCGGGTTTGGGGTGTTACACCAGTGGACGACGGTAAGGGGGTTATACACTGAGTTCTAGTAACTCACCCCGTTTCCTTATTTCCTTTCAGGTAATACTCAGTGACGGGGACTTGGGCCATGGATGACTTGGTGGAGGCCATACTACAAAAACAGTTTATTTGGACTTTGGGTTTCTTTTTAGTACACTTAATTACTTTACTATTTTGAGTTACGGTTGTAATAAGGCCTCTGGATTATTTTTATTTTGTTTTATGTTTGACGTTTTTATATTTTGCTCTAAGTATTTTAAATGAGATTTTTTCTAAAAACATAAATAAATATTTTTCTAAAATGGAGATACAAATGGATTTCATAATAAACTTTCATAAATATTTTAATTCAGAAATTTTCTCTTAAATTATCATCAACTCTTTTAAAAAGATATGGTTTTAAAATCATTAGTTCAAATTTATCGATTTATCAATCAAACTTCTATTCAGTAATACTTTATCAAGAATTTCTTTAAATGGGGGATTTGTTTTATTTAATTTTAAATCCTTATCTATTTACGTACGAATGAAAAAGACTTAAAAGCATATTTCTCATGTGACATGTCAGATCTGGCCTTAACGCATGGGCCGGGTTTGGGATGTTACAGAATAATTTCCTTCCATTGATCGATTCACCATCTCCATCTGCTTAAGGATATAGATTGCTTAAGCTAACAAACGGTTACAAGACGTAACGGGGCCAAAATTGTTTTTTGTCTTTATTTTTGATATTGTACCGAATGCTTCCTTAAAATGTGTCATGAGATTTAAGCCCAATGAAATTATATTTAGTTGTATGGAAATTAAATGGTTCTAGAGAAGCCATTACTTAATACACTATGATTTTATACAGGCCATTATTTTTAATTTTATAGCATTGGAACTCGATAACCATCTCAAATCGAGCACTAGATATTATTTCACATTGGCTAAATTGACACAAATATAATTATTCTAAACATTAAGATCATTTCAATAATGTGAAATTGGAATGTTCTAGCGTGGTGTGAAATTGAAAGAATCTCGATTCCTTGAAAGTCTTTATCCAATTTATATTCACATTGCCTTTAAGGAAAAAAAACCTTGACTTCTCGGTTACTTAAAAGACACATATCATGCCAGAAATATCCTCCAGGGGACATGCACTATAATTTGTAATAGTTCCTTGCCTATCGACTCCTTTGTTTCATTTTCCATTTTCACTCCTTCGATACTAATCATTAGTTTTGACCACTTTCTTTTCCTAGAGGAGAAAAATCTTGAAATAATTTTCAAAAGTGATGCAACGCTTCAAAGTCTTAACTTGATTTTCTTATTATTTTTTCTTTAGATTACTTTTTTATTATCAAGATCGAGAATGAAACTCCAAATATTTCAGCAACGTACGTCCCACATTCTCCCTATTAAAAAAGGTTCAATTTATATAAAAGCTAAATCCTATCCATTATTTGGGCAATACCTACGAGAGTTATAGAAATGTAACATCATCTGTTATTTCCAATTTAACTCTCTAAGAGAACTTTTCATTTTCCAAGTTCCATTACTTATTCCACTAAAGGCGTCCATTCATATTTCAGTAAAATTCGGTCGGAACGCTTACACCTAAAAAGTTAACGTAGAACGAAGAATAAAACGACTGTAACATCCCGAAATTGGGCCTAGTAGGATTGGGCCCAATGGGCCTTGATTTTAAAATTTTTGAGAACGGCATTAATGCAAGTTAGACTTATTAGGTAAGTTATTTTGGAAGGTTAGAGGGCTTCTATGAAGTCCCGGATCAAATATTAGCTTTGGGGAAATTTTGGTTTTAGGTGAAAAAAACCCTGGAATTTGGCAGTAGGCCTTAAGAATAAAATGTGGGAAAAATGACACAAGTGGAGTGTGTGGTGGAGTGGCAAAGTGACGCCACATAAGAGACAAGGGGGTGACGCCACAAGGAAGGAAGGAGGTCCAAGGTTCAAGTCTTGGCTTTTGCATTTTGGTTTTCTTTTTACTTGGACCTCGGAATTTGGCTATAGATTTATATTTAGTTGCGCATGGTTTAAGACACAAGAGGAGCTTGTGGCCAAGTGGCTAGCAGCGTGGATTATGTTGCAAGGGAGCCTGGTTCGAATCTCATGAGAAGCAAGGGAGTATTTATTTTGCGATGCAGACGGGAAGAGTTTCATTGAATTTAAACTCTCATCGACGAAGGATCCCACATCGGAAAGATACAAAGAAGGAAGGTGAAGAGCTAGCTATATAAAGAGCATTCCAGAGGAGGGTTGAGACACCTTGGAAGGCGTTTGGGCACGAGGAGTGGTCGGGCGCGCGATTAACACTAGAGTCCTATCGTGTGTGTAACTCTCTCTACTCTAGTTGTAGAGCGGCAAATGCCGGCGTCTGGCCACGGCAATAGTAGCCACACGAGCGTGCGAACGTACGTGTAGGGCTTCGACGCGATAGTTGAGGCCATAAGTAGTATTCTTGTGGGTTGGGGCTGCTTGGGCCGCGATGGGCCGAAGTGGGCCCAATGGGCCCGTGGGCCCTTATGAGTAAATTGTGCGATTGTGTAGTATATAGTGAACTAGACTAGGTGGAACTTATATACATGGCTAGATTTGTGCTAGGTGGGCCACACGAGCGTGTGGGCCCGAATGGGCCGAAATCGAGTTTTAGGCCCAATCGTCCGGTACGACCGGAAATGGTAGCTGAGTCGCTTGGGGTGACATTTGGGCCTTTGGGAAAGGCCATTGTAGGTGCAAAATTACCAAAATACCCCAAAGGTATATTACGAAAATACCCTTAGTGGGTAAATTATCAAATACCAATTGAAGTGTAAATTACGAAAATGCCCTTGGTGGGTAAATTACCGATATACCCTTGGTGGGTAAATTACGAAAATGCCCTTGGTAGGTAAAATTACGGTTATACCCTTAGAGGTTGATTAGGGTGATTATGTTGTTTTATGTCTATCTCGATTATGATGGTAATTCATGTTATACTTACATTTGATATATGTCTAGCATACATGACATAATCGCATACACGAATTATTATGTCATATTGCATGGGTATGTTGAGAGAGGAGGGGGAAGATTGATATCTCGTGACTTTGGGTCACCAGAGGTTTGGCACCTCCAGAGGTTTGGCACCTCCAAAGGGTTTGGTACCACGCTTGATTTTGTGACTTCTGGCACCAAATTTGGTATCACATTCGTGTCTTTGGGACACCAGAGGTTTGGCACCTCATAGCGTCTCGTCCCAGTGGCTTAGCACCACGCTGGGTTGGCCCCACGCTTGATTATACGGATTGACGCGGTGATTTGGTATCACACGATGGGTTGGCCCCATCATCAGATTTGTGATCATGCGGTCACCAAAGATTTGGTATCACACTGTGTCTTTGGGACACCAGAGGTTTGGCACCTCATTGCGACTCGTCCCCGTGGTTAACACCACCGTGGGGTTGGCCCCACTTTGAGATATGGGATCGCTCGCTAGTGATTTGGTATCACACGATGGGTTGGCCCCATCATTGGATTATTCGTGACTTTGGGTCACCAAAGGTTTGGCACCACAATTATGGATATCGTGACTTTGGGTCACCAAAGTGGTTTGGCACCACCAAAGTGGTTTGGTACCACACGGGTAGAGAAAGGAGCATTGGATGGCTAGGTTTGGGTGCATGATATGCATATTTTCATATGAAATTGTGTAAGGGCCTGTTGGATGGGGATTTACACACCGAGTCTTGATGACTCACCCCTTAGTTAAATTTTGCGGTAATCATTAGATCGCGGATTTGGGAGCCGAGGTGGACTCGTGGAGGCCATACATATGTTCACTCAGAAATTCGTTTCTTTTATTTGGACTTATTTTTATTTGAGTTTTTGTTATGTAATAAGGCCTTGGGTATTTTATTTGGTTTCAACTTTTCAATTTGTTTATTGCTTATTATTAAATGATCAATATGGGATTTTCCTAAAATGATAATAAACCATTTCTTATTCAAAATTACTTAAACTCGATTTCTCACCACAACTATAAAGAATATGAGCTTTTAACGAATGCACAGCTTTTAGACATTCCTTTCATGTGACATGCCGTTCGGTCGTAACATTTAGGCCGGGTTTGGGGTGTTACAATTATGGTATCGAGCCTAGGTTCAAAAACTCGGCTGTGGGTTTGGGTTCAAAAATGTTTTCAAAAGATGGTTTTGAAAATGGTTTAGAAAAATATATATCTGTTCTTTTGTTGAAATATGGCACCCGAGTCTCCTGCACCAATCCGCTACTGTAAGTTTCCCGATACTTTTCTTTGTTATATGTCAGTATTTTGAATATCTATTCCTGTGTTTTGGGTTGGATGTGATGTTCGGATATAGAGTTGATTATGCGTCTGAAATATTTGTCCGCTTTAATGGTTAGGTTTTTTTTAGTATGTGTAGGATTTCTAAATTCTAGTTAAAAGTATATTAGGTTATTGGAATCGTGAGTGTGCAAATGTGAGCATAGCGTTGTAGGTTAGGTGGTACGAATGTTCTCAGTAGTTGGAAATTTCGAGGACGAAATTTCTTTAAGGAGGGTAGATTTGTAACATCCCGAAATTGGGCCTAGTAGGATTGGGCCCAATGGGCCTTGATTTTAAAATTTTTGAGAACGGCATTAATGCAAGTTAGACTTATTAGGTAAGTTATTTTGGAAGGTTAGAGGGCTTCTATGAAGTCCCGGGATCAAATATTAGCTTTGGGGAAATTTTGGTTTTAGGTGAAAAAACCCTGAATTTGGCAGTAGGCCTTAAGAATAAAATGTGGGAAAAATGACACAAGTGGAGTGTGTGGTGGAGTGGCAAAGTGACGCCACATAAGAGACAAGGGGTGACGCCAGGAGGAAGGAAGGAGGTCCAAGGTTCAAGTCTTGGCTTTTGCATTTTGGTTTTCTTTTACTTGGACCTCGAGAATTTGGCTATAGATTTATATTTAGTTGCGCATGGTTTAAGACACAAGAGGAGCTTGTGGCCAAGTGGCTAGCAAAGGTGGATTATGTTGCAAGGGAGCCAGGTTCGAATCTCATGAGAAGCAAGGGAGTATTTATTTTGCTGGTCTGGACGGGAAGAGTTTCAGTTGAATTTAAACTCTATCGACGAAGGGATCCTACATCGGAAAGATACAAAGAAGGAAGGTGAAGAGCTAGCTATATAAAGAGCATTCCAGAGGAGGGTTGAGACACCTTGGAAGGCGTTTGGGCACAGGAGTGGTCTGAGCGCGGATTAACACTCAGAGTCCTATCGTGTGTAACTCTCTCTACTCTAGTTATAGAGCGGCAAATGCCGTCGCGCCACACGGCAATAGTAGCCACACGAGCGCGCGAACGTGCGTGTAGGGCTTCACGCGATAGTTGAGGCCATAAGTAGTATTCTTGTGGGTTGGGGTCGCTGGGCCGCGATGGGCCGGTGGGCCCAATGGGCCCAGTGGGCCCTTATGAGTAAATTGTGCGATTGTGTAGTATATAGTGAACTAGACTAGGTGGAACTTATATACATGGCTAGATTTGTGCTAGGTGGGCCACACGAAAGTGTGGGCCCGAATGGGCCGAATCGAGTTTTAGGCCCAATCGTCCAGACGACCGGAAATCGGTAGTGAGTCGCTTGGGTGACATTTGGGCCTTTGGGAAAGGCCATTGTAGGTGCAAAATTACCAAAATACCCTGAAGGGTATATTACTAAAATACCCTTAGTGGGTAAATTATCAAATACCACTAAAGTGTAAATTACTTAAAATGCCCTTGGTGGGTAAATTACCGATATACCATTGGTGGGTAAATTACGAAAATGCCCTTGGTAGGTAAAATTACTGTTATACCCTTAGAGGTTGATTAGGGTGATTATGTTGTTTTATGTCTATCCGATTATGATGGTAATTCATGTTATACTTACATTTGATATATGTCTAGCATACATGACATACCGCATACACGAATTATTATGTCATATTGCATGGGTATGATGAGAGGAGGGGGAAGATTGATATCTCGTGACTTTAGGTCACTGGAGGTTTGGCACCTCCGCAGGTTTGGCACCTCCAAAGGTGGTTTGGTACCACAGCTTGATTTTGTGACTTCGGTCACCAAAGTGATTTGGTATCACATTCGTGTCTTTGGGACACCGAGGTTTGGCACCTCATAGCGCCTCGTCCCGGTGGCTTAGCACCACAAAGGTTGGCCCCACGCTTGATTATACGATTGACGCCGGTGATTTGGTATCACACGATGGGTTGGCCCCATCATCGATTTGTGATCATGGGTCACCAAAGATTTGGTATCACACTTGTGTCTTTGGGACACCGAGGTTTGGCACCTCATTGCGACTCGTCCTCGTGGTTAACACCACCGTGGGTTGGCCCCACTTTGAGATATGGGATCGCCTCGCTAGTGATTTGGTATCACACGATGGGTTGGCCCCATCATTGGATTATTCGTGACTTTGGGTCACCAAAGGGTTTGGCACCACAATTATGGATATCGTGACTTTGGGTCACCAGGTGGTTTGGCACCACCAAAGTGGTTTGGTACCACACGGCAGAGAAAGGAGCATTGGATGGCTAGGTTTGGGTGCATGATATGCATATTTTCATATGAAATTGTGTAAGGGCCTCGTTGGATGGGGATTTACACACCGAGTCTCGATGACTCACCCTTTAGTTAAATTTTGCGGTAATCATTAGATCGCGATTTGGGAGCCGAGGTGGACTCGTGGAGGCCATACATATGTTCACTCGTAAATTCGCTTTCTTTTATTTGGACTTATTTTTATTTGAGTTTTTGTTATGTAATAAGGCCTTGGGTATTTTATTTGGTTTCAAACTTTCAATTTGTTTATTGCTTATTATTAAATGATCAATATGGGATTTTCCTAAAATGATAATAAACCATTTCTTATTCAAAATTACTTAAACTCGATTTCTCACCACAACTATAAAGAATATGAGCTTTTAACGAATGCACGCTTTTTAGACATTCCTTTCATGTGACATGCCGATTCGGTCGTAACGTTTAGGCCGGGTTTGGGGTGTTACAACGACTGAATTGGAGTCCCACGATAAAGACATACATCGGCTTAATTTCAGAACGGGAAATATTTTTGATGAATTAATTTTGTGTAACATACCAAACCCGGTCTATGCGTTAAGACCAAATTTGACATGTCACCCAAAATGAACATACACCTAGTCCTTTAAAGATTTAAAGAAATCGGATTTTAAAAAAAACATTTTGACGTGGAGTTTATTGAATACTAAAGTTGATTATTGAATCAACAATAAAAAAAACATTTTGACATGGAGTTTATTGAATACTAAAGTTGATTATTGAATTAACAATTTAAGTCGTAAGAGTTTATGAAACGAAACTTTGGAATGTTTAATTTGAGAAAAAGAGTTTGAATGATAACTTTGGAAAAGTTGGAAGAATCAATGTTAAGAGAAAATTTTCCGAGTTAAAGTATTTAAGAATAAAATCTTTTTTTTCTTATTATTTTGTTTCATGTCTATTTGAGAAAATGTTTATTTATGTTTTTAGAAAATATAATCCCTCTTGAAGTATTTAAAGCTATTTATAAAATCCATAAAACCTAAAGCAATATTAAAAATTTATCCGAAGGCCTTATTACAACTTAATTTAAAATAGTAAAATAATTAAAAGTACTTAAAAGAAATCCAAAATTCAAATAACCCATTATTCGTAGTATTGCCCCCACCGAGTTGTCCATAGCTCAAGTCTCCGTCATTGATCATTACCTGAGAAGAGTAAGGAAAAACGGGGTGAGTTACTTAGAACTCAGTGTGTAAACCACTTACCATCGTCCACTGGGCCAAAATCCAATTTAGCATTTATTGGGCCAAATCCCAATACAAATATAACATAATAACATGTATTAAATGAATGTAATATGCAATTCCCAAACCAAACCTAGTTTCCATCCGCTACACACCACCCGTACCAACCAGCACACCTGTGGGGAGCTTTAGTCACCCACGCCGCCAACACACCAAAATAGGCATTAAGCCGTTTATCAATTTGTGGACAAGCCACCAGATTTACAGAGTTTACATGGCATTTGCCATTTTTCAGATTTGTGGCTGAGCCACCAGAATTTTGTAGCAAAGCTACCAGAACTTCTCTTCGTCAATATCCCAACCCATGCAAATCATGTATATAATATGCATATTCTTTTACAACAATCCGTTCATATAATTATTACGAACAATATGGCCCATTATAAAAATTTCCACAATCTGGCCCATATCACCTTTTTGGCCCATATACCAAATATCACATTTGGCCCATATATCAAATATCACATTTGGCCCATATATCAAAGATCACATTTGGCCCATATATCAAAAGTCACATTTGGCCCATATATCAAATATCACATTTGGCCCATTAAGGGTAATCTCATAATTTTTACATCTTAATCATCGATTTCATAGTCTTTACCATTTTAGTAATAATTATGCCATTTTACCCGATGTCACTAACATGCGATTTAATCAAACGATTAACACGATATAATTATCTAACCCATAGAATACGGTGTGAGATTACACACCTGATTACGGTAAGCACTACACTTTCCGATCGCTGACACCTAAAAATATTTTTAACGCCGATTAGAACATTAACACTTATAGTAAATCTATTCTAAGATAAATGGTCTAGGATTTTTACCCTCGGAATCGCGAATAAATATGATTTACCGGTTTTCCCCGGTTGACGGTCCACAACCCGTTGGAAAATCCCGAATAGCTAATGGCTCAGAACTGCGAACAACCTCGAATAGTTGATTCTCACCAGATGAGGGTCCACAACCCGGTGGAAAATCCTGGATTGTCGAAACAGCCGTTCGTTTGAATCCAGAGGGGATCGCGAATCCGCTCCTTTTTCGATCACTATTCACCACTCCTTTTGATTTGATCTTGTTTGCCTCAATTGACAATTAAATATTAGTCCAAACTAATATTTCGTAATTAAAAATGATTGGTCTTATGAGTGAAGTCGACTTACCACAAAATCCTTACGTTCACAGGATGAAAATTGAACGATAGAGTCCCTAAGATAAAAATCGGTTAATCACCCTATCTTTAATAAGTAATATGGAATCCTTGAAAGAAATCCTTACCTTATATTTTTGGACCGAATCCTAATGATAACACGATGACTTCGGACACTCCAAGTTTCGGGCTTCCACTAAATTTCTATGATAGAGAAAAAGAGATTCGAATAAGATATGGTATGATGATGGTCTCGATCCAAAAAGGCCATCCCACAACAAAGTATAGATTCGGCACAATGGATAAGGTGAAATAAATATACCAAAATGTTGAAACTAGCCACTTACCGATTGATCAAAGTGAGAGTAGAAAAAAATGATTGAGAAGGAGATATGTGTATGGTAGAAGATTCGGCTATGGTGGAAAAATTGAAGAGAGAATGATGTTTGAGAGATTTTTGCAAGAAGAAAAAGAAGAAGAAAGGTATAAGAAAATAAGGTGCTCGGTTCTTTTCAAGAATGGAAGATGAACAAAGAAGAAACTTTGAGGCTAGTGTGCATTCGGCAAAGAAGAAAAGAAGAGAAAAGAAAAATGGCCCTTCAAGGTTATGTAGTTTCGGCACCAAGAGGAAAAGGTTTGGGAGAATAAGCAATTAAGACCGAAATGGTCAAAAATGAAATGGCCAAAAAGAAAGCAAAAGTTTACCTATTGTTCAAGATACATTCGGCTAGGGAGAGGAAATTAGAGAGAAAAACTTTGAAGAGAAACACAAAAATGCCAAAATGCCCAAGTGACCAACTAGCACCTAAACCTTACCAAAAGCCATCAAAAATTCTGTAATACCCCAAACCCGGTCAACACACCACGACCGAATTTGGCATGTTACGGAGTGAAAACATTAGAATAAAACAAGTTACTGGTTAAATTTTATTGAAAACTCTTTATCGGATTAGTGTTTAGAAAACCTCATATAAAGTGATGTTAAAATCATTTTGGTGTTGCTGTAAATCCAGAAAACTTTATGGTTGAAACATCCGTTGATCGATACTAGCTTTTGGATATCATGTGATTCTTTTTAAATTCCGAGTAAGGTGTGTATAGTCAGGTTAAAACCATTCGCTTTGAAGTTGTTTGAAACTTAAATCCGAAAATCATTTAGGTTACCTTTGCAATCATATTGTAAATGTTATTACCCGATAGTGAGGTTTGAAAACCCGAAGGAGGTATAATTTTGAAAACATTGCTTTTTACCTGTTATTTAAGCAATCAATTCGTTAAGCACATGCATAATATCATCAAAAAGTAAAGCAAGTAATTTAAAACCCAAAATAATACTTAGCGCCTTATTACAGTAACCAAAACCAAATTTAAAGTAAATAGATAAAACTAGAGTAGTAATAAAAACCCGAAAATAAGTTTGCATGGCCACCTTGAGTCCTCCCCGACTCCATATCCGTGATCTATGCCTCATCTGCAAAATGTAAGGGAGGGGTGAGTCACCGAGACTCAGTGTGTAAATCCCCAACCCGATGGAATAGCACTTACACAAATCATTAATAAAACATGCAATCATGCACCCCATCATCTAACCATCCGATCTCCTTTATCTACCCCGTGTGGTCAAAACCACTGGTGGTCAAAACCACTGGTGACCGAGGTTACAAATCAAGTGATGGGGCCAACCCATCGTGTGGTGGTCAAAACCACCGATGACAATCCCAGATCAATCATGTGGGGCCAACCCATCGTGGTACCAAACCACCGGGACGAGTCATAATATCCATATGTGGTCAAAACCACTTTGACCGTAGTCACAATATCATATATGTGGTCAAAACCACTGGTGACCGTAGTCACAATATCATATATGTGGTCAAAACCACTGGGTGGTCAAATCCACGGTGGTCAAAACCACTGGGACTTAGTCACAAATAATAATATCAAAGACGGGCCAACCCATGCCGTGTGGTCAAAACCACCGTGACACCCCAAATAGATCCTCCCCTCCTCTCATCAAACCAATCATCATGTCCAAATCATACGTATCATAATATCATGAAATCATGCAAATAACGCATAGCATAGCATTTAACGGTAACATGACGATGTATATCAAAAATCACATAGCAGGGGACTTACCCGGAGTCCACGCTCATGCCCACAAGGCAAAATCACTGATTTCAATGACTAATCGGTTTATAACAGTTAACACAATAACATGTAATACTAACGAAGTGTGTAAGGTTACACACCTGACTACTTGTAGATCTAAGTGAAACTCGAACTACGCGAAACTAGCAAAATCCCGAAACGTTGCTTCCCCCTTCCTACAATCGGCCAATACTTGTTAGTAACCAAAAGCCTATTCGGCTAAACTAGCAATCCCGAACCAAAAGAGTTTGTCACCACCTTACCTTAATGACTGATTCGGCTTCTAAACACCAAAGATCGGCACCCCCTATTGATGTTAGGGGTTTCGGCTATCAACATGGAACAAGAATGGAGTTCAATACATTGATCTATAATGGAAAAGAAGATAGAAAATAAAAAGATGTCACTTACCAAGAGATTAGGCTATGACTCACCAAGAGAACTAAATTCGGCACTTCAATGGAGACTAGAACACGTGAGAAAAGAAGAGAATGAGACTAAGGGTATTCGGCCAAGGCTCTTGATGAAACTGAAAGAAAAACAACAAGCTTTAGGTTTTGAAATAAAATGGAAGAGATGGAAGAAGATGGAGTAGGATTGATTTCGGCAAAAAAGAATGGATGAAATTTCGGCACAAGGGGATTTGAAAGAGAGAAGGAAAGATGTCGAATGGGGGGTGAGATTGTTGGTTTCGGCTTTAAACAAAATAAAAAGAATAAAAAGAAGTGAACAAGGTGATTTCGGCAAGGAGAAGGCTAACAAAGAGCGAACCGAAAAGAGAAGAAGAAGATAGCTATTTGAGTTTCGGCTTTGAGCAAAAATAAGAAAAGAAGAAGTGACAAAGGTGGATTCAGCCAAGAGGGAGTTTCGGCTCTTCAAAGGGAATGGCAAAGTTGGTTCGGCCAAATGCCAAAGTTGCCAAAAGAGAAAACCAAAAAGAGGAGAAAAGCAAGAGGGATTTCGGTTTTGACATAAAACACCAAGAGAATGACCTTTTAAGCTAGCCGTCCCTAGCTATCTCCCAACACACATTCGGCCACTCCCCAATAAACCCAAAACCGATTACACCTTCTTCCCCAAAGTCCAAAATTCAGCCAACTCCTTCAAATGAGTTTGAAATAATTCAAACTCCTAAATTTCCTCCCTTCCATCGCTCAAATTGTTTGACCCTTCCATCCTTATCTTCCGACTCCATCCCGAGCACTCCACTTCCTGCTTTTGGGGTGAAAAGAATAAGCGTGAAGTGCAATTCCTGCCGCTCGAACCCAAGCACTCCTTCCCCGAATGTGGCGTCACCATCCAAGCACCTTAGTGGCGCCTCCTTTGCCACTTTACCAAGGTAATTCTTGTGTCACAACCTCCTAATAAATTCTTTTAACCTCTAACTTCCTTAGCTTTCTCTTCCTAAGCACTAAAACAAAATTTTAGCCCTAACTCAGCCTGCCTAACCGAGGGTCATGCCTAAACCCCAAAACATGATAAATAAACATAATAGACATATCCTCCCATGCAACACAAACAAAATGCACGACCCCCGAATTAAGGATGTTCTGAGTTCTACCCCTTAAAAATAATTTCAAGTGCGCCGAAATTACCGGGTCGTAAGAGTTGAGGGTATTGTCACGCATCACATCCTCCTGGTTCCCACGTGGCCTCCTCCGTACCATGGTTTCGCCATAATACTTTCACCAAGGGTACTGACTTCCTATGCAGAACCTTGACATCCCGATCCAAGATTCGTACTGGCTCCTCCTCGAAAGACAAATCAGGGCTCACCTCTATCTCCGCAATTGGCACAACATGAGACGGATCTCGATCGAGCAGCGCATAAGCATTGAAACATGAAAGACATCGTGAATCGACTTAACTCTGCTTTGTAACTCGAGTGATAAGCTACCGGTCCCACTCGCTTCAACATTGAATACGGCCCGATAAACCTGGGGCTTAGCTTGCATTTTTGCCCAAATCTCAACATTTTCTTCCATGGCGATACTTTCAGAAAGACCTTATCACCCACTGCATACTCTATATCCATGCGCTTAAGATCGGCGTAACACTTCTGCCTGTCCGACGCTTCCTTAAGACTAGCTTTGAATAACCTTAACCTTATCCTCTCTTTTTACGCCACTAACTCGACCCAACATCCGCGCTCACCCAGATTCCGTCCAACACGTCGGAGTACGACATTTCCATCCATATAGTGCCTCATATGGTGCCATCTGTATTCTCGCTTGATAACTATTGTTATAAGCGAACTCTGCCAATGGTAGCTACTCCTCCCAACTACAAATTGAAATCCGAACCACGGCCCCTTAACATATCCTCCGAACTGGATTACCTCTCGCATCGCCCATCGATCGCGGATGAAAAGCCGTCTTTGAAATCCAACCTCGTGCCCAAAGCTCGATGCAAAGCTTTCCGTAACCTCGACGTGAACTCGGATCCCTATCCAAATGATTGACACTGCACTCTATGCAACCTTACTATCTCTCGCCACATACAACTTGGCTAATTTCTGAGTGAATAATCAACCCTTACCAAAGATGAAATGAGTTGACTTAGTCAAACGGTCCACAATCACCTGTGATCGAGTCCTTCTTACTAGGCGTAAGGGGAAGCCCACTAACGAAGTCCATCGTAATCCTTTCCCACTTCCATCATGGAATCTTTACCGGCCGCAACAACCCCGACGCAGAATCGATGCTCGGCTTTAACATGCTTTGGCATGTCAAACACTTGCCCACAAACTCATTACTTCCCACTTAAGACCGCCACCAAATCGCTCTCAAAATCACGATACATCTTATCGCCTCCGGGATGCATAGCGTATAAGCTGCTATGAGCTTCTCAAGAATCCATTGCCTCAACTCGGCGTCCTTAGGCATACATACCTTCCCTTGAAAACACAAGACTCCCTCACTACCCAAGCTGTAACCCTCAGATTCACCATTCTGCACTTGCAACCTCCGAGGACTCAAAACCTCATTTGTCAGTTGTTTCTCCTTAACCTAATCAATCCAATTCGGCTTTACTTGCAATTCTGCCAAAAGACTTCCGTCGTCATATAGACTAAGGTGAGCAAACATCGCCGCAAAGTCCGCTACCACCTTACGGCTCAACGCATCAGCTACTACGTTAGCCTTACCCGGATGGTACTCAATCGAGCAGTCATAGTCCTTTAGCAACTCGATCCACCTCCGCTGCCTCAAGTTTAAATCTTTCTTAGTCAAGAGGTACTTCAGACTCTTGTGATCCGTGTAAACTATCGAATTTTCTCCATACAAATAATGCCTCCAAATCTTTAAGGAAAAAACTGCTGCAGCCAACTCCAAGTCATGTGTCGGATAGTTACCCTCATGAGGCCTCAACTGTCGAGATACATACGCTACAACTTTTCCATCTTGCATCAGCACACACCCTAAGCCAGTATGCGATGCATCACAATAGACCGTGAATTCCTTCCCTGCCTCAGGCTGAATCAAAACCAGAGCCTCAGTCAAAATCTTCTTCAACTTGTCAAAGCTTTCTTACTGTTTCTCAGACCAGACAAAAGGAACCCCTTTTCCCAATAGCTTAGTCAATGGTGCTACAATCAAAGAAAAACCTTCTACGAACCTCCTGTAATATCCTTCCAAACCCAGAAAACTCCGAATCTCTGCAACCGACTTCGGTGGTTTCCAATCCAACACTGCCTCGATCTTACGAGGGTCCACCCTAATCCCTTCAGTTGATACCACATGCCCCAAGAAAGTTACCTCCTTAAGCCAGAACTCGCACTTACTAAATTTGGCGAACAACTGCTTCTCCCTCAGAACCTGTAGAACCACCCGAAGATGCACGTCATGTTCTTCCTCATATTTCGAGTACACTAAGATGTCGTCTATGAACACTACGACAAATCGATCCAAATACGGCTGAAACACCCGATTCATCATATCCATGAATGCTGCCGGCGCATTAGTCAACCCAAATGGCATCACTAGAAACTCGTAGTGCCCATACCACGTACCAAATGCCATCTTAAGAATATCAGCCTCCTTTACTTTGAGTTGATGATACCCTGACCTGAGATTGATCTTAGAGAAAACCGATGCACCCTTAAGTTGATCAAACAAGTCGTCAATCCCGGGCAACGGATACTTGTTTTTGATCGTCAACTTATTAAGTCGACGGTGAGTCTATACACATCCGCATTGTACCGCTTTCTTCTTAACAAAGAGCACAGTGCTCCCTAAGGAGATATACTCACGGATGAAACCCCCGTCCAACAATTCCCGAATCGCGCTTTAACTCCACCAATTCCTTTGGCACCATCCTATATGGAGCAATAGACACCAAAAGTGTTTCTGGAAATAGATCTATACCGAACTCAACTTCACGGTGCGAGGCACACCCGAAGTTCCTCCGAAATACATCAACAAATTCCTCACTGGTTCGGACACTTTCCACAAATTGAATCCTTAGCTTCCAGAGCACGGACATGCACCATAAATGCCTCACAACCTTTCCTAACCATTTTCTCGCTTCATCACCGAGACCACATTGGATAGGTAATCTCTCCTATTACCTATCATCACTACCTCCTTACCTTCCACCGACTTCAACACCATGCGCTTAGTCACAATCCAAACCGGCTTGATACTTTACTAGCCAATCCATCCCAAGAATCGATCGAACTCCCCCAAACGGTAGTTCCATCAAGTCAGCCAAAAACACGACCCCTTGGAGTTCTAGGGGTAAATCCTTATACAGTTTATTTACTTCTACAGAGTAACCTAGAGGGCTTATCACTGTCATCTTCCTAGAAGTAATCTCGAGTCTAAGTTCATGGTTTCCACTATGCTATCGGCTACAAACGAGTGCGTCGATCCCACATCTATCAAAGCATTATAAGGTAGTCTAAAGATTAAGAACGTACTCGCTTATGACGTGCAGTGCGTCGCCTCCTCTCGACGCCTCACTGCGTAGACCAATCCAGTCGCTCGCCTCAGACACACGGCATGTCTCTGCGCGGCTTCACGGCCCCTACCCAGATCCATTACCTCCTGGGCCGCACCACGGCCCTCCGTGGTTGCTTGACCATCCCTCCCGACTGCACACGATTCCGATCCCCGGATCGCAACCTAGCCGACCTCTGTGGACAATCCTCACTCGATGCCCCATCGATCCACACTCAAAGCAACCTCAATTTCCATCCAAAGATTCCCCGTGTGAGACTTTCCACACCGAGCACATCATGGCGGCCATTGAGTATTAGCAACAAAGAGCCTAGCGCCTTGACTCGGCCTACTAAATCTACCTCGTTTCTGCGATTCCCGCACCCGGATGATCCGTAATTCCTTTTGTTCCAACCCTTATCCCGATTCCGCCTTACCGATCGTTTCACTTCCTCAAAGAACTTTGGCCTTTTCCACTAAGACCGCAAACTCTCTTTCCCGTGGGGCAATTACCATCCGCACTCGCCTCTCGACCCATCCTCAACTCGACACAGCGCTCATGCTCGTGCCCACAATACCACTCGCATAGCGACTCACCAAAGAAATTCCGCCTCATATTCGACACAGTCTTATTACCTTGGACCAAGTTCAGGAATGCCTTGCGCTGCGCATCAATATAGCTAGCCCCTATGTATTTCCTCTGATAAGCTGCTTCTAAAGAATTCCCAAGTAAGATCATCCGCCATTGCTCCGTCCCCTAATCGTGAGCCACCACCGATATGACTCATCTCGCAGCAGAGATACTACCCCCTTACACTTCTCCTCAGCCGAGAAGTCTAGATCATCCATAATACGTTCTGTCGCCTCCAACCAATATTCTGCTGTTCTAGGAGCCACACTAGAGATACCTCTGAACACCTCGGCACCATTAGCCCGAGTCGTTCGGCACGTGTTTTCAACCCCCGCTCTAACGCCCGCACTAGCAACCCTCTCTCTAACACTCGTAGCATCGCTTTGTGACATCGCATCATCACCGCCCGTCTCGATGTTCCGTGCCCACAGCTGGCGGCGGTGGTACCTCATTTTTCGATCCATGACCAGACCCTACCGGTTCCGAGATCGTCATCCTACCCCTACTTCATCCACAAGTTTTACACCCACGTCCACGTGTACTCATGTCTACCGATACGATACGAGCTGATTAAAAGTTTTATGCATTAGACTTTTATTCCACTGTCTATTAAGGCACAGTTTTATGAGAAGTTTAATCAGAGATTGTTTCGTAAGTACATCCATCCTATAGTTCAAATCTCTAGAGTAGTTCCTACTACTATTTAGTCATGCCAATATCACCATAATCACATCATCAAAAGCAACAGTTTGGGGTACTCACTTGGGCGGATTGGTGCCGGAGACTCGAGGCCATGCTTTTACCACTGTACTTTTTCCCATAAAAGCCTTTCATAAACCATTTTAAAACATTTTTGGGCCTCGGGCCCACAGCCGAGCTATTGAACCTGGCTCTGATACCAAAATTGTAACACCCCAAACCCGATCAACACACCACGACCGAATCTGGCATGTTACGGAGTGAAAACATTTGAATAAAATAAGTTACTGGTTAAATTTTATTGAAAACTCTTTATTGGATTAGTGTTTAGAAAACCTCATATAAAGTGATGTTAAAATCATTTTGGTGTTGCTTTAAATCCGAGAAAACTTTATGGTTGAAAATTCGTTGATCGATACTAGCTTTTGGATATCATGTGATTCTTTTAAATTCGGATGAAGGTGTGTATAGTCGTTTAAAACCATTCGCTTTGAAGTTGTTTGAAACTTAAATCCAAAATCATTTAGGTTACCTTTGCAATCATATTGTAAATGTTATTACCCTATAGTGAGGTTTGAAAACCCAAGGAGGTATAATTTTGAAAACATTGCTTTTACCAGTTATTTAAGCAATCAATTCATTAAGAACATGCATAATATCATCAAAAAGTAAAGCAAGTAATTTAAAACCCAAAATAATACTTAGCGGCCTTATTACAGAACCAAAACCAAATTTAAAGTAAATAGATAAAACTAGAGTAGTAATAAAAACTCGAAAATAAGTTTGCATGGCCACCTCGAGTCCTCCCCGGCTCCATATCCGCGATCTATGCCTCATCTGCCAAATGTAAGGGAGGGGTGAGTCACCGAGACTCAGTGTGTAAATCCCCAACCCGATGGAATAGTACTTACACAAATCATTAATAAAACATGCAATCATGCACCCCATCATCTAACCATCCGATCTCCTTTATCTACCCCGTGTGGTCAAAACCACTAGTGGTCAAAACCACTGGTGACCGAGGTCACAAATCAAGTGATGGGGCCAACCCATCGGGTGGTCAAAACCACTGATGACAATCCCGTATCAATCATGTGGGGCCAACCCACTGTGGTACCAAACCACTGGGACGAGCCACAATATCCATATATGGTCAAAACCACTGGTGATCGTAGTCACAATATCATATATGTGGTCAAAACCACTGGTGGTCAAAACCACTGGGACTTAGTCACAAATAATAATATCAAAGACGGGGCCAACCTGGCCGTGGTGGTCAAAACCACCGTGACATACCAAATAGATCCTCCTCCTCTCATCAAACCCATCATCATGTCCAAATCATACGTATCATAATATCATGAAATCATGCAAATAACGCATAGCATAGCATTTAACGGTAACATGACGATGTATATCAAAAATCACATAGCGGGACTTACCCGAGTCCACGCTCATGCCCACAAGGCAAAATCACTTATTTCAATGACTAATCGGTTTATAACAGCTTAACACGATAACATGTAATACTAACGAAGTGTGTAAGGTTACACACCTGACTACTTGTAGATCTAAGCGAAACCCAAACTACGCGAAACTAGCGAAATCCTGAAACGTTGCTTCCCCCTTCCTACAATCGGCCAATACTTGTTAGTAACCAAAAGCCCATTCGGCTAAACTAGCAATCCCGAACCAAAAGAGTTTGTCACCACCTTACCTTAATGACTGATTCGGCTTCTAAACACCAAAGATCAGCACCCCCTATTGATGTTAGGGGTTTCGGCTATCAACATGGAACAAGAATGGGGTTCAATACATAGATCTATAATGGAAAAGAAGATAGAAAAGAAAAAGATGTCACTTACCAAGAGATTCGGCTATGACTCACCAAGAGAACTAAATTCGACACTTCAATGGAGACTAGAACACGTGAGAAAAGAAGAGAATGAGACTAAGGGTATTCGGCCAAGTCTCTTGATGAAACCGAAAGAAAAACAACAAGCTTTCGGCTTTTGAAATAAAATGGAAGAGATGGAAGAAGATGGAGTAGGATTGATTTCGATAAAAAAGAATGGACGAAATTTCAGCACAAGGGGATTTGAAAGAGAGAAGGAAAGATGTCGAATGGGGGGTGAGATTGTTGGTTTCGGCTTTAAACAAAATAAAAAGAATAAGAAGAAGTGAACAAGTTGATTTCGGCAAGGAGAAGGCTAACAAAGAGCGAACCGAAAAGAGAAGAAGAAGATAGCTATTTGAGTTTCGGCTTTGAGCAAAAATAAGAAAAGAAGAAGTGACAAAGGTGGATTCGGCCAAGAGGGAGTTTCGGCTCTTCAAAGGGAATGGCAAAGTTGGTTCGGCCAAATGCCCAAGTTTCCAAAAGATAAAACCAAAAAGAGGAGAAAAGCAAGAGGGATTTCGGTTTTGACATAAAACACCAATAGAATGACCTTCTAAGCTAGCCGTCCCTAACTATCTCCCAACACACATTCGACCACTCCCCAATAAACCCAAAACCGATTACACCTTCTTCCCCAAAGTCCAAAATTCGGCCAACTCCTTCAAATGAGTTTGAAATAATTCAAACTCCTAAATTTCCTCCCTTCCATCAGTTCAACTTCGTTTGACCCCTTCCATCCTTATCTTCCAGAGTCCATCTTGAGCACTCCACTTCCCTATTTCTAGCGTGAAAAAGAATAAGCAGGAAGTACAATTCCTGCTGCTCGAACCCAAGCACTCCTTCCCTGAATGTGGCGTCACCATCCAAGCACCTTAGTGGCGCCTCCTTTGCCACTTTACCAAGGTAATTCTTGTGTCACAACCTCCCAATAAATTCTTTTAACCTCTAACTTCCTTAGCTTTCTCTTCCTAAGCACTAAAACAAAATTTTAGCCCTAACTCAGGCCTAACCCAGGGTCATGCCTAAACCCCAAAACATGATAAATAAACATAATAGACATATCCTCCCATGCAACACAAACAAAATGCAGAGACCCCGAATTAAGGATGTTACAAATTCGACCACCCCCTAGCCCCTAAAACCATCCAAGTACATGGCCAAAAGGTCAAAGTTTGGCCACCCCAAACTTTCCAAAACATCTCCCTTGTTTTAAGATTTGTGTTCCCCCTATATACCTTTTCCATTTGATTCCCTTCCTTAAGTTAAAACTTGCCTTTTCTCTTAGCCACCTTACCATAAAAATAAAAGTCCAACTTACCATATGTACTAGGCTTGGCCGATACTATGAGGAAGGAAAGCATAAAAATAAAATTCATGCACACCAAGGGATTCGAACTCCTTCCCTCAAGGAACACACATGGTGCCATCTCCTCTTCACTACTAGCTCACTTATGCTAACTTTGTACCACCTAATTACCTTAAGCTTTAAGGTCACCTATTCCAATTCCTTAAAGTACTAAATACCAAAAATTATTCCAAATCAAAAATAAATCCCGAGCCTTCTCAGGACTAAATAAACACACACATTGGATAATTAAACTAGCTGAGTACCAAAATAATGTAACATATAAAAACTCAAATTTTAGGATGTTACAATTCTACCCCCTAAAAAAAATTTTGTCCTCGAAATTTACCTGGTTAAAAGAGGTGAGGGTATTGCTGTCGAATTGCGACCTCAGGCTCCCACGTAGCTTCCTCTGCTCCGTGATTTCGCCATAGAACCTTAACCAACGATGCATCGACTTCTTTCTTAGCACCTTAACATCTCGATCTAAAATTTTCACTGGTTCTTCCTCGAATGACAAGTCAGGCCTTAACTCAACTTCTTCTACCTGTACTATGTGAGACGGATCCGATCGATAACGCCTCAACATAGAGACATGGAAAACACTATGAATCTGACTCAACTCCAGAGGTAATTCAAGCTGATAAGCCACTAATCCTACACGCTTCAACACACGGTACGGTCCGATGAACCGAGGGCTCAACTTGCCCTTCCTTCCAAATCTGAAAATCTTCTTCCAAGGTGAGACCTTTAGAAAGACCTAATCTCCCACCGCAAACTCAATATCCTTACGCCTCAGATCCGCATACGACTTTTGTCTATCCGAAGCTTCCTTTAACCGTGCTCGAATCACCTTTACTTTTTCTTCCGTCTCTGATATCAATTCAGGACCCAATAACTGTCGTTCCCCCAATTCAGTCCAACAAGTAGGAGTACGACACCTACGACCATACAATGCCTCGTAGGGTGCCATTTGGATGCTGGATTGATAGCTATTGTTATACGCAAACTCCGCCAACGGTAGAAAATCCTCCCAACTACCTCTGAAGTCAATCACACAACCCCTTAAAATGTCTTCCAAAATCAATTACTCTTTCCGATCGACCATCCGATCGAGGATGAAAAGCCTCACTGAAATTTAACTTTGTTCCCAAAGCTTCATGCAAAGCTTTCCAAAACCGCGATGTAAACCTAGGGTCCCTGTCCGAAATAATAGACACTGTTACCCCATGTAACCTCACGATCTCTGCTACATACAACTTGGCCAACTTTTGAAGTGAGAAATCTGTACGAACAGGTAGAAAATAGGCAGTCTTCGTCAATCGATCCACTATTACCCAGACGGAATCTTTCTTAGTAGGCGATAAGGGTACCCCACTAACAAATCCATCGTTATCCGCTCCCATTTCCATAATGGAATCTTCACCGGTTGTAGCAATCCCGACGGCAATTAATGTTCTGCCTTCACTTGTTGACAAGTCAAGCACTTACCCACGAAATCAGTAACCTCCCGCTTCAACCTTGGCCACCAATACTGTTCACGGAGGTCTCGATACATCTTATTTCCCCCGGGGTGCATAGCACAGGGGCTACTATGCGCCTCTCGCAGAATCATTAGTCTCAAATTCGAATCCTTGGGCATACAAATTCTTCTGCGAAAACACAGTACTCAATCCTTATTCAATCCAAAATCCCCTATTACACCACTTTCAACTTGTTGAATTAAGGGACCCAACTTTTCGTCTGATAATTGCTTCTCCTTGATCTATTCTAACCACATAGGCTTCACCTGAAGTTCTGCTAGCAAACTGCCATCTTCATACAAACTAAGATGAGCAAACATTGCTCTCAACTCCGATATCACCTTACGACTCAACTCGTCTGCCACCATGTTAGCCTTTCCAGGATGACACTCGATTGAGAAGTCATAATCCTTCAACAGCTCTATCCATCTCCGTTGTCTTAAGTTAAACTCCTTTTGGGTAAGGAGGTACTTCAGACTTTTATGATCCGTATAAATGATCGACTTCTCACCGTACACGTAGTGCCTCCAAATCTTCAAAGCAAAAACCACCGCAGCTAACTCCAAATCATGAGTAGGATAATTGACTTCGTGCGGCCTTAACTGACGAGATACATAAGCCACCACTTTACCACCTTGCATCAACACACATCCCAAGCCCGTGTGTGATGCATCGCAGTAAACAATAAACTCTTTTCCAGCCTCAGGTTGAATCAATACGGGCGCTTCCGTCAGAATCTTCATCAATTTCTCAAAACTGTCTTGTTACTGATCTGACCACACAAATGGTACTCCCTTGCGCAAAAGTTTAGTTAGAGGTGCTGCAATCAACGAAAACCCCTCAATGAAACGCCTGTAGTAACCAGCCAACCCTAGGAAACTCCGAATTTTAGCCACTCACTTCGATAGTTTCCAATCCAACACAGCCTCTACCTTCTAAGGATCAACTCTGATTCCTTCGGCTGACACAACATGTCCTAAGAAAGTCACTTCCTTCAGCCAAAATTCACACTTACTGAATTTTGCAAAAAGTTGTTTTTCCCGCAATATTTGTAATACTATCCGCAGATGTGAATCATGCTCTTATTTATTCTTCAAATATACCAAGATGTCATCTATGAACATCACCACAAACTGGTCTAAATAGGGTTGGAAGACCCGGTTCATCATGTCCATAAATGCAGCTGATGCATTGGTCAACCCAAACGGCATCACCAAGAACTCGTAGTGTCCATAACGAGTTCGAAACGCTGTCTTATAAATATCCGCCTCATTGACCTTAAGTTGGTGATAACCCAATCTCAAATCTATTTTTGAGAAAACCGAAGCTCCTCGCAGTTGATCGAACAGGTCATTGATTCTCGACAACGGATACCTATTCTTAATCGTCAACTTATTCAACTGCCTATAATCGATGCACATACGCATTGACCCATCCTTCTTCTTGACGAACAAGACCGGTGCTCCCCACGGTGACACACTCGGTCGAATAAATCCCCGATCCAACAACTCCTGAATTTGAGCCTTAAGCTCCGCTAACTCCTTCGGCGCTATCCTATAAGGAGCAATGGACACCGGAGCCATTCTGGGCAAAAGCTCAATGCCAAACTCTACTTCCCGGTTTGGAGGTAAACCCGAAAGTTTCTCGGGAAAAACATCTAAAAATTCTATCACCATTCTAACACCTTCCACTGATAATTCCATGACATCCAAAGCACAAATAAAGGCTAGGAATGCTCCATACCCTTTTCGCACCAACTTTTCTGCTTTTAAAGCAGATATCACATTTGCTAAATAGTTTCTCCGTTCGCCCATCATCACCACTTCCTTATCTTCCAAAGTCCTTATCGACATCCACTTTGCAAAGACAATCCAAGTGCGCACGGTGCTTCACCAACCACCCATGCCCAAAATAAGGTCGAACTCTTCAAAAGGTAGTTCCATCAAATCCGCCAAAAATATTTCTCTTTGAATTTCTAAGGGCACGTCTCTAAATAATTTATCCACTATCACGCATCATTGTCCTAAAGGACTAATTACCGTCATCTTTCTATCGCAATATCGAACTAATGTTCAAATTTCCAGATATAGCACTAGCAACATACGAATGGGTAGATCCGATATCTATCAAAGCAGTAATAGGTACATCAGAGATGAAGAACGTACCAGTTATCACATCAGGTGCATCGCCGTCCTCTCGGTGTCTGACCGCATAAACTAACCCTGGCTGCCTCGCCTCCACGTTACCCCTGAAGCCATTACCTCTACCCGGTGCGCCTTGACCTTGACCTACGCCATTACCACCTCGACCTGGTCCACGGCCCCTCGGTGGCTGTTGAGCGCATCTAGCTGGCTGTGTATTAGGGTTACGAGCTTCTTGAGTCAGAGCAGTCCGTCGACGATAATTCTTAAGCTGATGATCCTTAGAACCACATTTGAAACACCCACCGGTTCTTTTCCAGCACTCACTAGGGTGTCGTCTTCCACAGTCAACACATGGTTGAATCTGATTGGTAGTAGCAGATGCTCTAGCTTGAGCCGGCTCATCATTCCTGGGCCTCTTCTGAAACCTTTTAGCGGAACCCGAGTACTTAAAGTCCCTCTTGCCTCTGCCTCTGTCTCTTTCTCGGTTCTGACGCTTAGAGTTCTTAGCCTCTTCAGCTATTTTGGGTTTCTCCACAACCGTGGCGAAAGTCCTTTCTTGTTGTGGGGCTATCAGTACCTGCAACTCATCATTCAACCCGTCCTTAAAATGTACACAGCGTTCATGGTCAGTTGGCACTATAGTCCGAGCATAACGACTCAAACGTAGAAATTCTGCTTCGTAAGCGGCCACCGTCTTATTTTCTTGAACCAGGTTAAGGAATTCCTTCCTTCGGGCATCCACATAGCTTGCCCCGACATACTTTCCTTGGAATGCAATTTTGAAGAAATCCCAAGTAACACGATCGGCCTGGGTGCCCTCCCGAACAGTAAGCCACCATTGATACGCCTCATCTCTCAACAAGGACACAGCTCCTCTCAGTTTCTGTTCGGTGGTGCACTCCAAATCATCCATGATCCGCTCTACTGCCTCGAGCCAATACTCTGCTACATTTGGATCTACACCCGAGACACCCCTAAAAACCTCGGCACCACTCGATCTAAGTCATTCCGAAATTGATCCACGAGCTGTTGGCCCAGTTCTAGCTCCAGCAACCCCTTCTAAGACTCGCAACACTGCTTGGGTCAAGGCAATGTCCTCTCTCGTATGGTCATGTGATCCAGTCTCAGTCCCGGGTGATGCAGGTGCGTCCATTTCTAGTATATGTCCCGACGCTTCAGACGCAACCCTAGCACCTCGGCCTCTACCACGGCCACGTCTACCACGTCCACGTCCTCTAGCACTTATTTTGAGTATTATGATTTAGTCTTATTACAAATTTTATGAATCAGTATACTATTTCAGTGTTTATCAACGATATTTTATGAGATATAAGAAGTAGAGTTGTTTTCGCAAACACATCCTATAGTCTCAATCTCTATAGTTTCCACACCTAAAACTAAAAGTTCTAGAGTGTTCCTATAGTCATATCATAATAATAAGAATTATTCAATTCACTTACTTGACTTGGTGCCGGATACTCGTGGTGCCATACTACCTTTAAAAACATAAGTTCTATAATTCAAAACAGTTTTGAACCATAAATGTTTTTGAACCCAAACCACAGTCGAGTTTTGAACTGGGCTCTGATACCATAAAATGTAACACCCCAAACCCGGTCTATGCGTTAAGACCAAATTTGACATGTCACACAAAATGAACATACACCTAGTCCTTTAAAGATTTAAAGAAATCGGATTTTAAAAAAAAACATTTTGACGTGGAGTTTATTGAATACTAAAGTTGATTATTGAATCAACAATTTAAGTCGTAAGAGTTTATGAAATGAAACTTTGGAAAGTTTAATTTGAGAAAAAGAGTTTGAATGATAACTTTGGAAAAGTTTGAAGAATCAATGTTAAGAGAAAATTTTCCGAGTTAAAGTATTTAAGAATAAAATCTTTTATTTTTTTTTCTTATTATTATTTTTCATGTCTATTTGAGAAAGCGTTTATTTATGTTTTTAGAAAATATAATCCCTCTTGAAGTATTTAAAGCTATTTATAAAATCCATCAAACCTAAAGCAATATTAAAAATTTATCCGAAGGCCTTACCATAACTTAACTTAAAATAGTAAAATAATTAAAAGTACTTAAAAGAAATCCAAAATTCAAATAACCCATTATTCGTAGTATGGCCCCCACCGAGTTGTCCACAGCTCAAGTCTCCGTCATTGATCATTACCTGAGAAGAGTAAGGAAAAACGGGGTGAGTTACTTAGAACTCAGTGTGTAAACCACTTACCATCGTCCACTGGGCCAAAATCAAATTTAGCTTTTATTGGGCCAAAGCCCAATACAAATATAACATAATAACATGTATTAAATGAATGTAATATGCAATTCCAAAACCAAACCTAATTTCCATCCGCTACACACCACCCGTACTAACCAAAGACACCTGTGGGGAGCTTTAGTCACCCACCCCGCCAACACACCAAAATAGGCATTAAGCGTTTATCAATTTGTGGACAAGCCACCAGATTGAGTTTACATGGCATTTGCCATTTTTCGATTTGTGGCAGAGCCACTGAAATTTTGTAGCAAAGCTACGAACTTCTCTTCACAATATCCCAACCCATGCAAATCATGTATATAATATGCATATTCATTTACAACAATCCATTCATATAATTATTACGCACAATATGGCCCATTATAAAAATTTCCACAATCTGGCCCATATCACCTTTTTGGCCCATATACCAAATATCACATTTGGCCCATATATCAAATATCACATTTGGCCCATTAAGGGTAATCTCATAATTTTTACAGTCTTAATACTGATTTCATAGTCTTTACCATTTTAGTAATAATTATGCCATTTTACCCGATGTCACTAACATGCGATTTAATCAAACGATTAACACGATATAATTATCTAACCCATAGAATACGGTGTGAGATTACACACCTGATTACGGTAAGCACTACACTTTCCTGATCGTTGACACCTAAAAATATTTTTAACGCTCGATTAGAACATTAACACTTATAGTAAATCTATTCTAAGATAAATGGTCTAGGATTTTTACCCTCGGAATCGCGAATAACTATGATTTGCCGGTTTTCCCCGGTTGACGATCCATAACCCGTTGGAAAATCCCGAATAGCTAATGGCTCAAAACTGCGAACAACCTCGAATAGTTGATTCTCACCGGATGAGGGTCCACAACCCGGTGGAAAATCCCGGATTGCTGAAACAGCCATTCGTTTGAATCTAGAGGGGATCGCGAATCCGCTCCTTTTCCGATCACTATTTACCACTCCCTTTGATTCGATCTTGTTTGACTCCATTGACAATTAAATATTAGTCCAAACTAATATTTCATAATTAAAAACGATTGGTCTTATGAGCGAAGTCGGCTTACCACAAAATCCTTACGTTCACAGGATGAAAATCGAACGATAGAGTCCATAAGATAAAAATCGGTTAATCACCCTATCTTTAATAAGTAATATGGAATCCTTGAAAGAAATCCTTGCCTTAGATTTTTGTGCCGAATCGTAATGATAACACGATGACTTCAGACACTCCAAGTTTCAGCCTTCCACTAAATTTCTATGATAGAGAAAAAGAGATTCGAATAAGATATGGTATGATGATGGTCTCGATCCAAAAAGGCCATCCCACAACAAAGTATAGATTCGACACAATGGATAGGGTGGAATAAAAATACCAAAATGTTGAAACTAGCCACTTACGGATTAATCAAAGTGAGACTAGAAAAAAATGATTGAGAAGGAGATATGTGTGTGGTAGAAGATTCGGCTATGGTGGAAAAATTGAAGAGAGAATGATGTTTGAGAGATTTTTGGAAGAAGAAAAAGAAGAAGAAAGGTATAAGAAAATAAGGTGTGTAGGTTTCGGTTCTTTTCAAGAATGGAATATGAACAAAGAAGAAACTTTGAGACTAGTGTGCATTCGGCAAAGAAGAAAAGAAGAGAAATGAAAAATGGCCCTTCAAGGTTATGTGGTTTCGGTACCAAGAGGAAAAGGTTTGGGAGAATAAGCAATTAAGACCAAAATGGTCAAAAATGAAATGGCCAAAAAGAAAGCAAAACTTTACCTATTGTTCATGATACATTCGGATAGGGAGAGGAAATTAGAGAGAAAAACTTTGAAGAGAAACACAAAAATGCCAAAGTGACCAACTAGCACCTAAACCTTACCAAAAGCCATCAAAAATTCGGCCACCCCCCTAGCCCCTAAAACCGTCCAAGTACATGGCCAAAAGGTCAAAGTTTGGCCACCCCAAACTTTCCAAAACATCTCCCTTGTTTTAAGCCTTGTGTTCCCCCTACATACCTTTTTCATTTGATTCCCTTCCTTAAGTTAAAACTTGCCTTTTCTCTTAGCCACCTTACCATAAAAATAAAAGTCCAACTTACCATATGTACTAGGCTTAACCAACACTATGAGAAAGGAAAGCATAAAAATAAAATTCATGCACACCAAGGGATTCGAACTCCTTCCCTCAAGGAACACACATGGCGCCATCTCCTCTTCACTACTAGCTCACTTATGCTAACTTTTTACCACCTAATTACCTTAAGCTTCAAGGTCATTTATTCCATTTCCTTAAAGTACTAAATACCAAAAATTATTCCAAATCCAAAATAAATCCCGAGCCTTCTCAGGACTAAATAAACACACACATTGGATAATTAAACTAGCTGAGTACTAAAATAATGTAACATATAAAAACTCAAATTTTAGGATGTTACATTTTGAATTTCAATCATTTAGTTGCCATTTTCCATTTTACTAATATGATAAGTGTGATAAAAACTTTTTAACAACAACAAGGTTATAAGAATTTACGCTTCGCATAATTATTTGTACATTGTAGCACATACATATCACTGGTAAAGGAATCTGGTATAGCTCTTTCAATTTTGAGATACACTTGAATTTTTAACCATCAACATAGCAAGTGCATACACAACTTCAAAATATTAAAAAAATAGGACGACACACATAACGAATATGTGTGCCTATAATGCAAGTGTACTATATCTCACATTGCTTTTTACATATGTTATTATCGTCCTGGTGTTTGGTTCGGAGTGGACGTAATAGTTCAATCCTAGTTTCAACGCAGAAACCCTTGTACGGCATAATCATCTTTATTGAACCTTATTTTCATGATCCGTTTAATGCCATTTAAGGATTATAAAGGGAAGTATAAATGTGTGTCTTTGAATTAATATTTAGATTTGTAGTAATTAAAATTAATGCTAATTAAACTGAAATAGTTAATGTTTTCTTTTATTGTAACGTATTCTAGTCCAATGTGGTTATAACACTTCCTATAAATGCCAGTTTGTTTCCCTGCGAATTGTAACACCCCAAACCCGGCCTAGAAGTTAGGCCTGAATCTGGTGTGTCACATGGAAGTAAAAACCATCTTTGCGATTATTAAAAACTTGCTTGAGAAATACAGCCTCTTTGTTAAAATCAAAAACACTTAAGCAATTGTTAACTACTTGAAAACGTAATAATCTTTAAAAACCTTTTCGTTTGCGGAAGCATATTTGAAATAAACAATTTACGAAAATGTGACGTTTATAAATAGAGTTGCAGAAGCATTTGAAAACGTTGCGGAAACGTAGATAAAATACAAGTATTTTTGAGAGGTTGTTTGATAAATTGATAATCGAACTAGTAATCTTTTAAAACCGTGACTTTTGAAAATATCGTTGATAATTTGAGAGAAAATTTCCAATGTTAAAAATATTTGTAAAAGTTTGTTATGAAATCCATATGTAAATCAATTTTGGAAAACCTTTATTTAAGTTTTAGAAAATTCTCATTTTAAACAATTTAAGCAAAATAATAAGTATATCAACCATAAAGCAAATAATAAAACACTCCAGAGGCCTTATTACAACATAAAAACCCAAAATAGCAAAGTGAACGGAATTAAAAATCTAAAGTTCAAAATAAAACACCGTTTACAAGTATGGCCTCCCGAGTCATCCATGGGCCCAAGTCCTCGCCACATGAGCATTACACCGCAAGGGTTAAGAAAAAGGGGGTGAGTTACAAGAACTCGAGCAGTGAAATCCCTTACCGTCATCCACTGGGCCCAACCCGCTTAGAAATATCTTGGGCCAAGCCCAATTAAAAACAGTATATATATATGAATGCAAAGTATGCAACCCAACCCATTCATCTAATCTCTCCCCGCACCACCCGCCTCTCCTGTGGGGATCAAGTCAACCCACCCCGCCGATCTCTCAATTTGCAATCAAGCCGCCATTTATACTATTTGTGGTCAGGCCACCAGATTCATATATGGTAAAATGATCGACACAGAGTCGTTAATTCATATGTCAGGCACATAGCCATTATCAGAATTTGTGGCAATGCCACCGGTCTATACTTCTCTTCATTCAAATTTTCCCATCCCATGCAATATGTAAAGATGCATCATACATAATCGTAAAACATCCATATAAAAATAACATCCATTAACCTATTGAATACTTTTTAATAATCAGCCCATTAAAGCAATACGATCATTCGGCCCATAGGGGCATTTCAGTAATTCGGTCCCTAAGGACATTTCGGTAAATCGGCCCATTATAACAATCTATCAAATCGACCCATAGGGGCATTTCAGTAAATCGGTAATTTTACCCAATAAGGGTAATTCGGTAATCTCACAACCCAGGGGTATTTCGGTTATTTACACTCCAACGGTATTTTGGTAATTTCGCAACCCCGGACTTAACTACTAATTTGGGCATAAAAATTTGAAACTGTCCATCTGCATCATACTGACTAAATTGACTATAACTCGAGTTAGAAAACTCAAAATTTAAATCCGTAAATTTTCCTTGAAACTAGACTCATATATCTTCTTACTACAATTTTTCCAGAATTTTTGGCTTAGCCTTTTAGTACAGTTTATTCCTTAAAGTTTCCCTTGTTTCAGTGTCCAATGATTCTGACCTCTCTTACCTTAATTTCAAATATCTCTCTGTACGGTTTTCATATACTGCTTCCACTTGTTTCTATTGAAAATAGGCTCACTAAGGAATCTATACATAAAAACTATAACTCATAATTCACTTTGTACAATTTTATACGATTTTTCCAAGACTGATCAGGGAACCACGAAGTCATTTTGAACCAGTCTCACTAAAATTAAAATATCACAGACTTTAAAATTCATTTTCCTTCTCCGCTTCTTCCATATAAAAATAGATACAGCAAGATTTAATTCGATATCTTATTCACTTATTAATCCCTTTTCTCGTATTTTCTGTGATTTTTCAAAATCACATCACTGTTGCTGACCAAAAACTGTTTCATTGCAAACTATGGTTACCACTACGGACATACGCACGCCCAAGTGATCACGGATGCCGGTTTTTGGTTTTCTTCGGTATTTCGACCGAACCACAGAATATTTCATGCAAACTTTCAGAGAAGTGTGAAATTACACACCATTTCAAACATGTATTCGGAAAGTACGGGATTACACACCTTGATTACAAGTTGTGCTTTCTACCGTTTCAACACCACGAATGTGATCTCCCTCAGTGCACCAAAAATCGATCCTACCCTTTGGCTACTGAAATCCCGTCCTAACAATATTTGGTGAGCGAAAGAGTCGTTAGCAATTATCCCACCTTTGATCAAAACAAATTGTAACACCCCAAACTCGGTCTATGCGTTAAGACCAGATTTGACATATCACACAAAATGAATATACATCTAGTCTTTTAAAGAAATCGAAATAAAACATTTTAACATGGAGTTATTTAAAACTAAGGTTGATTACTAAATCTAATAATTTGAGTCGTATAATTTGAAACTTAGGAAAATTGGATTTAATATTTTGAGAAAATTTAAAGATGTTCGAAAGTAATTTGAAAACAAAGATTTAAAATATTGTTACAGAAAAAATTCCGAGTTAAAATTATATAAGAATAAAATACTTTTCGTACGCTTATTTAAGAAAAACGTTTATTTTTTTTAAAAAAAGAAATCCCACTTAAGTATTTAAAACGTATTATAAAATCCATCCACAAGTAAAACATCCATAAAAATATAACCAGAGGCCTTATTACAACTTAGCTTAAATAGCAAAAATTAAAAAAAAGTACCTAAAAAAAAAATCCGAAATGTAAATAACCCATTATTCGTAGTATGGCCTCCACTGAGTCGTCCCCGGCCCAAGCCTCCATCATTGATCATTACCTGAGAAGGGTAAGGAAAACGGGGTGAGTTACTTAGAACTCGAGTGTGTAAACCACTTACCATCGCCCACGGGCCAAAATCCAATTTAGCATTTATTGGGCCAAAGCCCAATACAAATATAACATAATAACATGTATTAAAATGAATGTAATATGCAATTCTCAAACCAAACCTAATTTCCATCTGCTACACACCACTCGTACCAACCAGCACACCTGTGGGGAGCTTTAGTCACCCACCCCGCCAACACACCAAAATAGGCATTAAGCCATTTATCAATTTGTGGACAAGCCACCAGATTTACAGAGTTTTCATGGCATTTGCCATTTTTCAGATTTGTGGCAGAGCCACCAGAAATTTGTAGCAAAGTTACCAGAACTTCTCTTCGTCAATATCCCAACCCATGCAAATCATGTATATATTATGCATATTCATTTACAACAATCCATTCATATAATTATTACGAACAATATGGCCCATAAAAAAAATTCCACAATCTGGCCCATATCACTCTTTTTGGCCCATATACCAAATATCACATTTGGCCCATATATCAAATATCACATTTGGCCCATATATCAAATATCACATTTGGCCCATTAAGGGTAATCTCGTATTTTTTACAGTCTTAATACCAATTTCATAGTCTTTACCATTTTAGTAATAATTATGCCGTATTACCCAATATCACTAACATGCGATTTAATCAAACGATTAACACGATATAATTATCTAACACATGGAATACGGTGTGAGATTACACACCTGATTACGGTGAGCACTACACTCTCTTGATCGTCAACACCTAGAATATTTTTAACGCTCGATTAGATCATTCACACTAATAATAATTTATTCTAAGATAAACGGTCTAGGATTTTTACCCTCGGAATTGCGAATAACTATTATTTGCCGGTTCTCCCCGGTTGACGGTTCACAACCCGTTGGAAAATCCCGAATAGCTAATGGTTCAGAATTGAGAACAAACTCGAATAGTTGATTCTCACCGGATGAGGGTCCACAACCCGGTGGAAAATCCCGAATTACCGAAACAGCCCTTTGTTTGAATCTAGAGGGGATCGCGAATCCGCTCCTTTTTTGATCACTATTCACCACTCCTTTTGATTCAATCTTGTTTGCCTCCATTGACAAATGAATATTAGTCCAAACTAATACTTCGTAATTAAAACGATTGGTCTTAATGAGTGAAGTCGGCTTACCACACAATCCTTTCGTTCCAATGATGAGAATCGAGTGATAGAGTTCCTAAGATAAAAAAATAGGTTAATCTCCCTATCTTCAATAATAAGTAATGTGAAATCCTAGAAAGTAATCCTTACCCTAGGTTTTTGAACCGAATCCTAATGATAACACGATGACTTCGGACACTCCAAGTTTCGGCCTTCCACTAAGTTTCAATTGATCAAAGTGTGTGTAGAAGAAAAACGGTTGAGAAGGAATTATGTATGAAGTAAAAGGTTCGGCTATAGTGAAAAATTGGAGAGGATGATGCTTAATGATATTCGGCCATGATGATTATTAAAGAGGGAATGATGTTGAGAGTTTTTGCAAGAAACAAAAGAAGAAGAAAATAAGGTGTTTAGATTTTGGTTATTTTCAAGAATAAAAGATGAATAAAGAAAAGGTTTTGAGACTAGTGTGCATTCGACAAAGAAGAAAAGAGAAGAAAAGAATAATGGCCCTTCAAGGTTATATGGTTTCGGCACAAAGAGGAAATGGTTTGAAGAGAATGAACAAATAAGACCGAAATGGTCAAAAATGAAATGGCCAAAAGAAAGCAAAGGTTTACCTATTGTTCATGATACATTCGGCTAGGGAGAGAAAATTAGAGAGAAAAACTTTGAAGAGAAACACCAAAATGCCAAAATGCCAAAGTGACCAACTAGCACCTAATCCTTACCAAAAGCCATCAAAAATTCGGCCACCCCCTATCCCCTAAAACCGTCCAAGTGCATGGCCACAAGGTCAAAGTTTGGCCACCCCAAACTTTCCATAACATTTTCCTTGTTATAAGCCTTGTGTTCCCCCTTCATGCCTTTTCCATTTGATTCCCTTCCTTAAAAATAAAACTTGCCTTTTCTCTTAGCCACCTTACCATAAAAATAAAAGTCCAACCTACCATATGTACTAGGCTTGGCCAACACTATGAGGAAAGAAAGCAAAAAAGAAAATAACATTCTCATATGTACATCAAAGGATTCGAACTCCTTCCCTCAAGGAACACATATGGCGCCATCTCCTCCTTACTACTAGCTCACTTATGCTAACTTTTACCACTTAATTACCTTAAGCTTCAAGGTCACTTGTTCCATTTCATTAAAGTACTAATTACCAAAATTTATTCCAAATCCAAATAAATCTCGAGCCTTCTCGAGACTATAAAAACACACACATTGGATAGTTTAACTAACTGAGCACCGAAATAATGCAACATATAAAAATTCATTCTTTTTAGGATGTTACAATTCTACCCCCCCTTAAAGAAAATTTCGTCCTCGAAATTTACCTGGTTAAAAGAGGTGAGGATATTGCTGCCGAATGTGACCTCAAGCTCCCACGTAGCTTCCTCCGCTCCGTGATTACGCCATAGAACCTTAACCAACGGTACTGACTTCTTCCTTAGCACCTTAACATCTCGATCTAAAAATTTCACTGGTTCTTCCTCGAACGACAAGTCAGGCCTTAATTAAACTTCCTCTACCGGTACTATGTGAGACGGATCCGAACGATAACGCCTCAACATAGAGACATGGAAAACACTATGTATCTGACTCAGCTCCGGAGGTAATTCAAGCTGATAAGTCACTGGTCCTACACGCTTCAACACACGGTACGGTCCAATGAACCTAGGGCTCAACTTGCCCTTCCTTCCAAATCAGAAGATCTTCTTCCAAGGTGAGACCTTTAGAAAGACCTGATCTCCCACTGCAAGCTCAATATCCTTACGCTTCAGATCTGCATACGACTTTTGTCTATCCGAAGCTTCCTTTAACCTTGCTCGAATCACCCTTACTTTTTCTTCCGTCTCTGATATCAATTCAGGACCCAATAACTGCCGTTCCCCCAATTCTGTCCACCAAGTAGGGGTACGACACCTACGACCATATAATGCTTCATAAGGTGCCATTTGGATACTGGAATGATAACTATTGTTATACACAAACTCCGCCAACGGTAGAAAATCCTCCCAACTACCCCTGAAGTCAATCACACAACCCCTTAACATGTCTTCCATAATCTAAATTACTCTTTCCGACTGACCATCTGACTGGGGATGAAAAGCCGTGCTGAAGTTTAACTTTGTTCCCAGAGCCTCATGTAAAGCTTTCCAAAACTGTGATGTAAACCTAGGGTCCCTGTCCGATATAATAGATACTGGTACCGCATGCAACCTCACGATCTCCGATACATACAACCTAGCCAACTTCTGTAGTGAGTAATCCGTACGAACTGGTAGAAAATGGGCTGTCTTCGTCAATCGATCCACTATTACCCAGACATAATCTTTCTTAGTAGGTGTTAAGGGTAACCCACTAACAAAGTCCATCGATATCCGTTCCCATTTCCATAATGGAATCTTTACCGGTTGCAACAATCCTGACGGTAATTGATGTTCCGCCTTCACTTGTTGACAAGTCAAGCACTTACCCACAAAATTAATAACCTCCCGCTTCAACCTTGGCCACCAATACTATTCACAGAGGTCTCGATACATCTTATTTCCTCTGGGGTGCATAGCATAGGGGCTACTATGCGCCTCTTGCAAAATCATTAGTCTCAAATCCGAATCCTGGGGCATACAAATTCTTCCGCGAAAACACAGTACTCCATCCTTATTCAAACCAAAATCCCCTATTACACCACTTTCAACTTGTTGAATTAAGGGACCAAACTTTTCATCTGATAACTGCTTCTCCTTGATCTGTTCTAACCACATAGGCTTCACCTGAAGTTCCGCTAGCAAACTGCCACCTTCATATAATCTAAGATGAGCAAACATTGCTCTCAACACCGATATCACCTTACGGCTCAACGCGTCTGCCACCACGTTAGCCTTTCCAGGATGATACTTGATTGAGAAGTCATAATCCTTCAACAGCTCTATCCATCTCCGCTGTCTTAAGTTCAACTCCTTTTGGGTAAGGAGGTACTTAAGACTCTTATGGTCCGTATAAATGATCGACTTCTCACCGTAGAGATAGTGCCTCCAAATCTTTAAAGCAAAAACCACCGCAGCCAACTCCAAATCGTGGGCAGGATAGTTAACTTTGTGCGGCCTTAACTGACGAGATGCATAAGCCACCACTTTTTCACCTTGCATCAACATACATCCCAAGCCCGTGTGTGACGCATCGCAAAGAAACAATAAACTCTTTTCCAACCTCGGGTTGAATTAGTATGCTACTGGTGCTTCCACAAAATCTTCTTCAATTTCTCAAAACTTTCTTGTTGTTTATCTTTCCACACAAACGGTACTCCTTTCGCAACAATTTAGTTAGGTGCAAAGAATCAATGAAAACCCCTCAACAAAACGTCTATAATAACCAGCCAATCCTAGGAAACTCCAAATTTCAGATACTGACTTCGGTGGTTTCTAATCCAAAACAGCCTCTACCTTCCGAGGATCAAACTCGATTCCTTCAAATTGACACAACATGTCCCAAGAAAGTCACTTCTTTCAGCCAAAATTCACACTTATTAAATTTGGCATAAAGTTGCTTTTCACGCAATATTTACAATACTATGCGCAGATGTGAGTCATTGTAACACCCTGGTTTTAGGGGTTAGGCATTTGGTGCTTAGCTTAGGTGTTGGCACACTCTAGTGTGTGGTTGGGTAAGTTTTAGGAGTCCTGAGAACCCTAGGTGGTGGTAGGTTGCCTTAGAAAATTTTTAGTTTTAGGGGTTAAAAGGGGAGCTTGGCGAGGGGTGTCTTAAGAGAATTATTTGGGAGTTTATGACACAAGAAAGGAACTGGTGGAGTGGCAGGATAGGCGCCACTAAGGCCTTATGTGTGTGACGCCATTTACAGGGGGGAGAGGCTCAGGTTCGATTCGCAAGGGTAGCATTTTGGCCTTGTTTTTGCGTCAAGGAGGATAGAAGTCATGGTTTTTTGGATGCTTGAAAGGTGGAGAAGACTTGGTCTTTTTTTAATTTATTAGGTAAAAGTTTGACTTATTCAAACTTTTAAAATGGATGGAAGGGAGGTGTTTTAGGAAAGATTTTAGGATTTTTTTGGGAGCTTGGGGCTTGGCCGAATATTATAAATAGGGGGGAGGGAGGTGCTTGTTTCATTCATCATTTGTTTCTCACCCTTACCAAAAAAGTTCTTTCCTTCGTTTGTATTTATTTTCCCTTGTCCATTGCCGAAAGTTAGTCCAAGCAAACCCCTTTTCATGCCATTTCTTTGTAGCCAAAGTAGCAGAGGGCTTAACCTTTTATGAACCTATATCCCTCTCCCTTCTCACCTTTTTCTTTTAAACCTTGCTTAAACCGTAACCATCCATAGAAAACTACCATTGCTGAATATCCCAAACACTATCTAAGAGCCTTGCCGAATCATCCATTCTCACATTCTCTTCACTTTGGTTACAAGTCCCTGAGCCGAACCTTACTTCTTTGGTGGTGGTCGTTTCTAGCTGGAGCAATAGGGAGTGGTTAGCAAGGTCGTTTAGTCAGCAGCTTGCGGGCATAGAGTAGCGCTCAAATTCAAGTTGAGTTGGTAAGAGATATTTATTTAGATTAAATGCTTAAGTGGTGTTTTGGGGGTTAACCTGTTTACCTGATTAAGCTTTTTGATGGAGGCCACAACCAGTCAAGGAGGGAAAGGGAAGGCCCCTGTCCCAAAGTTCAAGAAAAGAGCGGTTTCTGCTGTACGAGATTGGCCACCAGGGTGTGGGCCAGCAGCAGAAAACAGTAAGCAAATAGCCGTAGTTTCGCTAGACGATAGCGTCGAGGATCGAGAGTCTAGTACTCCTAGTAGTAAGGTGTGTAACTAACCCACTGTTTCCGGGTTTCATGTATTATATGTTTTACTAACAAGTGCAGTAATAAGTGTGCCATATATATACCCCTAAAGGGTATAGCGATGATCAGGTTAGTATCGAACTTGTGATTACTTGCTTGTATATGAGTATGTTTATGGATATTAATAAGCATGTGCATGCATTATCACGATTATATTTTATGTGGCATGTGCATGGGTGGGATATGAAAAGAAGGTACGGGTGTACTTCGAGTACGTGGTTGATGTCAGCTTTGTGCTACATCGTGGATTGGCGCTGACTGAGGTCGCGTTGTGGATCTTTGCGATTTAGTTCGCGTGGTTACCTTGATTGATATGAGCTTTATGCCATATCGTGGCTTGATGGATTGCTTTGTGTGCTCCATCGTGGTTTGATGTTAGCTATACGCTACATCGTGGATGGCATTGGTTGCCTTTTTGAGAGGAAAAGGAGAGGGTGACTTGATGGTCCCCGGTGTGTGGTAGGTTTGGATAAGGGGTGTGTAGCGGATGGACCCTAGGTTGGGTTGGGAATCATGTTGCATTATTTTTTGTAATGATATGGAAATGGGCCAAGCTAATATGACATGTGGATAGGTATGTTTTGGGAACATACGTGGAAATGGGCCAAGCCCAGTTGATGTGTGGTTTATTGAGAAATGGGCCTAGCCCAGTATTTGTAATAATTTGAATGTGGGCCAAGCCCAGATTGTGGTAAATGTTTAAAGGAATATATATATATATATACTTGTTGCCTTTGATAATTGGGATACTATGTGGCTAAGCATGTGGGTGGATTTCAGTGGTTATCTTACACACTGAGTCTGTATGACTCACCCAACTTTTTAATCGTCGCAGGTGAGTCGTGATTAGTGGACGGGTGGGAGTGAATACAAGGTGGCCCATGCAGAAGGAGATTTCCATACAGAAAATGTTTCACTTTATTTAAGGATTTTATATTATCAGTATTTTGGGATTTTATTGATGTAATAAGGGCCTCTTTGGTTTAAAGTACTCTATTTGTTAATGTTGAAGTTTACACTACACATAGTAATATTTTCGCAAAAGATTCATATTATAGCAACTTATAATAATGTTTTAATTCGGAAGTTTTCAACAAGCTTATACTATTTATTAAATTTTAAATGGACACGATGTTCAGCGATAACAAATTTTCAAGTTTAATTCTAAAGTCAAAGATTTCCAACCGTCTTTCCCAGTGACATATCCAGATTCGGTCGTAGTGAATGGGCCGGGTTTGGGGATGTTACAGTCATGCTCTTCTTCATTCCTCGAGTATACTAAGATATCATCTATGAACACCACCACGAACCGGTCTAAGGAGGGTTGAAAGACTCGGTTCATCATGTCCATAAATGCAGCTGGTGCATTGGTCAATCCAAACGGCATCACCAAAAACTCATAATGTCCATAACGAGTTCGGAATGCCGTCTTATGAATATCTGCCTCTTAACCTTGAGTTGATGATAACCCGATCTCAAATCTATCTTGGAGAAAACTGAAGCTCCTCTCAACTGATCAAACAGGTCATCGATTCTCAGCAATGGATACCTATTCTTGATCGTCAATTTATTCAACTGCCTATAATCAATGCACATATGCATCGACCCATACTTCTTCTTGATGAACAAGACCGGTGCTCCCCACGGAGACACACTCGGTCGAATAAATCCCCGATCCAACAATTCTTGAATTTGAGCTTTAAGCTCCGCTAACTCCTTCGGCACCATCCTATAAGGAGCAATGGACACCAGAGCCGTTCCAGGCAAAAGCTCAATGCCAAACTCTACTTCCCGGTCTGGAGGTAAACCCGAAAGTTCCTTGGAAAAGACATCTGGAAATTCTTTCACCGTTCTAAAACTTTCCACCGATAAATCCATGGCATCCAAAGCATTAATGAAGGCTAGGAATGCTCCACACCCTTTTCGCACCAACTTTTCTGCCTTTAAAGCAGATACCACATTTGCTAAATAGTTTTTCCGTTCGCCCATCATCACCACTTCCTTATCTTCCAAAGTCCTTATCGACATCTGCTTTACAGCACAATCTAAGTGCGCACGGTCCTTCACCAACCAGTCCATGCCAAAAATAAGGTCGAACTCTCCGAAAGATAGTTCCATCAAATCCGCCAAAAATATTTCTCTTTGAATTTCTAGGGGCACGTCTCTAAACAATTTATCCACTATCACAGACTGTCCTAAAGGACTAATTACCGTCATCTTTCTATCAGTAATCTCAGATCTAATGTTCAGGTTTCCAGATATAGTGCTAGCAACATACGAATGGGTAGATCCGATATCTATCAAAGCAGTAACAAGTACATCAAAGATGAAGAACGTACCAATTATCACATCAGGTGCATCACCATCCTCACGGTGTCTGACCGCATAAACTAACCCTGGCTGCCTTGCCTCCGCGTTACCCCTGAAGCCATTACCTCTCCCCAGTGCACCTTGACCTCGTCTTGCGCCATTACCACCACGACCTGGCCCACGGCCTCTCGGTGGCTGTTGAGCACCTCTAGCTGGCTGTGTATCAGGGTTACGAGCTTCTTGATTCAGAGCAGTCCGTCGAGGACAATTCTTAAGCTGATGGTCCTTAAAACCACATTTGAAACACCTCACGGGTTCTTTTCAAAGACTCACGAGGTGTCGTCTTCCTGATCGGCACATGGTTGAATCTGATGGGTAGCTGCAGGTGCTCTAGCTTGAGCTGGCTCATCATTCCTGGGTCTCTTCTGAAACCTTTTAGCGAAACACGAGTACTTAAAGTCCCTCTTGCCTCTGCCTCTTTCTCGGTTCTGACGTTCTAAGTTCTTAGCCTCTTCAGCTATTTTGGCTTTCTCCACTAGCATGGCAAAAGTCCTTTCTTGTTGCGGGACTATCGATCTTGCAACTCATCATTCGATCCATCCTTAAAACGCATTACACCACGACTCATGGTCGGGCTTGGCACTATAGTCCGAGCATAACGACTCAAACGTAGAAATTTGGCCTCGTAAGCTGCCACCGTCTTATTTCCTTGAACCAGATTCAGGAATTCCTTCCTCCAGGTATCCACATAACTTGCCCCGACATACTTTCCTTGGAATGCAGTTTTGAAGAAATCCCAAGTAACTCGTTCGGCCTGAGTGCCTTCTCGAACAGTAAGCCACCATTGATACCCCTCGTCCCTCAATAAGGACACAGCTCCTCTTAGTTTCTGCTCGGCAGTACACTCCAGATCGTCCATAATCCGCTCCACAGCCTCGAGCCAATATTTCGCAACATTTGGGGCTACTCCAGAGATACCCCTAAAAGTCTCAGCACCATTTGATCTGAGCCGCTTCGATATTGAACCACGAGCTACTGGCCCTGATCTAGCCCTAGCGACCCTTTCCAAAACTCCTAACATTGCTTGGGACAGAGCAATGTCTTCCCTCATACGGTCATGGGATCCATTATCCGACACAGGTGACGTCGGTGCGTCCATTTCCAGCATATGTCCCCCAATGCCTCAAACACAACTCTAGCACCTCGGCCTCTACCACGGCCACGTCTACCACGTCCACGTCCTCTAGCGCTCATTTTGACTAATTCGGTTTAATCTGATTACAAGTTTTATGAATTAGTATACTATTTCAGTGTTTATTAACGATATTTATGAGATATAAGAGATAGAGTTATTTTCGTAAATGCATCCTATAGTCTCAATCTCTATAGCTTCAACACCTAAAACTAGATGTTCTAGAGTGTTCCTATAGTCATATCACAATAATAAGAATTATTCAGTTCACTTACTTGACTTGGTGTCGGATACTCGTGGTGCCATACTACCTTTAAAAACATAAGTTCTATGATTCAAAATAGTTTTGAACCATAAATGTTTTTGAACCCAAACCAAAGCCGAGTTTTGAACCGGGCTCTGATACCATAAAATGTAACACCCCAAACCCGGTCTATGCGTTAAGACCAGATTTGACATGTCACACAAAATGAATATACATCTAGTCTTTTAAAGAAATAGAAATAAAACATTTTAACATGGAGTTATTTAAAACTAAGGTTGATTACTAAATCTAATAATTTGAGTCGTATAATTTGAATCTTAGAAAAATTGGATTTAATATTTTGAGAAAATTTAAAGATGTTCGAAAGTAATTTGAAAACAAAGATTTAAAATATTGTTATAGAAAAATTTCCGAGTTAAAAATATATAAGAATAAAATACTTTTCATACGTTTATTTAAGAAAAATGTTTATTTTTTATAAGAAAAGAAATCCCACTTAAGTATTTAAAACGTATTATAAAATCCATCCACAAGTAAAATATCCATAAAAATATAACCAGAGGCCTTATTACAACTTAGCTTAAATAGCAAAAAATAACAAAAAGTACTTAAAAAGAAATCTGATATGTAAATAACCCATTATTCGTAGTATGGCCTCCACTGAGTCGTCCCCGGCCCAAGCCTCCATCATTGATCTTTACCTGAGAAGGGTAAGGAAAACGGGGGTGAGTTACTTAGAACTCAGTGTGTAAACCACTTACCATCGTCCACGGGCCAAAATCCAATTTAGCATTTATTGGGCCAAAGCCCAATACAAATATAACATAATAACATGTATTAAAATGAATGTAATATGCAATTCCCAAACCAAACCTAATTTCCATCCGCTACACACCACCCGTACCAACCAGCACACCTGTGGGGAGCTTTAGTCACCCACCCCGCCAACACACCAAAATAGGCATTAAGCCATTTATCAATTTGTGGACAAGCCACCAGATTTACAGAGTTTTCATGGCATTTTCCATTTTTCAGATTTGTGGCAGAGCCACCAAAATTTTGTAGCAAAGCTACCAGAACTTCTCTTCGTCAATATCCCAACCCATGCAAATCATGTATATATTATGCATATTCATTTACAGCAATCCATTCATATAATTATTACGAACAATATGGCCCATAAAATTTTTTTTCCATAATCTGGCCCATATCACTCTTTTTGGCCCATATACCAAATATCACATTTGGCCCATATATCAATTATCACATTTGGCCCATATATCAAATATCACATTTGGCCCATATATAAAATATCACATTTGGCCCATATATCAAATATCACATTTGGCCCATATATCAAATATTACCTTTGGCCCATATATCAAATATCACATTTGGCCCATATATCAAATATCACATTCGTCCCATATATCAAATATCACAATTGGCTCATTAAGGGTAATCTCGTAATTTTTACAGTCTTAATACCGATTTCATAGTCTTTACCATTTTAGTAATAATTATGCCATATTACCCAATATCACTAACATGCGATTTAATCAAAAGATTAACACGATATAATTATCTAACCCATGGAATACGGTGTGAGATTACACACCTGATTACGGTGAGCACTACACTCTCTTGATCGTCAACACTTAGAATATTTTTAATGCTCGATTAGATCATTCACACTAATAATAATTTATTCTAAGATAAACGGTCTAGGATTTTTACCCTCGGAATCGCGAATAACTACTATTTGCCGGTTCTCTCCGGTTGACGGTTCACAACCCATTGGAAAATCCCGAATAGCTAATGGTTCAGAACTGCGAACAACCTTGAATAGTTGATTCTCACCGGATGAGGGTCCACAACCCGATGGAAAATCTCGGATTGTCGAAACAGCCCTTCGTTTGAATCTAGAGGGGACCGCGAATCCGCTCCTTTTCCGATCACTATTCACCACTCCTTTTGATTCAATCTTGTTTGCCTCCATTGAAAAATGAATATTAGTCCAAACTAATACTTCGTAATTAAAACGATTGGTCTTAATGAGTGAAGTTGTAACACCCCAAACCCGGCCCAAACATTACGACCGAATTTGGTATGCTACGGAGGAAAAACTTTTGAAAATCCCTTTTTAAGTCGTTTTAAATTTTGATAAAAGATATTGTTTTGATTTAAAACAGTTGAGGTGTTATGAAGAAAGCATTACATAATGTCATTTAAAAATATACTAAGTTAGGTTGTTAAAGTTTCAAGTGTACCCGATGGCACAATAAAACATTTTTACGAATTAATTTGAGAAAAACATGTGTACCCATTTTAATATCATAAAATAGTTAATTAATTTATCAAAACATAAAATAATCCAAGTGCAAATTTTAGGAGGCCTTATTACATCTTAAACAAAATAAATCAAACCCATATTAAAATAAAAATAGTTCCAAATCCACCTAGTCCATATTTTCATTGCATGGCCGCCTCGAGTTCATCCGGCTCCTTATCCGCAACTACGAGTCACCTGAAAATGTTAAAGGAAAAAGGTGAGTCATCAAGACCCAATGTGTAACCCTTTTTCCCGGTTTAATGTAACATCATACACAAATCATAATTAATTTAATATGCACAAGTTTAATATGCACCCAACCTAGCCATCCGTGACGCCTTTCTCTACCCCGTGTGGTACCAAACCACCGGTGGTGCCAAACCACCGTGACGTATAGTCACGAAATCCGTCAATATTGTGGTACCAAACCACTGGTGACCCGAAGTCACAATCAAATGATGGGGCCAACCCATCGTGTGATACCAAATCACTGGCGTCAATCCCATATCTCAAATGTGGGGCCAACCCACGGTGGTACTAAGCCACGAGGACGAGACGCTATGAGGTGCCAAACCTCCGAGGTGCCAAACCTCTGGTGACCGTAGTCACAATGTGTTACCAAAACACCGGTGTCCGCTGACACACGAATATCACCGCCCCCTCCACTCATAAAACCCACATCAATCAATGATAGTTAATGTAAATCATGCCAACATACTCATTTAGCAACATATATAGGATTTACCAATAATCATTTATAAGTCACATATGCCAAATATGTCATGCTTCCCAAAAGCATCAAATAGCAAATCATATTGTCAAGGACTTACACGAAGCCTTGCTATACCTTTATGGTATTAAACTCAAATCTACACAAATCCGATTAGCATACACATAATACTTTGCACGTTAATTAATTATAAAGTGCGTATGTACACACTGTCACCAACGATAGTCTAAATCCCTAAGGAGACAATCGGCCACACAAGTTTCCCTTGCCCTATATTCGGCCATTACCCAAAGTTAGTACCAAGGCCATTCGGCCAAACCAAAATAATCTCGAGGGGTTATCATTTGAATCCAAAACCTCACCTAATCGCCTTCGAGTACTAACTACGGCAACCAGACGAAAACCGCTTCACTTCCCTACAATCGGCAACCATTAATGTAATAGCCTTCGACTTTTGAATAATCAAAAGAATAATCCCTTAAAATAAATCCTTACCACCTTCAATATTCGACCAAGATACTTCTAAATGGAAGAAGAGAGTTTCGCACACCCAAAGGAGTATATTTGGCTAATAAAGAAATTATTGAGAAGAAAGGAGAAATAGGGGATTCGGTTTTGAGAAGAAAAGAAAAGTAGTAGATGAAAGATAATGGTGTAGGAGATTCGGCCAAAGTTTAGAGAAAGAAAGAATGGTTTTTGGTTTTGATAAAATTTGAAAAGAGAATGAAAAGAATTGATCAAAGGAAGAAAAGAGAAATGGAAGAAATGATATTCGGTCACCACAAACTTTACTAAAGAAGAAAATGCACAAGATGCAAAAATGTAGTTTGGTTCAAAAGACAAATGAGAGAAAGAAAGTGGTATTTTGTTTCCAACAAAATGAAGTTGTCATCAAAAGAAATATTTTTGCACCAAAAGTACCCTATACATTCGGCCAAAGATGAGAGCTTTTGGAGAGGAAAAACAAACACAAAATGATGCACAAAACAAAAGGTTGGTCAACATCCTCCAAGCTACCTACCAAAAATTCGGCCACTCCCCTAGCCTTACATGCCGTCACATTCATGCATTAAGGCATAGGATTTCTTTCCAAAACATCCCCACCTTCCATGCCTTTGTCCCTCATTATACCATAAACTCAAGATTCTTATCCCTATCTTCAAGCTTTCCATAATAAATTTTCAACTTACCAAAAGGAATAGTCCAACCTATCATAAATAAGTTTGACCGTCCCATCAATGCAAGGATTCAAAATAAACCTTCAAAATGTTAAACATGCTACTCGAACCTCTAACCCCAAGCTATAAGTTCAAACACCATAACCACTTTGCCACTAATTCCTCATGTGCTTTAATTAACACTTAAATTAACTTAAGTGCTAAGCTCACTTAATCCACTTCATTAAATAAACCATACAAAAATTTATTCTACTAAACCGAACCTACTCAAAGTCCATAATTAAGCCTTACCACACCACAATTAATAACACAAAAGTTCAAACACATGAAAAATAATTCAATCACAAATAGCCCCGATTTCGTGGATGTTACAGTTCTACCCCTTAAAATAATTTCGACCTCGAAATTACCTGATCAGAAAAGATGGGGGTATTGCTGTTGTATCACATTCTCGGGTTCCCACGTCGCTTCCTCCGTACCATGGTTTCGCCATAATACTTTCACCAAAGGTACTGACTTCCTACGCAGAACCTTGACATCACGATCTAAGATCTGAACTGGCTCCTCCTCGAAAGATAAGTCTGAATTAACCTTAATCTCGCCACCACAGCACAACGTGCGATGGATCGGACCGATATCGCCTAAGCATTGACACATGGAAGACGTCGTGAATTTGCCTTAACTCTACCGGCAACTCGAGCTGATAAGCTACCGGTCCCACTCGCTTCAACACTGTATATGGCCCAATGAACCTAGGGCTTAGCTTCCCTTTTTTCCCAAATCGCAACACTTTCTTCCAAGGCGACACCTTCAGAAAGACTTTATCTCCTACCTCGTATTCCATTTCTTTGCGCTTGAGGTCGGCATAAGACTTTTGCCTATCTGATGCCTCCTTGAGACGAGTCCGGATTAACTTAACTTTATCTTCAGTTTCCGCTACCAAATCTGGACCCAAGACATGTCGCTCCTTTAATTCCGTCCAACACGTAGGAGTACGGCACTTCCGTCCATACAGTGCCTCGAATGGTGCCATTTGAATGCTCGCTGATAATCAAGTTGTTATAAGCGAATTCCGCCAATGGTAGATACTCTTCCCAACTACCACCAAATCCAAAACGCAACCTCGGCATATCTTCTAAAATCAGTATCACTCTTTCCGATTGTCCGTCGGTTTATGCGGGTGAAAAGTCAGTCTTTGAAGTCCAATCTCGCTCCCAAGGCCCGATGCAAAACTCTCCAAAACCTTGATGTAAACCTCGGATCCCTATCCGAGATAATCGAATCGCACACCATGCAATCTTACTATCTCGGCTACATATAGCTTTGCTAGCTTCGGCGAATAATCTACCTCATCGGTATGAAATGCGCTGACTTAGTTAGTCGATCCACAATTACCCAAACCAAGTTCTTCTTACTAGGCGTGAGGGGTAATCCACCGACAAAATCCATAGTGATCCTCTCCCATTTCCACTCGAGGAATCTTCACCGGTTGGAGTAACCACGATGGCAACCGATGTTCAGCTTTAACTTGCTCGACACGTCGCATACACTTACCCACGAATTCGATTACCTCACGCTTCAACCTGTGCCACCAAAACTGCTTCCCGCAAATCTCCATACATCTTGCTACCTCCCGGATGCATAGCGTGATGGGCTGCTATGTACATCTTGGAGAATTCTTTGCCTCAACTCCACATCTTTCGGCATACAAGCTCGCCCTTGAAAACATAACACTCCTCGCCAGACAAATTGTACCCTTCCAAACCACCGCCTTGAACTTGCAACCTCCTTACATTCAAACTGTCATCCACCAACCGCTTTTCCTTAATCTCTCGATCCAAGTCGGTTTAACTTGCGCTTCGCTTAAAAGACTTCCGTCGTCGTATAGATCGAGATGAGCAAACATCGCTCTTAAGTGCATCCGCGACTTTTCGGCTCAAGGCATCACCACCACGTTCGCCTTACCCGATGGTACTCAATCAAACGAAATGTAGTCTTTTAACAGCTTCAATCCACCGACGCTGTCCTCAAATTCAAATCCTTCGAGTCAAAAGATACCTCAAACTTTTATGATCCGTGTAGACTATTGACTTTTCCCCATACAAGTAATGCCGCCATATTTTCAAAGCGAAAACTACTGCTGCTAACTCCAAGTCGTGCGTTGGATAGTTAACCTCATGCGGTCTTAGCTGACGGGACGCATAGGCCACTACCTTCCCTTCTTGCATCAATACGCATCCCAAACCAGTATGGGACGCGCCACAGTAAACCGTAAACAACTTTCCTGCCTCAGGCTGTACCAAAACCGGAGCTTCCGTCAAAATCTTCCTTAGCTTGTCAAAACTTTCTTGTTGCTTCTCCGACCATACAAATGGAACTCCCTTTCTTAACAACGTTGTCAACGGCGCTGCGATTAAAGAGAATCCTTCCACAAACCTCCGATAATATCCTGCCAGACCCAAAAAGCTTCGAATTTCTGCCACTGACCTAGGGGGTTTCCAATCCAACACCGCTTCCACCTTGCGAGGATCTACTCTAATCCCTTCCACGACACCACATGACCTAAGAAAGCCACCTCTCTAAGCTAAAATTCACACTTACTGAATTTGGCATATAAACCGCTTCTCTCTCGAGATTTGTAGAACTATACGCAAATGCATGTCATGCTCCTTCTCCGTCTTTGAGTAAACCAATATGTCGTCTATAAACACCACGACAAATTGATCCAAGTAATCAATTGAAACACTCTATTCATTAAGTCCATGAATGCTTTCTTTGGTGCATTAGTCAACCCAAAAGGCATCACCAAAAACTCGTAATGCCCATACCTTGTTCGAATGCCGTCTTGTGCACATCAACCTCTTTCACCTTGAGTTGATGATATCCCGACCTAAGATCTATCTTCAAAAATACCGATGCACCCTTTCAGCTTGGTCAAACAAGTCATCAATCCGAGGCAACGGATACTGCTTCTGATCGTTAACTTGTTCAATTGGCGGTAGTCGATACACATCCGTATTGAACCATCTTTCTTCCTAACAAACAACACAGTGCTCCCCACGGAGATATACTTGGTCGGATAAATCCTTGGTCCAAAAGCTCTGAATTTGAGCCTTCACTCCACCAATTCCTTTGGTGCCATTCGGTAGGTGCTATTGACACAGTGCCGCCGTTCGGTAGCAAGTCTATACCAAATTCAACTTCTCGATCCGGAGGCGGACCTAAGTTCTTCCGGGAACACATCAGTGAATTCCCTCTCATCGTTCGGACCTTCTCAACCGCTGACTCCTTAGCTTCCAAATCACAAATTCGAACCAAAAACGCCTCGCAACCTTTCCCGACCATCTTTTCACCTTTCAACGCAGACACACTACATTAGATAGGTAATCTCTTCTATTACCTATCATGACCACTTCATCACCCTCACCATCTTAAGAACCATGCGCTTAGCGGCAGCAGCCCAACCTTGCCTCGATACTTAACCAACCAGTCCATACTAAGGATCAAATCGAACTCCCCAAACGGCGCTCCATCGATCACCACAAACACGACCCCTTGGAGTTCTAGAGGTACATCTCTATATAGCTTATTAACAACTACAGAGTGACCTAAAGGACTAATTACGGTCATCTCCTAGAAGCGATCCTCAAGTCTAAGTTCATAGTCTCTACCACACTACTAGCAACGTATGAATGCGTCGAACCCACATCAATCAAAGCAAAGATATGGAACACCAAAGATTAAGAACGTCACCGGTTATAACGTCCGGTCGTCCACCTTCCTCTCGACGCCTCACCGCATAGACTAGACCAGGCTGCCTTGCTTCTGTGCTGCCTGTACCTCTGCCCAAAATTCCGCGACCTCGATTAGATCCATTTCCTCCTCTACCATTACCACGACCCCTCTGTGGTGGTCCTACATTCCTAGCCTGAGCACGGTTCTGACCCTCTGACTGATTCTTGGCTAACTTCCGAGGACAATCCCTTACACGGTGGTCCAAAGACCCACATTCAAAGCAACCCTTCTCACCGGTCCAACAACCTCCCCAATGCGATTTGCCACAGCGATTACATAATGAGCTGTCTCTCAGTTAGCGACCATGGGCCTTCCTGCCTGATTCGGTCCACTCTACCTCGCCCTTTTCTGAACATTACCACCCGATCCAGATGACCCAAATCCTCTTTTCTGCTTGTTCCTATCATAATTCTGTCTCACGGACTCCTTGACCCCTTCGGCTACCTTAGCCTTTTCCACCAAGACAAAGAAACTCACACTCTCTGCCAAGGAGCAATCAAAGAACCTTAACTCATCCCTAAGTCCGTCTTCAAAGTGGACACAACGATCATGCTCCGTTGACACTATACCTCGAGCATAGCGGCTCAACCTCAAGAATTCTCGCTTCATACTCCGACCACGCACTTATTTCTTTGTACCAACCCCTGAAAAAGCTTTCCTCTGTGCATCAATGTAGCTTGTGCCCACATACTTCTTCCGATAAGCGGCTTTGAAGTATTCCCAAGTCGATCATCTCGCCGTAGCACCATCTCGAACCGTGAGCCACCATCGATATGACTCATCCTTGAGAAGCGACACCGCTCCTTTTAGTTTCTCCTCATTCGTCAGATCTATCTCATCCATGATTCTTTCGATCGATTCTAGCCAATACTCAGCCGTATTAGGCGCTACACCGGACACACCTCGGAAAAATTCAGCTCCATTAGCTCGAAGTCTCTCAGGTACCGACTTCCGAGCTCCTCCACCTCCACCCATTCCAGCTACTCTCTCTAGAACCGCAGCATCGCTTGTGACACTGTGTCATCACCCGTCTGATCCTGCTCCTCAGCTCCAAAGGTTGGGGGTGGTGGTGGCGGTGGTACCTCATTCTCAAGATCCCGGACCGATCTGACAGTTCTTGACACGGTCATCCTACCCCTTCCGCGTCCACGACGGCCACGTCCTCTAAAGCTCATTCTAACTATCGCGCTTTAATCTGATTAGGAAATTTTTATGAATTAGTACATGTTTCACTTGGTTATCCGCGAAGAAATTTTATGAAAAGAATTTAATAGAGATTCTTTCGATCAATCAAAGTTTTAAGTCTTCTGTCCTAATTTACATAGAAAAGTACATCCATTCCCTATACCTTTCATACCTATGCACTCTTCGGCATTACTGTCCGCTTTCTATCCTGTGGGGGTATTTTTCGTAAATTTGCCACTAGGGAAATTTCATAATTTTGGTAAGTTGAAGAATATTTTGAAAATTTTCCAAAAGTAAATTTTTTTGCTGCTATTGAAATGAGTATCATAACGATTTTTAAAACTTAGAGCTTTCACAAAACAGGGTTAATCCCTTTTGGGTTTTACTTAACGTGTTTAGCCTATGACCGAGTCCTCTTGGTTAGGGTGAATCAAGTCACACACCGGTAGGAATCCCGCGAAGAGGAGGTGAGTCACGAGGATCCGCTTAAATACCAAGCTCTTCCGGATCCAATCCTAGACATGCGCACTAAGGTTACCACACCCTAACTCGGCGACTTGGTCACGGGTTGGTTTTAATTAGGCCATTAATGTCTTGTGAGTTTTGTTGGGGTGGACTAGTCCTAAGGTTCAACACCTATCACACTAACTACGTTCCCTACTTACCCTTCTATAATAATAATCCATACAAAAAGTTAGAGGTACTTACAGGCGGATCGGTCTTGGAGACTCGGTGCCATGCTTATTCAAAACCAAAATATTTCAAATAAAACCTACCAAAACATTTTTGGGCCTTTGGCCCCCACAGCTGAGCTTTGAACCGGGCTCTGATACCAATTTGTAACACCCCAAACCCGACCCAAACATTACGACCGAATTTGGTATGCTACGGAGGAAAAACTTTTGAAAATCCCTTTTTAAGTCGTTTTAAATTTTGATAAAAGATATTGTTTTGATTTAAAACAGTTGAGGTGTTATGAAGAAAGCATTACTTAATGTCATTTAAAAATATACTAAGTTAGGTTGTTACAGTTTCAAGTGTACCCGATGGCACAATAAAACATTTTTACGAATTAATTGGAGAAAAACATGTGTACCCATTTTAATATCATAAAATAGTTAAGCAATTTATCAAAACATAAAATAATCCAAGTGCAAATTTTAGGAGGCCTTATTAAATCTTAAACAAAATAAATCAAACCCATATTAAAATAAAAATAGTTCCAAATCCACCTAGTCCATATTTTCATTGCATGGCCGCCTCGAGTTCATTCGGCTCCTTATCCGCAACTACGAGTCACCTAAAAATGTTAAAGGAAAAAGGTGAGTCATCAAGACCCAATGTGTAACCCTTTTTCCCAGTTTAATGTAACATCATACACAAATCATAATTAATTTAATATGCACAAGTTTAATATGCACCCAACCTAGCCATCCGTACGCCTTTCTCTACCCTGTGTGGTACCAAACCACTTCTTGGTGCCAAACCACCGTGACGTATAGTCACGAAATCCGTCAATATTGTGGTACCAAACCACTTTGGTGACCCGAAGTCACAATCAAATGATGGGGCCAACCCATCGTGTGATACCAAATCACCGGCGTCAATCCCATATCTCAAATGTGGGGCCAACCCAAGGTGGTACTAAGCCACGTGGACGAGGCGCTATGAGGTGCCAAACCTCCGGAGGTGCCAAACCTCTGGTGACCGTAGTCACAATGTGTTACCAAAACAACGGTGTCCGTCGACACGAATATCACTTGCCCCTCCACTCATAAAACCCACATCAATCAATGATAGTTAACGAAATCATGCCAACATACTCATTTAGCAACATATATAGGATTTACCAATAATCATTTATAAGTCACATATACCAAATATGTCATGCTTCCCAAAAGTATCAAATAGCAAATCATATTGTCAAGGACTTACCTGAAGCCTTGCTATACCTTTATGGTATTAAACTCAAATCTACACAAATCCGATTAGCATATACATAATACTTTGCACGTTAATTAATTATAAAGTGTGTATGTACACACTTGTCACCAACGATAGTCTAAATCCCTAAGGAGACAATCGGCCACACAAGTTTCCCTTGCCCTATATTCGGCCATTACCCAAAGTTAGTACCAAGGCCATTCGGCCAAACCAAAATAATCTCGAGGGGTTATCATTTGAATCCAAAACCTCACCTAATCGCCTTCGAGTACTAACTACGGCAACCGGTACGCGAAACTGCTTCACTTCCCTACAATCGGCAACCATTAATGTAATAGCCTTCGCTTTTGAATAATCAAAAGAATAATCCCTTAAAATAAATCCTTACCACCTTCAATATTCGACCAAGATACTTCTAAATGGAAGAAGAGAGTTTGCACACACCCAAAGGAGTATATTTGGCTAATAAAGAAATTATTGAGAAGAAAGGAGAAATAGGGGATTCGGTTTTGAGAAGAAAAGAAAAGTAGTAGATGAAAGATAATGGTGTAGGAGATTCGGCCAAAGTTTAGAGAAAGAAAGAATGGTTTTTGGTTTTGATAAAATTTGAAAAGAGAATGAAAAGAATTGATCAAAGGAAGAAAAAGAGAAATGGAAGAAATGATATTCGGTCACCACAAACTTTACCAAAGAAGAAAATGCACAAGATACAAAAATGTAGTTTGGTTCAAAAGACAAATGAGAGAAAGAAAGTGGTATTTTGTTTCCAACAAAATGAAGTTGTCATCAAAAGAAATATTTTTGCACCAAAAGTACCCTATACATTCGGCCAAAGATGAGAGATTTTTGGAGAGGAAAAACAAACACAAAATGATGCACAAAACAAAAGGTTGGTCAACATCCTCCAAGCTACCTACCAAAAATTCGGCCTCCCCCTAGCCTTACATGCCGTCCACATTCATGCATTAAGGCATAGGATTTCTTTCCAAAACATCCCCCACCTTCCATGCCTTTGTCCCCTCATTATACCATAAACTCAAGATTCTTATCTCTATCTTCAAGCTTTCCATAACAAATTTTCAACTTACCAAAAGGAATAGTCCAACCTATCATAAATAAGTTTGACCGTCCATCAATGCAAGGATTCAAAAATAAACCTTCAAAATGTTAAACATGCTACTCGAACCTCTAACCCCAAGCTATAAGTTCAAACACCATAACCACTTTGCCACTAATTCCTCATGTGCTTTAATTAACACTTAAATTAACTTAAGTGCTAAGCTCACTTAATCCACTTCATTAAATAAACCATACAAAAATTTATTCTACTAAACCGAACCTACTCAAAGTCCATAATTAAGCCTTACCACACCACAATTAATAACACAAAAGTTCAAACACATGAAAAATAATTCAATCACAAATAGCCCCAATTTCAAGATGTTACAGAAGTCGGCTTACCAAAAAATCCTTTTGTTCAAATGATGAGAATCGAGTGATAGAGTTCCTAAGATAAAAAAAATCGGTTAATCACCCTATCTTCAATAATAAGTAATGTGAAATCCTATAAAGTAATCCTTACCTTAGGTTTTTGAACCGAATCTTAATGATAACACAATGACTTCGGACACTCCAAGTTTCGGCCTTCCACTAAGTTTCAATTGATCAAAGTGTGAGTAGAAGAAAAACGGTTGAGAAGGAATTATGTGTGAAGTAAAAAGTTCGGCTATAGTGAAAAATTGGTGAGGATGATGCTTAATGATATTCGGCCATGGTGATTATTAAAGAGGGAATGATGTTGAGAGTTTTTGCAAGAAACAAAAGAAGAAGAAAATAAGGTGTTTAGATTTCGGTTCTTTTCAAGAATAAAAGATGAATAAAGAAAAGGTTTTGAGACTAGTGTGCATTCGAAAAAGAAGAAAAGAGAAGAAAAGAATAATGGCCCTTCAAGGTTATGTGGTTTCGGCACAAAGAGGAAATGGTTTGAAGAGAATGAACAAATAAGACCGAAATGGTCAAAAATGAAATGGCCAAAAGAAAGCAAAGGTTTACCTATTGTTCATGATACATTCGGCTAGGGAGAGAAAATTAGAGAGAAAAACTTTGAAGAGAAACACCAAAATGCCAAAATGCTAAAGTGACCAACTAGCACCTAATCCTTACCAAAAGCCATAAAAAATTCGGCCACCCCCTAGCCCCTAAAACTGTCCAAGTGCATGGCCACAAGGTCAAAGTTTGGCCACCCCAAACTTTCCATAACATTTTCCTTGTTATAAGCCTTGTGTTCCCCCTTCATGCCTTTTCCATTTGATTCCCTTCCTCAAAAATAAAACTTGGCTTTTCTCTTAGCCACCTTACCATAAAAATAAAAGTCCAACCTACCATATGTACTAGGCTTGGCCGACACTATGAGGAAAGAAAGCAAAAAAAAAAAAATAACATTCTCATATGTAAATCAAGGGATTCGAACTCCTTCCCTCAAGGAACACATATGGTGCCATCTCCTCTTTACTACTAGCTCACTTATGCTAACTTTTACCACTTAATTACCTTAAGCTTCAAGGTCACTTGTTCCATTTCATTAAAGTACTAATTACCAAAATTTATTCCAAATCCAAATAAATCCCGAGCCTTCTCGAGACTATAAAAACACACACATTGGATAGTTTAACTAGCTGAGCACCAAAATAATGCAACATATAAAAATTCAAAATTTTTTTTTAGGATGTTACACAAATCTTATAACAACGTTCTTACCCCACTTTCTTGACAAGTCGACGATAACGATTTGGTTAATACAAATCACTTGTGCTCTTTCACCTTGTTGAAAGCCCTAAATCCAACGATGGCCATATCACAGAAAAGAATGTAACTCAGACCCGCCGAGAGAGAAAGAAGAACACTCAATTATTAAGGAAAAATTGGGATGAAACAAGGTTATTGACAAAGAGAGAACTACTACTTATCGATTATTAATTTCCTTGTAGCGCCACTCACTTAAATCACTACGAAAAGAGGATGATTTGATCACAAGGTAATGTCAAATTAAGAATAGAGAAATTGTTGATGAAAAGGTCAAAAGAAAAGAATGGATGGAGAGAAGAGTGCTAGATTATTTCAGCTACCTAAGGGGAGATGAACAAAAAGGTGAGTGATTCGGCCAAACAAAGGAGAAAGATGTACACTCAAAGCTTGAAGATTCGACAAGAAGGAGAAAGAAATTTGGAGAGAAAATAAAAATGACAAAAAAAGTTGCAAATAGGAGTTTTTGGCCAAAACAACACCAAAACTTTTACCAATTGCCAAAGAAAATTGGGCTACCTCCCTCTACACCCAAAACCGTCCACATTCATGACCATAATGGTCAAAAATTTGCCAACCATACTTTCCATAACATTTCCCTTGAAAAAGGCCACATGTTCCCCTTACTTTCCCCTTTCTCTTGATTTCTTTCCCCACCTTCATCCTTTCCTATTTTCCTTAGCTATCTTGCAAAAAATAAAAAGTCCACATTGCCTTATTTACATGCTTGGCCGACACTTAAGGAAAGAGTGCAAAAATAATAGTCAAAATTTGCACACAATGGGATTTGAACCTCCTCCCTCAAAGTCCATCATGTGGCGCGATATCCTTTTTACCATATGCTCAATTATGCAAGCAAATTGCTCTCTAATTTCCATAAGCCTTGATGCCACTTATATCTCTCCTTAAAGTGCTAAAAAACAAAATTTTACTAAAGCCCAACTTGAACCCGGAACTTCATAGAACCCCGTAACTTTCTAAAATCACCTTCCTAATAAGTCCAACTTGAAATAATGCCGTTCTCTTATTCTCAAAAATTTTTAAAACGCTTCTACGCTCAAGGCCCAATGGGCCCAATAGGTCTAATTCTACTAGGCCCAATTTTGGGATGTTACACGAATCTTGTTCGAAATTAACTTTACGAACCAAAATTAACTAGTAACATTAGATTCACGCAGTATGGCAAGCCTTAATGTTTATTCCATCCTAATGGTTTTATTCTTAACTTGCGGCGTGAATGGCTACTGGCGAATGACCAGATTATTAAGGAAAATAATTGTGAAACTAAAATGGGTTTGCCATGTGTTCTAGAAGCTTTCACGGCTATTTTCGAGACAGGGAGTATTTCTAACAAGTGTTGCGGTGAACTTGTTATGTTGGGAAAAGTTTGCCACTCAGCATTAGTAAAGAGGACTCTTGAAAATCCTCTATTCAAAGACTTAAACCCAGCGGCAATTATAGCGAAGAGCATTCAGACATGGAATAATTACCTTGCATTGATCGATTCACCATCTCCGTCTGCTTAAGGACATAGATTGCTTAAGCTAACAAACGGTTACAAGACGTAACGGGCCCAAAATTGTTTTTTGTCTTTATTTTTGATATTGTTCCGAATGCTTCCTTAAAATGTGTCATGAGATTTAAGCCAGTGAAATTATATTTAGTTGTACGGAAATTAAATGGTTCTAGAGAAGCCATTACTTAATACACTATGATTTTATACAGGCCATAATTTTATAGCATTGGAACTCGATAACCATCTCAAATCGAGCACTAGATATTGTTTCACATTGGCAAAATTGACACAAATATAATTATTCTAAACATTAAGATCATTTCAATAATATGAAATTGGAATATTCTAGCGTGGTGTGAAATTGAAAGAATCTCGATTCCTTGAAAGTCTTTATCCAATTTAAATTCACATTGCCTTTAAGGAAAAAAAACCTTGACTTCTCGAAGTTACGAAAAGACACATATCGTGCCAGGAAATATCCTCCAGGGGACATGCACTATAATTTGTAATAGTTCCTTGCCTATCGACTCCTTTGTTTCATTTTCCACTTTCACTCCTTCGATACTAATCTGTTAGTTTTGACCACTTTATTTTTCCTAGAGGAGAGGAAATCTTGAAATAATTTTCAAAAGTGATGCAACGCTTCAAAGTCTTAACTTGATTTTCTTATTATTTTTTCTTTAGATTACTTTTTTTATCAAGATCGAGAATGAAACTCCAAATATTTCGGCAACGTACGTCCCACATTCTCCCTATTAAAAAAGGTTCAATTTATATAAAAGCTAAATCCTATCCATTATTTGGGCAATACCTACGAGAGTTATAGAAATGCAACATCATTTGTTATTTCCAATTCAACTCTCTAAGAGAACTTTTCATTTTCCAAGCTCCATTACTTATTCCACTAAAGGCGTCCATTCATATTTCAGTAAAATTCGGTCGGAACGCTTACACCTAAAAAGCTAACGTAGAATGAAGAATAAAATGACCGAATTGGAGTCCCATGATAAAGACATACATCGGCTTAATTTAAGAACGGGAAATATTTTTGATGAATTAATTTTGAATTTCAATCATTTAGTTCTCATTTTCTATTTTACTAATATGATAAGTGTGATAAAAACTTTTTAACAACAACAAGGTTATAAGAATTTACGCTTCGCATAATTATTTGTACATTGTAGCACATACATATCACTGGTAAAGGAATCTAGTACAGCTCTTTCAATTTTGAGATACACTTGAATTTTTAACCATCAACATAGGAAGTGCATACACAACTTCAAAATATTAGACAAATAGGACGACACACATAACGAATATGTGTGCCTGTAATGCAAGTGTACTATATCTCACATTGCTTTTTACATATGTTATTATCGTCCTAGTGTTTGGTTGAATGTGGGCGCAATAGTTCAATCCTAGTTTCAACGCAGAAACCCTTATGCGGCATAATCATCTTTATTGAACCTTATTTTCATGATCCGTTTAATGCCATTTAAGGATTATAAAGGGAAGTATAAATGTGTGTCTTTGAATTAATATTTAGATTTGTAGTAATTAAAATTAATGCTAATTAAACTGAAATAGTTAATGTTTTCTTTTATTGTAACGTATTCTAGTCCAATGTGGTTATAACACTTCCTATAAATGCCAGTTTTTTTCCCTTCGAATCTTGTTCGAAATTAACTTTACGAACCAAATTTAACTAGTAACATCAGATTCACGCAGTATGGCAAGCCTTAATGTTTATTCCGTCCTAATGGTTTTATTCTTAACTTAAGGGGCAGTAATGGCTACGAAAGAGAATGACCAGATTATTAAGGAAAATAATTGTGAAACTAAAATGGGTTTGCCATGTGTTCTAGAAGCTTTCACGGCTATTTTCGAGACAAGGATTATTTCTAACAAGTGTGGTGGTGAACTTGTTGTGTTGGGAAAAGTTTGCCACTCAGCATTAGTAAAGAGGACTCTTGATAATCCTCTATTGAAAGACCTAAACCCAGCGACAATTATAGCGAAGAGCATTCAGACATGGAATAATTGCCTTGCATTGATCGATTCACCATCTCCGTGCAGCAAGGATATAGATTGCTTAAGCTAACAAACGGTTACAAGAAATAACGGGCCCAAAATTGTTTTTTGTCTTTATTTTTGATATTGTTCAGAATGCTTCCTTAAAATGTGTCATGGGATTTAAGCCCAGTGAAATTATATTTAGTTGTACGGAAATTAAATGGATCTAGAGAAGCCATTACTTAATACACTATGATTTTATACAGGCCATTATTTTTATTTTTATAGCATTGGAACTCGATAACCATCTCAAATCGAGCACTAGATATTGTTTCACATTGGCTAAATTGACACAAATATAATTATTCTAAACATTAAGATCATTTCAATAATGTGAAATTGGAATGTTCTAGCGTGGTGTGAAATTGAAAGAATCTCGATTCCTTGAAAGTCTTTATCCAATTTAAATTCACATTGCCTTTAAGGAAAAAAAAACCTTGACTTCTCGAAGTTACGAAAAGACACATATCGTGCCAGGAAATATCCTCCAGGGGACATGCACTATAATTTATAATAGTTCCTTGTCTATCGACTCCTTTGTTTCATTTTCCATTTTCAATCCTTCGATACTAATCTGTTAGTTTTGACCACTTTCTTTTTCCTAGAGGAGAGGAAATCTTGAATAATTTTCAAAAGTGATGCAACGCTTCAAAGTTTTAACTTGATTTTCTTATTATTTTTTTCTTTAGATTACTTTTTTTATCAAGATCGAGAATGAAACTCCAAATATTTCGGCAACGTACGTCCCACATTCTCCCTATTAAAAAAGGTTCAATTTATATAAAAGCTAAATCCTATCCATTATTTGGGCAATACCTACGAGAGTTATAGAAATGTAACATCATTTGTTTTTTCCAATTTAACTCTCTAAGAGAACTTTTCATTTTCCAATTTCCATTACTTATTCCACTAAAGGCGTCCATTCTTATTTCAGTAAAATTCGGTCGGAAAGCTTACACCTAAAAAGTTAACGTAGAACGAAGAATAAAACGACCAAATTTGAGTCCCACGATAAAGACATACATCGGCTTAATTTAAGAACGAGAAATATTTTTGATGAATTAATTTTGAATTTCAATCATTTAGTTTCCATTTTCTATTTTACTAATATGATAAGTGTGATAAAAACTTTTTAACAACAACAAGGTTATAAGAATTTACGCTTCGCATAATTATTTGTACATTGTAGCACATACATATCACTGGTAAAGGAATCTGCTGTAGCTCTTTCAATTTTGAGATACACTTGAATTTTTAACCATCAACATAGCAAGTGCATACACAACTTCAAAATATTAGAAAAATAGGATGACACACATAATGAATATGTGTGCCTGTAATGCAAGTGTACTATATCTCACATTGCTTTTTATATATGTTATTATCGTCTTGGTGTTTGGTTCGGAGTGGACGTAATAGTTCAGTCCTAGTTTCAACGCAGAAACCCTTGTACGGCAAAATCATCTTTATTGAACCTTATTTTCATGATCCGTTTAATGCCATTTAAGAATTATAAAGGGAAGTATAAATGTGTGTCTTTGAATTAATATTTAGATTTCTAGTAATTAAAACTAATGCTAATTAAACTGAAATAGTTAATGTTTTCTTTTATTGTAACGTATTCTAGTCCAATGTAGCTATAACACTTCCTATAAATGCCAGTTTGTTTCCCTACGAATCTTGTTCGAAATTAACTTTACAAACCAAATTTAACTAGTAACATCAGATTCACGCAGTATGGTAAGCCTTAATGTTTATTCCATCCTAATGGTTTTATTCTTAACTTGCTTGGGCGCGAAGAATGGCTACTGAAAGAGAATGACCAGATTATTAAGGAAAATAATTGTGAAACTAAAATGGGTTTACCATGTGTTCTAGAAGCTTTCACGGCTATTTTCGAGACAGGGAGTATTTCTAACAAGTGTTGCGGTGAACTTGTTGTGTTGGGAAAAGTTTGCCACTCAGCATTAGTAAAGAGGACTCTTGAAAATCCTCTATTCAAAGACCTAAACCCAATGACAATTATAGCGAAGATAATTCAGACATGGAATAATTGCCTTGCATTGATCGATTCACCATCTCCGTCTGCTTAAGGATATAGATTGCTTAAGCTAACAAGCGATTATAAGGCGTAACGGGCGAAAGTTGTTTTTGTCTTTATTTTTTATATTGATCCGAATGCTTCCTTAAAATGTGTCTTGAGATTTAAGCCCAGTGAAATTATATTTAGTTGTACGGAAATTAAATGGTTCTAGAGAAGCCATTACTTAATTCACTATGATTTTATACATGCCATTATTTTTAATTTTATAGCATTGGAACTCGATAAGCATCTCAAATCGAGCACTAGATATTGTTTCACATTGGCTAAATTGACACAAATAGAATTATTCTAAACATTAAGATCATTTCAATAATGTGAAATTGGAATGTTCTAGCGTGGTGTGAAATTGAAAGAATCTCGATTCCTTGAAAGTCTTTATCCAATTTAAATTCACATTGCCTTTAAGGAAAAAAAAACCTTGACTTCTCGAAGTTACGAAAAGACACATATCGTGCCAGGAAATATCCTCCAGGGGACATGCACTATAATTTATAATAGTTCCTTGTCTATCGACTCCTTTGTTTCATTTTCCATTTTCAATCCTTCGATACTAATCATTAGTTTTGACCACTTTCTTTTTCCTAGAGGAGAGAAATCTTGAATAATTTTCAAAAGTGATGCAACGCTTCAAAGTTTTAACTTGATTTTCTTATTATTTTTTCTTTAGATTACTTTTTTTATCAAGATCGAGAATGAAACTCCAAATATTTCGGCAACGTACGTCCCACATTCTCCCTATTAAAAAAGGTTCAATTTATATAAAAGCTAAATCCTATCCATTATTTGGGCAATACCTACGAGAGTTATAGAAATGTAACATCATTTGTTTTTTCCAATTTAACTCTCTAAGAGAACTTTTCATTTTCCAATTTCCATTACTTATTCCACTAAAGGCGTCCATTCTTATTTCAGTAAAATTCGGTCGGAAAGCTTACACCTAAAAAGTTAACGTAGAACGAAGAATAAAACGACCAAATTTGAGTCCCACGATAAAGACATACATCGGCTTAATTTAAGAACGAGAAATATTTTTGATGAATTAATTTTGAATTTCAATCATTTAGTTTCCATTTTCTATTTTACTAATATGATAAGTGTGATAAAAACTTTTTAACAACAACAAGGTTATAAGAATTTACGCTTAGCATAATTATTTGTACATTGTAGCACATACATATCATCAGTAAAGGAATCTGCTGTAGCTCTTTCAATTTTGAGATACACTTGAATTTTTAACCATCAACATAGCAAGTGCATACACAACTTCAAAATATTAGAAAAATAGGATGACACACATAATGAATATGTGTGCCTGTAATGCAAGTGTACTATATCTCACATTGCTTTTTATATATGTTATTATCGTCTTGGTGTTTGGTTCGGAGTGGACGTAATAGTTCACTCCTAGTTTCAACGAGAAAACCCTTATGCACGCATAATCATCTTTATTGAACCTTATTTTCATGATCCGTTTAATGCCATTTAAGAATTATAAAGGGAAGTATAAATGTGTGTCTTTGAATTAATATTTAGATTTCTAGTAATTAAAACTAATGCTAATTAAACTGAAATAGTTAATGTTTTCTTTTATTGTAACGTATTCTAGTCCAATGTAGCTATAACACTTCCTATAAATGCCAGTTTGTTTCCCTACGAATCTTGTTCGAAATTAACTTTACAAACCAAATTTAACTAGTAACATCAGATTCACGCAGTATGGTAAGCCTTAATGTTTATTCCATCCTAATGGTTTTATTCTTAACTTGCGGGGCAGTAATGGCTACGAAAGAGAATGACCAGATTATTAAGGAAAATAATTGTGAAACTAAAATGGGTTTACCATGTGTTCTAGAAGCTTTCACGGCTATTTTCGAGACAGGGAGTATTTCTAACAAGTGTTGCGGTGAACTTGTTGTGTTGGGAAAAGTTTGCCACTCAGCATTAGTAAAGAGGACTCTTGAAAATCCTCTATTCAAAGACCTAAACCCAATGACAATTATAGCGAAGAGAATTCAGACATGGAATAATTGCCTTGCATTGATCGATTCACCATCTCCGTCTGCTTAAGGATATAGATTGCTTAAGCTAACAAACGATTATAAGACGTAACGGGCCGAAAGTTGTTTTTTGTCTTTATTTTTTATATTGATCCGAATGCTTCCTTAAAATGTGTCTTGAGATTTAAGCCCAGTGAAATTATATTTAGTTGTACGGAAATTAAATGGTTCTAGAGAAGCCATTACTTAATTCACTATGATTTTATACATGCCATTATTTTTAATTTTATAGCATTGGAACTCGATAAGCATCTCAAATCGAGCACTAGATATTGTTTCACATTGGCTAAATTGACACAAATAGAATTATTCTAAACATTAAGATAATTTCAATAATGTGAAATTGGAATGTTCTAGCATGGTGTGAAATTGAAAGAATCTCGATTCCTTGAAAGTCTTTATCCAATTTAAATTCACATTGCCTTTAAGGAAAAAAAAAACCTTGACTTCTTGAAGTTACGAAAAGACACATATCGTGCCAGGAAATATCCTCCAGGGGACATGCACTATAATTTGTAATAGTTCCTTGCCTATCGACTCATTTGTTTCATTTTCCATTTTCACTCCTTCGATACTAATCTGTTAGTCTTGACAACTTTCTTTTTCCTAGAGGAGAGGAAATCTTGAAATAATTTTCAAAAGTGATGCAACGCTTCAAAGTCTTAACTGGATTTTCTTATTATTTTTTCTTTAGATTATTTTTTTTATAAAGATCGAGAATGAAACTCCAAATATTTCGGCAACGTACGTCCCACATTCTCCCTATTAAAAAAGGTTCAATTTATATAAAAGCTAAATCCTATCCATTGTTTGGGCAATACCTACGAGAGTTATAGAAAAGTAACATCTTTTGTTATTTCCAATTTAACTCTCTAAGAGAACTTTTCATTTCCCAAGTTCCATTACTTATTCCACTAAAGGCGTCCATTCATATTTCAGTAAAATTCAGTCGGAACGCTTACACCTAAAAAGTTAACGTAGAACGAAGAATAAAACGATCGAATTGGAGTCCCACGATAAAGACATACATCGGCTTAATTTCATAATGGGAAATAATTTTGATGAATTAATTTTGAATTTCAATCATTTAGTTGCCATTTTCCATTTTACTAATATGGTAAGTGTGATAAAAACTTTTTAACAACAACAAGGTTATAAGAATTTACGCTTCGCATAATTATTTGTACATTGTAGCACATACATATCACTGGTAAAGGAATCTGGTATAGCTCTTTCAATTTTGAGATACACTTGAATTTTTAACCATCAACATAGCAAGTGCATACACAACTTCAAAATATTAGAAAAATAGGATGACACACATAACGAATATGTGTGCCTGTAATGCAAGTGTACTATATCTCACATTGCTTTTTACATATGTTATTATCGTCCTGGTGTTTGGTTCGGAGTGGACGCAATAGTTCAATCCTAGTTTCAACGTAGAAACCCTTGTACGGCATAATCATCTTTATTGAACCTTATTTTCATGATTCGTTTAATTCCATTTAAGGATTATAAAGGGAAGTATAAATGTGTGTCTTTGAATTAATATTTAGATTTGTAGTAATTAAAATTAATGCTAATTAAACTGAAATAGTTAATGTTTTCTTTTATTGTAACGTATTCTAGTCCAATGTGGTTATAACACTTCCTATAAATGCCAGTTTGTTTCCCTGCGAATCTTGTTCGAAATTAACTTTAAGAACCAAATTTAACTAGTAACATCAGATTCACGTAGTATGGCAAGCCTTAATGTTTATTCTGTCCTAATGGTTTTATTCTTAACTTGCGGGGCAGTAATGGCTACAAAAGAGAATGACCAGATTATTAAGGAAAATAATTGTGAAACTAAAATGGGTTTGCCATGTGTTCTAGAAGCTTTCACGGCTATTTTCGAGACAGGGAGTATTTCTAACAAGTGTTGCGGTGAACTTGTTGTGTTGGGAAAAGTTTGCCACTCAGCATTAGTAAAGAGGACTCTTGAAAATCCTCTATTCAAAGACCTAAACCAGTGACAATTATAGCGAAGAGCATTCAGACATGGAATAATTGCCTTGCATTGATTGATTCACCATCTCCGTCTGCTTAAGGATATAGATTGCTTAAGCTAACAAACGGTTACAAGACGTAACGAGCCCAAAATTATTTTTTGTCTTTATTTTTGATATTGTTCCGAATGCTTTGTAATATCCTTAAATCGGGGTCTCTGCATTTTGTGTGTTTGTATGCAATGATATGCCTACTGTGCTAGTTTAGGGTGTTTTGGGGTCTAGGCATGACCTCGGGTTAGGCTTGAGACATGGCAAAATTTTTTGTTTTAGTACTTAGGAAGAGGGAGCTAAGGAAGTTAGGGGTTAAAAGAAATTGTCGGAGGGTTTAGACACAAGTAACCTAGTGGCAAAGTGGCAAAGGAGGCACCACTAAGGTACTAGGAAGGTGACGCCACATGCAGGGAAGGAGAGCTCAGGTTTGAGCAGCAGAAATCCCACTTTCTGCTTATTCTTTTTCACGCCAAGTTGAGAAAGATGAGTGCTCAGGTAGGACTCTGTTGGGAAGATATGGATCAAGCTGACAGATTTAAAATATGTGGAGAAGAGAGATTTTAGCTGGTGGACTCATTCGAACGAGTTTGAATGGGTGGAAGAGAGGTTTTTGTGGAGAAAAAGGAGGAGTTTTAGAGGGGGAGAGTTCAGCCGAATATTGGAAGGTATTTTGGGCAAGTGCAATCGGTTTTGGGGTTCTTTGGAGGGTGGCCGAATATGCTATGGGAGCTAGCTAGAGTCGGCTAGCTTAGAAGGTCTTTTTCTTTTCGTTGAGTGTAAAAACTGAAACCCCATTTGCTTTTGCTTTCTTTCTTTTTCGGAAACTCTTGTAATTAGCCAAACCACTCGTGCCATTTCTTTTGAAGAGCCGAATTTGGTAACCATTCTCCCTCCTTTTCTTTTCGGTTCACTCATTGTTAGCCTACCTTGTCGAATCCACCATCTTTGTTCACTTCTTCTTCTCCCCATTTTGCTCAAAGCCGAAACCAACTTTCTTAGTTTCATTCGGAATCTTTCTTCCCTCTTTCAAATCTCCTTGTGTCGAAACTTCTTTCATTCTCCTTTGCCGAACCCCTTCAATCTCATTCCATTTTCTTATCCATCTCTACCATCTTGAAAAGCCGAAAGCTTTGTTGTCTCTCTTTCGTTTCCATCAAGAACCTTGGCTGAATACCCTTAGCCTATTTTTCTTCTCTTCTCACGTGTTTTAATCCCCTTTGAAGTGCTGAAATCTATCTCTTCCTTTTCGGTCATAATCGAATATCCTGGTAAGTATAACTTCTTATTCTTCTTTTCTCGATTGATTTGGTTAATGCTGGATCTCACTTGCCATTCTTTTTTCCTATTTCTCCATTCGTTATAAATCGGGATCTTAAACTCTTTTCTTGTTCTATATTAGTGAGGTAGCCGAAATTCCCAAATATCACTAGGGTGTGCCGAACTTTGGTGATTGGTGGCCGAATCTATCAGTAAGGTAAGGGGGTAAGTGTTTTGCGGGTTCGATATCTCCTGTTGTGATTAATACCGAAGGCTTTAATCCAATGATAGTGGTACTTGGCCGATTGTAGGGGGGAGTGTAGCCGAATATAGTGGATCTTCGGGATTTGGCTAATCGATCTTGGTAAGGGTCTTATTGTGCGTTATTCCATTCTTCGGGATTTCTAGATGAGCCGAATGGGCTTTTGTTCATTAACAAGGTGTTGGCCGAATATAGGAAGGGAGGAGGCAAACGTTTCGGGATCTCGTTAGTTTCGCGTAGTTTCGGGATTTCGCTTAGATCTACGAATAGTTAGGTGTGTAACGCTTACACTTCGTTAGTATGATATGTTTATTATGTTCTTTGTTAATTGCCATTGAAATCGGTAGTTATGCCTTGTGGGCATGGCGTGGACTCGGGTAAGTCCACTGATTATGGATCTCAATATATGTTATCATGTCATTGTTTAATGCTATGACATGTGTTAGTTGCATCATCATATGTTATTATGCCACGATTGATATGGACATTATGGTGGGATTGTTGAGAGGAGGGGGAAGAATTATTTGGACTGTCACCAGTGGTTTTGACCACACGGCGGGTTGGCCCCGTCTTTGATACTATTATTTGTGACTAAGTCCCAGTGGTTTTGACCACCAGTGGTTTTGACCACATATATGATATTGTGACTACGGTCATCAGTGGTTTTGACCACATATAGATATTGTGACTCGTCCCAGTGGTTTGGTACCACAGTGGGTTGGCCCCACATATTGATTACGGGATTGTCATCAGTGGTTTTGACCACACTTATATATATTTGTGATTCGGTCACCAGTGGTTTTGACCACCAGTGGTTTTGACCACACGGGGTAGATAAAGGAGATCGGATGGTTAGGTTATGGGGGTTGCATGATTTGCATGTCTTACTGATGATTTGCGTGATTGTTTGCACTATCGGGTTAGGGATTTATACACTGAGTCTCGGTGACTCACCCCTTCCCCTATATTTTGCAGATGAGGCTTAGATCGCAGATTTGGAGCCGGGGAGGACTCGAGGTGGCCATGCAACTTATTTTCGGGTTTTGACTTTAAATTACTATTTCAGTTTTTATTTTCTTTAAATTTGGTTTTGGACTTGTAATAAGGCCGCTAAGTTATTATTTTGGGTTTTTGATTACTTGATTTTATGTTAGATATATTATGCATATGTTAAACAACTTTGCATGTTTAAATAACCGGTAAAAAGCAATGTTTTAAAACTATACTCCTTGTCGAAATTTTCAAACCTTACCATCGGGTAACAATATTCACAGGAGGATAATAAAGTAAACTTAAATGATTTTCAGACCTAAGTTTCCAAGCTCAAATACAAACGATTTTAAATTAACTAAGTTCAATTCACTCGGGTTTTAATAGACTTGAATGTTTTCTAAAGTTAAGAACGACAAACGAGTTTTCAAAAAGAGATTTCCGGGTATTCAAGGTAACATAACGTTTTCAACTATGCAAGCACAGGATTTCTCCAAACTCAAAGCGATAAAAGAGTTTTCAATGAAAATAACTTGTTTTCTTCATAACGCTTTCACTCTGTAACATGCCAGATTCGGTCGTGGTGTGTTGATCGGGTTTGGGTGTTACAATTTTGGTATCAGAGCCAGGTTCAACCGCTCGGCTGTGGGCCCGAGGCCCGAAAATGTTTTAAAATAAGATTGTGGAAAGGTTTTATGGGAAAAGTATAGTGGTGAAAACATGGCACCGAGTCTCCGGCACCAATCCGCCCAGGTAAGTACCCCAAATTATTTCTTATTGATGTTATGATTATGATAATATGGGCATGACTAAATAGTAGTAGGAACTACTTTAGAGATCTGAACTGTAGGATGGCATGAACTTGCGAAACAATCCCTGTATTAAACTTCTCATAAGACTGTGCTTTAATAAACAGTGGAATAAAGTCTAATGCATAAAACTTGTAGTCAGATCAATTCGTATCGGTGATCATGAGTGCACGTGGATGTGGGCGTAATACACGTGGTCGAGGTAGAGGTAGGATGACAGTGTCAGAACTGGTCGGGTCTGGACATGGGTCGGAAAATGAGGTACCACCGCCACCAGCTGTGGGCACGGAATTTTAGGATCAGACGGGTGGTGATGACACAGTGTCACAGGCAATGCTGCGGGTTCTAGAGAGAGTCGCGGAGTGCGAGCGTTGGAGCAGGAGCTAGGAAATCACGTGTCCGAACGACTCGGGGCTAATGGTGCGAGAGGTATTCGAGGTGTATCCGGTGTGGCACCTAGTACTGCGGAATATTGGTTAGAAGCGACGAAGCGCATCATGGATGACACGGACTTCTCGGTGAGGAGAAAGGGGTAGTATCTACGCTTGAGATGAGTCATATCGGTGGTGGCTCACGGTTAGGGGCGGGCGATGGCGGATGACATTACTTGGGAATTCTTTAGAGCGACTTATCGGAGGAAGTACATTGGGGCTAGCTACATTGATGCGCAGCGCAAGGCGTTCCTGAACTTGGTCCAGGGAAATAAGACAGTATCAGAGTATGAGGCAAAATTCCTTTGGCTGAGTCGATATGCACGTGGTATTGTGGGCACGGAGCATGAGCGTTGTGTCAGATTCGAGAATGGGTTGAGAGACGAGCTGCGGATGTTAATTGCCCCACAGCAGGAAAGAGATTTTTCGGTCTTAGTGGAATAGGCCAAAGTTGCTGAGGAGGTGAAACAGTCCGTAAGGCGGAATCAGGACAAGGGTTGGAATAAGAGGAATTACGGATCATCCAGGTCCGCAGGAATCGCGAGAAAAAGGGGTAGATATGGTGGGCCGAATCAAGCTGCGAGGCCTGCTGCTGCTAACATTCAGTGACCACCACGATGTGCTCGGTGTGGGAAATCTCACACGGGAGAATGTTAGACTGGAAATAGAGGATGTTTCGAGTGTGGATCGATGGGGCATCGAGTGAGGATTGTCCACGAGAGATCGGCTAGGCTGCGATGCGGGGATCGAGAATCGTACCTGGTCGGGAGGATGGTCGGCAGCCACGGAGGGGCCGTGGTTCACCCGGGGAGGTAATGGCTCTGGTAGAGGCCGTGAGAGCACCGGCGAGGAGTGCGGTGGTGCGAGGCGAGACGGCTGGATTGGTCTGTGCAATGAGGCATCGAGAGGAGGGCGACGCACAGGCGTCATAAGCGATGCGTTCTTAATCTTTGGTCTACCTTATAATGCTTTGATTGATGTGGGTTCGACGCTTTTTCGTATGTTGCCAGTGAGCATAGCTGAAACAATGAACTTAGACTTTGAGATTACTTCTAGGGAGATGACAGTAATAAGCCCTCTAGGTCACTCTGTAGAAGTAAATAAACTATATAGGGATGTACCCTTAGAACTTCAAGGGGTTGTGTTTTTGGCTGACTTGATGGAACTGTCGTTTGGGGAGTTCGATCTGATTCTCGGGATGGATTGGCTAGTAAAGTATCAGGCCAGTTTAGATTGCGCAGCAAAGCGCATGGTGTTAAAGTCAGTGGAAGGCGAAGAGGTAGTGATGATAGGTAATAGGATAGATTACCTATCCAATGTGGTCTCTGCGCTGAAGGCGGAGAAAATGGTTAGGAAAGGTTGTGAGGCATTTATGGTGCATGTCTGTGCTTTGGAAGCCAATGATGCAGGATGCAGCACTGGAGAATGTCTGAACTGTAGGGGAGTTTGCTGATGTATTCCCAGAGGAACTTCCGGGTTTGCCCCTTGACCGCGAGGTTGAGTTCGGTATAGACTTGTTACCCAGAATCGCGCCAGTGTCTATTGCCCCGTATAGGATGGCGCCGAAAGAATTGGTGGAGTTAAAGGCTCGGTTTCGAGTTCTTTGGGCGAGAGGTTTCATCCGTGAGTGTATCACCTTGGGAGCACACATGCTTTTGTTAAGAAGAAAGACGGTACTATGCGGATGTGTATAGACTACCGCCAGCTAAATAAGTTGACGATCAAAAACAAGTATCCGTTGCCCAGGATAGACGACTTGTTTGATCAGCTTAAGGGTGCATTGGTATTCTCTAAGATAGATCTTAGGTTGGGGTATCATCAACTCAAGGTGAAGGAGGCTGATATTTATAAGGCGGTATTTAGTACTCGGTATGGGCATTACGAGTTTCGTGATGCCATTCGGGTTGACCAATGCAAGCGGCATTCATGGACATGATGAATCGGTACATTCACCAGTATTTGGATCGATTAAATCGTGGTGTTTGACGACGACATTCCGGTGTACTCGAAATCGAGGAGGAACATGACGCGTATCTTCGGGTGGTGCTGCAGGTTTTGAGGAGAAAGCAATTTGTTCGCCAAGTTTAGTAAGTGCGAGTTCTGGCTTAAGGAGGTGACTTTCTTGGGTCATGTAGTATCAGCTAAGGGGATTAGGGTGGATCCTCGTAAGATCGAGGCAGTGTTGGATTGGAAACCACCTAAGTCGGTTGCGAGATTCAAGTTTTTTGGTTTGGCGAGGATACTATAGGAGGTTCGTGGAAGGTTTTTCTTTGATCGCGCCGTGGCCCGACTAAGTTGTTGAGAAAAGGGTTACATTTTGTGTGGTCCGAGAAACAAGAAAGAAAGTTTTGACAAGTTGAAGAAGATTCTGACTGAAGCTCTGGTTTTAATTCAGCCTGAGGCAGGGAAGGAATTCACAGTCTATTGTGATGCATCACATACTGGCTTAGGGTGTGTGGTGATGCAAGATGGAAAGGTGGTCGCTTATGCGTCTCGGCAATTAAGGCCTCATGAGGGTAACTACCCGACACATGACTTGGAGTTGGGCTGCGGTGGTTTTTGCCTTGAAGATTTGGAGGCATTACTTGTATGGGGAAAAGTCGATAGTCTACGGATCACAAGAGTCCGAAGTACCTCTTGACTCGAAAGATTTAAATTTGAGGCAGCGAAGGTGGATCGAGTTGTTGAAGGACTACGACTGCTCGATTGAGTACCATCCGGGTAAGGCTATCGTAGTAGCTGATGCGTTGAGCCGTAAGGTGGTAGTAGATCTGAGGTTGATGTTTGCTCACCTTAGTCTATATGACGACGGGAGTCTTTTCGCGAAATTGCAAGTAAGGCCGACTTGGATTGATCAGGTTAAGGAGAAAAAGCTGATGAAACACCCCAGACTCGGCCCACCAGCCTCGACCGGATCTGACATGTTCCTTCAGAAAAACTTAACTTAATTTTGTTTCCTGTTCTAGTAAAATAAGTCGATTATTAAAACAAGTTTGAAATTTTAACGAGTTGGAAACCAAGTTGTCATTCAAGTTTGTATTTCATTAAAACGTTTCCTTCATATTTCGTAAATTAAAAGAAAATGCCGGATTTTAGGGCTTATTAAGTTGAAAACCGTAAGTTGATTAGGTGATAAAACATCTGGAGTTGTTTTAAGAAAATATTTGATTACTCAATTGTTTACCGTCGCATAGACATGAAGTTTAAACGCTAAATTTAAAACAGTTAAATAGTGGCCTTATTACAAATTTAAAATACCAAATAAATCCCGAAAGAAAAGTATGCTAAAGAAAACGCAAAGTTTAACCATACGGAACCCGAAACCGCTGAGCATGGCCACCCCGTAGTCCTCGCTGACCCGATCCAATATACTAGGCATCACCTGCAAAAAGTTATCCCACGAAGAGTCAACAGACCCAATGTATAACGGCTACACCAAAAACCCAACCGATCATAACCTTAACCATAACATTTCAAAATCACATTTAAATAAGATGAAAAATGCAATCCCGAGCCCACCTAGATATCCATCCTCTACACACCACCCGTACCTGCCAATAACATCGTGGGGATTACTAAATCGACCCTCCAACCGCTACACACCCTCGAAGGCAGTCGCTCCAGACAACTACACATCGCCCTTATAATGTGGCATAGCCACCAGATAGTGTGACAGAGTCACCGAATTCCTAATATGTGACATAAGTCACCGGATACATAATATGTGACATAAGTAACCGAATAATGTGGTAAAAACCACCGGAACACTTCCCCTTAATCATTATCACCCATATGCCCATGCAACATACATATTATTCAGATACCATGCAACATACCTTACCCCATAGCCATAACGAAATCACATATATTTCATGTCAAATGTTTATACGTAGTGTTAAAGGATAACGTACCTGAATACACTGTACCACTGAATGGTACCCGTAGTCATAATCATTCATATTTCTTATTAAGACATGCTTAACATTAAAACTATTAATCTATCGGGAATTTAGTGTAGGGCTACACACCTGATAACAGTGAGAATGACACTCTCAACACCGACACTCTTGCTAGAAGGGATAACAATGATCACGTACGGCAGAAACTGAGCGTTTCTTGAATTTAGGGGTAGAAACTACCCCTTTCTCTCCTCCACTGGTACTCGCATCCATCGAATATCACTTAATCAGAAACCCGATTAATCGAAATGTAATAATCTAAACGAAAACACATCCATAACTTATCTAAATAACCTTACCGAAATAGATCTGAATCCCGAAGACTCCTCCTTTGCCTTTGTCGAACCCTTCCTATAACATCACCGTTAGAATCGGCTAACACTTAAAAGGTATGGCCTTTGGCCGAATACTCTAACCCCCTTACCTTGCTTGATTAAGTCCCGGAATCTATCACCTGCCCTTGAAGGTTGCCGAATTCCCTACATGACTTATGTTAGATTCGGCTTTATTGCATAAAACCTATAAAAGTGGCCCTTGGCCGAATGTTATATCTTGCTTACCTCGAATATCCAAATCCCGAAAGATCTCCTCTAACGTCGGCTACAATAAATTCTAAAACCCACCTTCATGGTTTCGGCCAAAGTGATATAGGGGATTAGAGCCCTTGATTTCGACAGACCAAGAAGGAAAAGAAAAGGAAAACAATCTAAAAAGAAATCCTTACCACGCAACTAGCCCGATTCGGTTTTACAACCACCCTTAAGAGTCGATGCACCAAAAAAAAAGACTACGAATGATAGATGAAGAATTCGGCTAGAGTACTATTCGATTTTGATGAATCCAAAAGAGAAAGGTATGATGGTGAAACTCAAATAAGGATTCGGCTTATAGGGGATTTTGGGAAGAAACACAATTGAGAGAGATGAAAAGATGATGGAACAAGGTTAAGATGAAAAGATGAAAGCTTAAGGGTTTTTGGCTAGAGTATTAGATGTATTCGGCTTTCAACAAAAGAATGGAGAGGAGAAATTTGGGATTTTAAGAGTTGCGGCAATGGTGACAATGAAAGAGAGGTTTCGGCTATCACAAGAGAAACAAAGAAGAAAGGTAGGGAGGGGAAACTAGATTCGGCTTAAAAGAAAACAAGTTGAGAGATGAAAGATGAGAGGAAAGTGACCTTAATGGTCTTTTGAAGTTTCGGCCAAGGTCTACCAAGTGAGAAAGGGTCGATTTCAGTGTGGTTTTGATTATGGAAGAAAAGAGTGAGAACTAGGAGAGAAAGAAGCTGAGTTTCGGCTAAAAGAAAGTGACCGATTTGGCACCCTCTTAGAGTCCCACATTCGGCCACCTCTTCCCTTCTCTCCCACTCCCCCATTTTTCTCCTAATTCTTCTCTTCTCCTCTCATTCAAAAGAGTTTGAATGAGTCAACACTTATCTTCCTTCTCAGCCGAATTTTCAAATGCATTGACCAAGTCTATCACTCATCCATTCAGAGTCCCTGTGCCGTCCAACTCTTCACTCCCCTTGATGCAAAAAGAACCTCCAAAATGCTCCCCCTACCGCTCGAAACTAGGTCCCTTCTCAACCCCGAGAGCCACTCTCTCTGTGCTCTAAGTGGCGCCTCCCTTGTCACTTTACCACCGGTTCCTTGTGTCATAACCCACACACAAAGTTTCTTAAGGCCTAACTTCCTTAGCTCCCCTTTTAATGTTTAAAATCAAATATTTTCCTATGGCTCCAACCTACATCCCAAGGTTCCCGAAGCCCCCAAAACACATACAAATCACACCCAAGCGTGCTACCACATACATTCAAGTTAAAACGCATAACCCCTAAATCTCGGATATTACAGTTCTACCCCCCTTAAAAATAATTTCGGCCTCGAAATTACCTGGCTAGAACAGATGAGGGTATTGCTGCCACATTGCTTCTTCCGGCTCCCAAGAAGCTTCTTCTAATCCATGGTTACGCCATAACACTTTGACTAGAGGAACTGATTTTCTCTGTAACACCTTCACATCTCGTTCCAGAATCTGAATCGGCTCTTCCTCGTAGGATAAATCTGGTCTCAGCTCTACCTCCTCAACTGGCACTACATGCGATGGATCCGATCGGTAACGACGTAGCATTGAAACATGAAACACATCGTGCATCTGCTTCAATTTCGAAGGCAACTCTAGCTGGTATGCCACTGGTCCAACTCGCTTCAAAACCCGATAAGGTCCTATAAACCTGGGACTTAACTTACCCTTACGTCCAAATCTCATCACCTTCTTCCACGGCGAAACTTTTAGAAACACCTGATCTCCCACATCAAACTCTATTTCTTTCCGCTTGAGATCTGCATACGACTTTTGTCTGTCAGATGCCTCCTTCAACCGTGCCCAAATTACCTTAACCTTTTCTTCCGATTCTGCCACAATCTTTGGACCTAAAACATGACGTTCCCCCAATTCCGTCCAACACGTAGGAGTGCGACACCTCCGTCCATACAGTGCTTCATACGGTGCCATCCGAATACTTGCTTTGTAACACCCCAAACTCGGACAAGACACCACGCCCGAATCTGGTATGTTACGGGGAAAAACGTCTTTGAGTGATCTGTTTTTTTTTTTTTCGTTTAGAAGTGGGGTGAAAACATAGTGAATTTGAGGAAAATTTGAGTAGGCTTGTTTGATTAGATTTTGAAAACTTATCCAAGTATATAGTTAAAGCGAGTTGATTTCATTTAGCACTTCCAATAGTTTCTTAGTGCCATTTTGAAACATTTTAGACTTAGTAGAAAATCGAGTTTGATTTGGAAATCATTTGAGTTTATTGTATAGCAAAACATAGCGAGATACCCGATGGTATAGTTTAAAACACATTGCGATATAATTTTGAAAACGTTGTCTTTCCAAGTTTTAGTAAAATTTCATGCCAAGTTATTTGTTAAGCAGGTTGAGAATCTAATTAAAGCATACCCATCATAAAACATAATTTAAAGGCCTTTTACAAATCCAAATTAAATCTCAAATCAAAATAAGTAAGCTAAAGTACCCAAAGTGAATAGTCGGAGCAAAACTTTTTATTAAAGCATGGCATGTGCACCCCGAGTCCACCCGACTCCATGTCGCGTCTACGGGTCACTGAAATGTCAAAGGAGAGGGTGAGTCGAATGACTCGAAGGCATAAATCCCGCTCCCGATGAAACAACATGCTAACACACATCATACATAGCAACATAATTAATGCAACCCGATCCTAACCATCCGTATCGCCTTTTCTACCCCGTGTGGTACCAAACCACTGGTGGTGCCAAACCACTGGTGACATATAGTCACAATGTGTTACCAAAACACTGGTGTCCCAAAGACACGTTTGTGCTACCCAAGCACTGGTGACCGAAGTCACAAATCCAATGATGGGGCCAACCCATTGTGTGATACCCAATCACTAGCAGACGATCCCATATCTCATGTGGGGCCAACCCACGGTGGTGTTAACCACAGGGACAAGTCACAATGAGGTGCCCAACCTCTGGTGTCCCAAAGACACAAATGTGCTACCAAAGCACTGGTGACCCGAAGTCACAATAATCAAATGATGGGGCCAACCCATCGTGTGATACCCAATCACTAGCAGACGATCCCATATCTCAAAGTGGGGCCAACCCACGGTGGTGTTAACCACAGGGACAAGTCGCAATGAGGTGCCCAACCTCTGGTGTCCCAAAGACACAAATGTGCTACCAAAGCACTTTGGTGACCCAAAGTCACAAAGTGTGTTACCAAAACACTTGGTGCTCGTCAAAGACAAATCATCACTGCCCCCTCCACTCATATCACCCATCAACAAACCAACTCATGTAATCATGCATGTCATACAAATTATGCATATCATGCTAATATGTTTGACTCATGCCCCATATCGCATACATACATAGTCATGATACCATATAGATCTCAGTAATCTAGTAACAATACTGACTTACCCGGATACGTACACATACCCCGTTTGGGTATCCAATAATCCATCATACTGTCATGATTTTAATAGGCAAACAGGTTTAATAACAATATCACTAAGTATGGGTGTGTTAGTTACACACCTGCTAACACGAAAGCCTTAGCTCCAAAGAACCGGTCTAAATCCCTCGATTACTCTGCTCCTATAATCGGCCAAACATAGGTTAGCCATCTATACCATTCGGCGATATCGGATAACACAAGAGGGTTAACACTTAAACCCTTACCTTGCGGATGGTTTGGTTTCCTACCAACCTCGAACCAACAATGGTTCCCTTACCGATCGGCCACCCTTTAACAAATGACAACGGTTAATCCTTTAATAACTTGACTTAATGAAAACTAAAAGAATATACTAAAAGAACTCGTTCTTACCACCACTTACCAACACTTAACGAAAAGAGAAGGCTTCTCTTGATTGTATCCCAAAATCAAATGTCCTATAATAAAATCGATTAAACACAAGAGATTAACACCCTTCACCCAATGCCGAAATCGGCCCTTAATCAAACCCAAATCGATAGAAGACAAGGGAGAGGAGGAATGGCCATTCGGCCAAGCACTTACCCAACACCAACCAATATTCGGCCAACAACCACCAGGAGAGGGGATAGATTCGGTCAACACTTAGAAAAAAAAATAAGAAAAGAATTCGGCTTTACACAAAGGGAGAAATACAAGAGAAAGATGAAAAGAGAGGGGTTGATATTTGGCCAACAATAGAAATGGGAAAAAGAAGAAGAACAAGAAAGTACTTTCGGTTCTTAAAAGAAGAAGAAATGAAGAAAAAGTTTTAGGGGTTAACTTTCGGCTATCAAAGTGTTAATAGGAGAAAGAAAATATGAGAACACTAGGGTGATGGTTTCGGCTCAACACACATGAAAAGGAAGAAAGATGGAAGGGCATTCAGCTATCAACAATATTGAAAGAACACACAAAACCAATTTTGGCAAGCTTTAGGGAGGTTTGATCTTTCGGTTTCAGGAAGAAAGATGGAGGAATTCTCTTGGAAAACAAATTCGGCTAGCTAAAAAAAGAGAGGATTTTTGCTTGACACAAAGTGACCGAATATGCACTAAAATTCAAAAATGAATTTCGGCACTCCCATATCCCCCTTGCCAAAACCGGCCACTCTCTCCACACACACCCCAACATTCGGCCACTACCCATATTTGCTCACAACCATCCATTCAAAACACTTTGAACAAGTCTCCTTCCTAAATTCACTCTCCACCCATCATTTGAACACTTTGACCTAGTCCATGGCGAGTTTGAGCGCCTACAAACTCTCCCTTCCTAGGCGTCAAAAAGAAAGCCAAAGGTGGCCACCCATGCAGCTTGAACACAAGACCTCTCCCTCCACCGCAAATGACGCCACACACACAAGCCTTAGTGGCGCCTATCCTGCCACTCCACCAGCTCCTTTCTTGTTCAACAAAACACCAAATAAAACTCTTATACCCCAGCTCCAACAGCTCCCCTGGCTTAACACCCAAAAGTCAAAATTTTCCCATTCACTCAGGCATACATTTAGACTTCAATTAAGCCCCCAAAACATAGAAATAGCCATGCAGCACACTAGACACATGCAATATCATGCAACAACAAAATAGCCCCTAACCCGGGATATTACAGTTCTACCCCCCTTAAAAATAATTTCGACCTCGAAATTACACGATCAAAAGAGTTGCGGGTATTCTTTGTCTCATCATATCCTCGGGTTCCCACGTAGCTTCTTCTACGCCATGATTCCGCCAAAGTACCTTAACCAAAGGCACGAGACTTTCTCGCAGACCTTCACATCCCGATCAAGAATGCGCACGGCGTTCCTCCTCCATGGTCAAATCGGATTTACCTCGATCTCTTCCACTTTGCTACCACATGCGACGGATCGGCGATAACGTCGAAGCATCGAAAGCGTGGAATACGTCGTGAATCGACTAAGCTCTGCGGCAACTCAAGGCGATCATGCCATCGGTCCAACTCGTCTCGAACCTTATACGGCCCAATGAACCTCGGACTTAGCTTGCCTTTCTTCCCGAATCTCAACACCTTTTTCCAAGGTGAGACCTTCAGAACACTCGATCCCCACAAATAACTCTATATCTCTTCGCTTAAGATCGGCATAAGACTTCTGCGGTCCGAAGCTTCCTTCAATCGAGTGAATCAACTTAACCTTGTCTTCGGTCTCGACAACCAACTCGGGTCCTAACAACCGGCGTTCACCTAACTCGAGTCCAACACGTGGGTGGCGACATTTCCTACCATACAACGCCTCATACGGTGCCATCTTGATGCTCGCTTGGTAATCGTTGTTGTAGGCAAACTCAGCTAATGGTAGAAACTCCTCCCAACTACCTCAAAATCCAAGATACAACCTCTCGGCATATCCTCTAAGATCTGAATGACCCTTTCTCGATTGACCGTCGATTTGCGGGTGGCCGCGTCTTTGAAATCAAACGAGTACCCGAGCACGATGCGGTGCTTTCGGAACCTTGGCGTGAATCTAGGATCCCTATCCGAGATTATCGAAACGGCACACCGTGCAACCTCACTATCTCGACACATACGACCGCTGGCTTCGAAGTGAGTAGTCAACCCTCACCGGAATAAAGTGAGTGATTTAGTCGATCGATCCACCACTACCCAAAGCTGAATCTTTCTTGCTTGGCGTAGCGGTAACCCACCGACGAAATCCATGGTTATCCTTTCCCACTTCCACTGAGGAATCTTCACAGTGAAGCAACCCAGACGGCAATGATGTTCACCTTGACCTGTGACAAGTCGGACACTTCCCAACAAACTCTGTCACCTCCTTCTTCAAGCCGAGCCACCAAAAGCGCTCTCTAAGATCCTATACATCTTACTATCTCCGGGATGCATAGCATAAGGATCGCTATGTGCGTCTGAAGAATGTGTTTTGCCTCGACTCAACATCTTTAGGCATACAAGCCTTACCTTGAAAACACGAGAACCCCATCACGGACAAGGCGTAACCCTCCAAACCACCATCCGCACTGCAACCTTCGCGCACTCGAACCTCATCCAATAAGCTGTTTCTCTCTCGATCTGCTCAACCCAAGTAGGCTTAACTTTGCAACTCTGCGAGAATACTCCGTCGTCATACAAACTCAAATGGGCAAACAATGCTCTTAAGTCCGAAAGCGACCTTACGGCTCAGCGCGTCCGCCACCACGTTAGCCTTGCCGGATGATACTCAATCGAGCAGTCATAATCTTTCAACCTTTCGACCCATCTGCGGCGCCTCAAATTCAAATCCTTCCGAGTCGGTAGATACTTGATTCTTACGATGCGTGTAGACTATCGATCTCTCTCCGTACAAGTAGTGCCTCCAAATCTTTAAAGCGAAGACCACGGCCGCTAGCTCCAAATCGTCGTCGGATAGTTGACCTCATGTGACCTCGGTATCGAGAAGCGTAAGCCACAACCTTACCTTCTTGCATCGGCACACAACCCAAGCCCGTATGTGATGCATCGCAATAGACTGTGAATTCCTTACCGGCCTCGAGTTGAATTAAAACGGAGCTTGGTCAAAATCTTCTTTAACTTATCGAAGCATTCCTGCTTGTTTCTCGATCCATACAAACGGAACTTCTTTCCTCGAACTTGGTCATCGGTGCGCTATCAACGAAAACCCTCAACAAAACTTGGTAGTATCGGCCAAACCAGAAAACTCGAATCTCGACCACCGACCTGGCGGCTTCCAATCCAAAATCGCCTCAATCTTACGAGGATCTACTCGAATCCCCTCGGCCGACACTACATGACCCAAGAAAGTCACTTCTCTAAGCGAACTTCGCACTTCTGAACTTAGCATAGAGTCATTTTTTCCTCAAAATCTGCAACACCACTCGCAAATGCTTATCATGCTCTTCCTCTGTCCTTGAGTACACCAAGATGTCGTCTATGAAAACCACGACGAATGATCCGGATCTTCGTTGAAACACCTATTCATCATATCCATAAACGCTGCCGGTCGCGTTAGTCAACCGACGACGGCATTACGAGAATTCGTAGTGCCCATACCGAGTCCGAAACGCTGTTTTATGGATATCGACCTCCTTAACTCTTAGCGGTGATACCCGGACCTCAAGTCGATCTTGAGAATACCGCGACCCCCTTCACCGATCAAACAAGTCATCTATCCGTGGTAACGGATACTTGTTTTTAATCGTCGACTTGTTCAATGGCGGTAGTCTATACACATCCGCATCGTGCCATCTTTCTTCTTGACAAAAAATGCAGCGCGCGCCATGGCGAAACACTTGGCTTTGATGAAACCTCTATCCAATAACTCCTGGATCCGAGCCTTAAGCTCCACCAATTCCTTTGGCGCCATCCTATACGGAGCAATAGACACTTTGCGCGCGATTCGGATAATAGATCTATTCCGAACTCTACCTCGCGATCGGCGGCAAACCGAAGCTCCTCGGGAAAAACATCGGCAAAATCCTTAACAGATGCGAACCTTCTCCACAAGGTAGACTCATTAGCCTCCAAGGCATACACATGAACCACATATGCTTCACGACCTTTCGACCATCTTCTGCGCCTTGAGCGGATACCACATTAGATAAGTAATCTCTCCTATTACCTATCATAGCCACCTCTTCACCCTCAACCGTCTTAAGAACCATGCGCTTGGCGCGCAATCCAACCTCGCTGGTACTTGACCAACCAATCCATCCCAAGAATCGGATCGAACTCCCCAAGCGGCGGCTCCATCGGATCGGCGGCGAACACTACCCCTTGGAGTTCTAAGGGTACCTCTCTAAGCAGTTTATCTACTACTACGGAGCGACATAGAGGCTAATCACGGTCACACCGCCTAGAAGATATCTCGAGTCTAAATCCGGGGTCTCTACTATACTCGGCAACATAAGAGTGCGTTGAACCCACATCAATCAAAGCAATATAAGGAGAACCAAAAATCAAAAACGTACCGGTTATGACGTCCGGTGCGTCGCCCTCCTCTCGGCGCCTCGCAGCATACACTAATCCAGGCTGTCTAGCACCAAAACTATTCGCACCTCGCCGGTGCTCCACGGCCCCGACCGGACCCATTACCACCTCTGCCATTACCACGGCCCCTCTGCGGTGGCGGTCCATTACCTCTGAGCGATTACGGCCGCCTCTCGGGTGAATCCTAGCCAACCTACGCGGACAATCCCTCACCACGATGCTCTAGAGAACCACACTCGAAAGCAACCTTTTCCTCCGATCCAGCCCACCCCAATGAGATTTCCCACAGATCACCTCTGCGGCGGTCCACGCTTAGCGACAACAAACCTAGCGGTGGTTCGGCCCACTCGGTCTAGCCCTCTTCTGCGGATTACCCGGCGACCCGGAGGACCCAAAGCTCCTCTTATGTCTATTTACGACCATGCCTGCCTCGCGGCTCCTTAACACCTCGGCCACCTTAGCCTTCTCAACTAAGGCGACAAACTCGCGCTCTGGCGAGAGCAATCAGCGACCTCAAGTCGTCCGTAGACCATCCTCGAAATGAACACACCTCTCATGCTCGGTGGCCACAATGCCCCACGGCATACCTACTCACTTCAGGGAACTCGGCCTGCGTGCTCGAATGACGATTTACTCCCCTGAACAAGCCTCGGAAAAGCCTTTCACGGGAGTCGATATAACTAGCTCCGATGTATTTCTTTTGATATGCGACCACTGAAATAATCCCATGTTAGATCCTCTGCTTTGCCACCTTGTCTCGAACCGTGAGCCACCAGCGATATGACTCATCCGGAGAAGCGTCGATGCCCTTGACTTCTCTTGGTATCATCAGTCGGATCATCCATGATCCGCTCGATTGCCTCTGCCGATGTTCGCGATCTTTGGGAGCAACACGAAACACCTCGGAAGAATTCGGCCCCATTGGCCCGAAGTCGCTCGAGAAACAATTTCCTAACTCCGCACCACCACCTACACTAGCTACTCTTTCCAACACTCGCGGCATCGCTTTGTGACAACTGCGTCGTCCCGATCGATCTTGGAACTCACCACCTCCGGTGGTGGCGAGCCCGGTATCTCATTTTCTCGACCCACGACCCGGATCCTACGGGCTCGAAACTGTCATCCTACCACGACCTGCGTCCCACGACCACGTCCACCTCTAGCGCTCATGACTAAACTTCCTACGTGTCGATTAAGAATTTTATGCATCGATATTTATTCCACTTGTTTAAAAGCAAGTCTTATGAATATTTTAAGAGGATTTGTTCTCGCGAGTTCACGAGAATCCTATCGGTTTCAATCTCTAAAGTAGTATACTATTGCTATTCATCAAATCATATCACATCCAATCAATTCACAAGCAATAGTACGCAGGTACTTACAGGCGGCCCAGTGCAGGAGACTCGGTGCCATGCCTTTCAAACCATACTTTAAGAATAAAGACTAACAAAACAACCTTTTGAAAACATTTTGGGCCTCGGGCCCACAGTAGAAACCTTTGAACTTGGCTCATATACACAATTGTAACACCCCAAACTCGGACAAGACACCACGCCCGAATCGGTATGTTCTGGGGAAAAACGTCTTTGAGTGATCTGTTTCTTTTTTTTTTTAGTTTAGAAGTGGGGTGAAAACATAGTGAATTTGAGGAAAATTTGAGTAGGCTTGTTTGATTAGATTTTGAAAACTTATCCAAGTATATAGTTAAAGCGAGTTGATTTCATTTAGCACTTCCAATAGTTTCTTAGTGCCATTTTGAAACATTTTAGACTTAGTAGAAAATCGAGTTTGATTTGGAAATCATTTGAGTTTATTGTATAGCAAAACATAGCGAGATACCCGATGGTATAGTTTAAAACACATTGCGATATAATTTTGAAAGCGTTGTCTTTCCAAGTTTTAGTAAAATTTCATGCCAAGTTATTTGTTAAGCGGTTGAGAATCTAATTAAAGCATACCCATCATAAAACATAATTTAAAGGCCTTTTACAAATCCAAATTAAATCTCAAATCAAAATAAGTAAGCTAAAGTACCCAAAGTGAATAGTCGAGACAAAACTTTTTATTAAAGCATGGCATGTGCACCCCGAGTCCACCCCACTCCATGTCGCGTCTACGGGTCACTGAAATGTCAAAGGAGAGGGTGAGTCGAATGACTCGATGCATAAATCCGCTCCCGATGAAACAACATGCTAACACACATCATACATAGCAACATAATTAATGCAACCCGATCCTAACCATCCGTATCGCCTTTTCTACCCCCGTGTGGTACCAAACCACTTGGTGGTGCCAAACCACCTGGTGACATATAGTCACAATGTGTTACCAAAACACTGGTGTCCCAAAGACACGTTTGTGCTACCAAGCACTGGTGACCGAAGTCACAAATCCAATGATGGGGCCAACCCATCGTGTGATACCCAATCACTAGCGAGACGATCCCATATCTCATGTGGGGCCAACCCACGGTGGTGTTAACCACGAGGACAAATCGCAATGAGGTGCCCAACCTCTGGTGTCCCAAAGACACAAATGTGCTACCAAAGCCTTTGGTGACCCGAAGTCACAATAATCGAATGATGGGGCCAACCCATCGTGTGATACCCAATCACTAGCGACGATCCCATATCTCAAAGTGGGGCCAACCCACGGTGGTGTTAACCACGGGGACAAGTCGCAATGAGGTGCCCAACCTCTCGGTGTCCCAAAGACACAAATGTGCTACCAAAGCACTTTGGTGACCCAAAGTCACAAAGTGTGTTACCAAAACAACGGTGCTCGTCGGCACAAATCATCACCGCCCCTCCACTCATATCACCCATCAACAAACCAACTCATGTAATCATGCATGTCATACAAATTATGCATATCATGCTAATATGTTTGACTCATGCCCCATATCACATACATACATAGTCATGATACCATATAGATCATCGGTAATCTAGTAACAATCTTGACTTACCCGATACGTACACATACCCCGTTTGGGTATCAATAATCCATCATCTTTGTCATGATTTTAATAGGCAAACGGGTTTAATAACAATATCACTAAGTATGGGTGTGTTAGTTACACACTGCTAACACGAAAGCCTTAGCTCCAAAGAACCGGGTCTAAATCCTCGATTACTCTGCTCCTATAATCGGCCAAACATAGGTTAGCCATCTATACCATTCGGCGATATCGGATAACACAAGAGGGTTAACACTTAAACCCTTACCTTGCAGATGGTTTGGTTTCCTACCAACCTCGAACCAACAATGGTTCCCTTACCATCGGCCACCCTTTAACAAATGACAACGGTTAATCCTTTAATAACTTGACTTAATGAAAACTAAAAGAATATACTAAAAGAACTCGTTCTTACCACCACTTACCAACGAAATTAACGAAAGAGAAGGCTTCTCTTGATTGTATCCCAAAATCCAAATGTCCTATAATAAAATCGATTAAACACAAGAGATTAACACCCTTCACCCAATGCCGAAATCGGCCCTTAATCAAACCCAAATCGATAGAAGACAAGGGAGAGGAGGAATGGCCATTCGGCCAAGCACTTACCCAACACCAACCAATATTCGGCCAACAACCACCGGGAGAGGGATAGATTCGGTCAACACTTAGAAAAAAATAAGAAAAGAATTCGGCTTTACACAAAGGGAGAAATACAAGAGAAAGATGAAAAGAGAGGGGTTGATATTTGGCCAACAATAGAAATGGGAAAAGAAGAAGAACAAGAAAGTACTTTCGGTTCTTAAAGAAGAAGAAATGAAGAAAAAGTTTTGGGGTTAACTTTCGGCTATCAAAGTGTTAATAGGAGAAAAAAATATGAGAACACTAGGGTGATGGTTTCGGCTCAACACACATGAAAAGGAAGAAAGATGGAAGGGCATTCAGCTATCAACAATATTGAAAGAACACACAAAACCAATTTTGGCAAGCTTTAGGAGGTTTGATCTTTCGGTTTCAGGAAGAAAGATGGAGGAATTCTCTTGGAAAACAAATTCGGCTAGCTAACAAAGAGAGGATTTTTGCTTGACACAAAGTGACCGAATATGCACTAAAATTCAAAAATGAATTTCGGCACTCCCATATCCCCCTTGCCAAAACCGCCACTCTCTCCACACACACCCCAACATTCGGCCACTACCCATATTTGCTCACAACCATCCATTCAAAACACTTTGAACAAGTCTCCTTCCTAAATTCACTCTCCACCCATCATTTGAACACTTTGACCTAGTCCATGGCGAGTTTGAGCGCCTACAAACTCTCCCTTCCTAGGCGTCAAAAGAAAGCCAAAAGGTGGCCACCCACGGCTTGAACACAAGACCTCTCCCTCTTGCAAATGACGCCACACACACAAGCCTTAGTGGCGCCTATCCTGCCACTCCACCAGCTCCTTTCTTGTTCAACAAAACACCAAATAAAACTCTTATACCCTAGCTCCAACGGCTCCCGGCTTAACACCCAAAAGTCAAAATTTTCCCATTCACTCGGGCATACATTTAGACTTCAATTAAGCCCCCAAAACATAGAAATAGCCACGCAGCACACTAGACACATGCAATATCATGCAACAACAAAACAGCCCCCTAACCCGGGATATTACATGCTTGATAGCTGTTATTATACGCAAATTCCGCTAAAGGCAAGAACTCCTCCCAGCTTCCTCTGAAGTCTATCATGCAACCCCTCAACATATCTTCTAACACTTGAATTACCCGCTCAGACTGGCCGTCCGTCTGCGGATGAAATGCCGTGCTGAAGTCTAACCTAGTGCCTAATGCCTGATGTAGTGCTTTCCAAAACCGAGATGTAAACCTCGGATCCCTATCCGAAATAATCGACACTGGCACTCCGTGCAGCCTCACAATTTCTGCCACATACAATTTTGCCAACCTCTGTAAAGAATAGTCAACCCGCACTGGTATGAAATGTGCGGACTTTGTCAACCGATCCACTATCACCCATACCGAGTCCTTCTCAGTAGGCGTAAGAGGAAGCCCACTAACGAAGTCCATGGTAATTCTCTCCCACTTCCATTGCGGAATCTTTATCGGCTGAAGCAACCCCGACGGTACTTGGTGTTCAGCTTTAACCTGCTGACATGTTAAGCACTTCCCTACAAATTCTGTAACTTCCTACTTAAGACCAGGCCACCAAAACTGATCCCGTAGATCCCTGTATAACTTACTTCCTCCAGAATGCATAGCATAAGGACTACTATGCGATTCCCGAAGAATTCTCTGCCTTAATTCCTCATCCTTCGGCATATAGACCTTGCCCCGAAAACACAGCACTCCATCACTATTTACACCATAGTCTTCCAATTCCCCATTCTGCACCTGCCGTAACTTAGCACTCAGATCATCATCTGCCAACTGTCTTTCTTTCACCTGACTCATCCATGTCGGTTTTACTTGTAACTCTGCTAGCAAACTTCCGTCGTCATACAGGCTAAGATGTGCAAACATTGCCCTCAGATCCGACACTACTTTCCGACTTAGGGCATCTGCCACTACATTCGCCTTACCCGGGTGATACTCTATAGAACAATCATAGTCTTTCAATAACTCCACCCACCTTCATTTGTCTCAAATTTAGCTCATACGGGTCAACAAATACTTTAGACTCTTATGGTCCGTATAGATCACTGACTTTTCTCCATATAAATAATGCCTCCATACTTTTAGCGTGAAAACCACAGCAGTTAATTCCAAGTCATGTGTCGGATAATTAACCTCATGTGCCCTTAATTACCGAGACGCATAAGCGACCACCTTCCCGTCTTGCATAAGAACGCATCCCAATCCTGTGTGAGAAGCATCACAATACACCACAAAATCTTTCCTTGCCTCAGGCTGAATCAAAACTAGAGCTTCTGTCAAGACCCTCTTAAGCCTCTCGAAGCTCTACTGCTGCTTATCTGTCCATACGAAAGGTACCTCCTTTCTCAACAATTTCGTCAGAGGTGCTGCTATTGACGAGAACCCTTCGACAAATCTTCTGTAGTAGCCTGCTAACCCCAAGAAACTACGAACCTCCGCCACAGACTTAGGTGGTTTCCAATCCAACACTACCTCAGTCTTCCGAGGATCCACCATTATCCCTTCTGCAGACACCACAAGCCCTAAAAACGCAACTTCCTTCAACCAGAATTCGCACTTGCTGAACTTGGCAAATAGCTTCTTTTCCCTTAACACTTGTAATACTACCCGGAGATGTTCATCATGTTCTTCCTCAGACTTGGAATACACTAGGATGTCGTCTATAAACACAACGACAAACTGATCTAAGTAGGGTTGGAAAACCTGAATCATCATATCCATGAATGCAGCTGGGGCATTCGTCAATCCGAACGGCATTACTAAGAACTCATAATGCCCGTATCTTGTCTGGAAAGCTGTCTTATAGATATCTGCTTCCTTCACCTTAAGCTGATGGTATCCTGACCTGAGATCTATCTTTGAGAATACTGCGGCCCCCTTAAGCTGATCGAACAAGTCGTCTATCCTTGGCAAAGGGTACTTGTTCTTGATGGTAAACTTATTCAACTGCCGGTAATCTATGCACATACGCATAGTCCCGTCCTTCTTCTTCACGAATAGGACCGGTGCTCCTTATGGAGACACACTGGGTCGGATAAACCCACGATCAAGCAACTCTTGGATCTGAGCCTTGAGCTCAACTAACTCCTTTGGTGCCATTCATGCGGAGTGATAGATCTTGGCGTATGCACGGCAACAAGTCAATCCCAAATTCCACCTCACGGTCCGGAGGCAACCCTTGAAGTTCTTCCGAAAAAACATCCACAAACTCTTTTACCGTCCTGACCTCTTCTACAGCTGCTTCCTTAGCCTCCAAGGCACTGACAAACATTAGAAAAGCCATACATCCCTTTCTTACCATCTTCTCTGCCTTAAGGGCAGACACTACATTCGACAGATAATTCCTCCTTTCACCCATCATCACAATCTCATTGTCATCAGAAGTCCTCAACGACAAGCGCTTAGCAGCACAGTCCACATTCGCACGGTACTTCACTAGCCAGTCTATGCCTAAGATTAGGTCAAATTCCCCGAATGGCAACTCCATCAGGTTAGCCGAAAACTACGCCCTTGAACTTCTAAAGGCACTTCTCTAAAGAGCTTGTCTACTACTACTGCTTTTGCCCTAAAGGACTAAATCACAGTCATCTTCCTAGATGCAGTCTCAAAGTTCACATGCGAGTTCCGGACACCTCACTAGCGATGTAAGAATGAGTTGACCCTATATCTATCAGAGCAATAAAGGGTAATCCAAAAATAAGGAACGTACCCGTTATGACGTCAGGTGCATCACCATCCTCCCTCCGACGAACCGCATATACCAGACCTGCCTGTGTCGTCTCCGTGTTACCACTACCTCTGCCTGGTGTTCCGCGACCTCTACCAGAACCATTATCTCTGCCAACCGGACCACGACCCCTCGACGGCTGCTGTCCACCTCTGCCAGCCTGATTAAAACCCTGACCTGTTGGTTGGCCCCTATCTGCATCCACCGGACAGTCTCTAATCATATGATCTTTGGACCCACACTTAAAACATCCCCCTGTCTTTTTCCAACATTCTCCCGGGTGCATCTTTCCACACTGAGCACAAGTCTGATCTTGTCCTCTCGCGACAACTCTCTTGACCTCACGGCCCATCAACTCTAGGTCTCTTTTGAAAATTCCCGGATGACCCTGAACACCCATAGTTCCTCTTATTCCTACCCTGGCCTCTGTCGCGGTTCTATCTATCGGTCCGCTTAACTTCTTCAGCTATCCGAGCCTTATCCACTAAGATTGCAAAGTCTCTTTCCCTCTGCAGAGCAATCAACACTCGCAGCTCATCTCTCAGTCCATCCTCGAATCTGACACACTGCTCATAATCAGTAGCTACAATCCCTCTGGCATATCGACTTAACCGCAAAAACTCCCCTTCGTACTCCACTACCAACTTGCTTCCTTGTACTAAATTTAGAAACGCCTTTCTCTACGAGTCTATGTAGCTAGCTCTGGCATATTTTCCCTCGAACTTAATCTTAAAATACCCCCAATCCACTCGATCTGCAGGGGTACCCTCTCTGACAGTGAGCCACCACTGATAGGCCTCATCTCGAAGCGAAAGAAAACAAAGACCTTTAAGCTTCTCCTCGGCGGTCACGGTCCAAGTCGTCCATGATCCTCTCAAGCGCCTCTAACCAAGATCCTCTATATTCGGAGCTACCCCAGATACTCCTCTGAAAACCTCTGCTCCATTCGCCCTATGTCTCTCAGATACTGACTTTCGAGCCCCATTTCCCAAACTAGCTCCGGCTACTCGCTCTAAAACTCGCGGCATAGCTGCGCGATACGTCGTCATCTCCTCCATGCGCTCCACGAAATTCCGCCTCTACAGATAGGTGGCGGCGCCTCATTTTCTAACCACGACCGGACCTCGACCGGTTCCGACACGATCATCCACCTGCCGGCGTCCACGAGTATTACGACCACGTCCCCTAAAACTCATGTCTACCATCGCGGTTTATCTATTTTGACGAAATTTTTATGCATTAGGATCTTTTCACTTCTTGTTTAAAGAGAAGTTTTATGCAATAGAGTTTTAATCAGTGGTTTTTCCGTAGAAGTACACATATACCTAAAGTCCATAATATAGTTTCCCTATGCCTATTATCTAAAGCATCATACATTAACATATTTAAACAAATTTACTAACTACAGTACTTACATGGCAGACCTGGGCCGAGAACTCGGGTGCCATGCTTCCATAGAACCATTTTAACCAAAGATTTTCAAAAACCCATTTTGGCTCAAATTTTGAAAACGTTGTGGGCTTCAAAACCCAAGGCCGAGTGTTTAAAACTGGGCTCTGATACCAAGTTGAAACACCCCAAACCCGGCCCACCAGCCTCGACCGGATCTGACATGTTCCTTCAGAAAAACTCAACTTAATTTTGTTTCCTGTTCTAGTAAAATAAGTCGATTATTAAAACAAGTTTGAAATTTTAACGAGTTGGAAACCAAGTTGTCATTCAAGTTTGTATTTCATTAAAACGTTTCCTTCATATTTCATAAATTAAAAGAAAATGCCAGATTTTAGGGCTTATTAAGTTGAAAACCGTAAGTTGATTAGGTGATAAAACATCTGAAGTTGTTTTAAGAAAATATCTGATTACTCAATTGTTTACCGTCGCATAGACATGAAGTTTAAACGCTAAATTTAAAACAGTTAAATAGTGGCCTTATTACAAATTTAAAATACCAAATAAATCCCGAAAGAAAAGTATGCTAAAGAAAACGTAAAGTTCAACCATACGGAACCCGAAACCGCTGAGCATGGCCACCCCGTAGTCCTCGTTGACCGATCCAATATACTAGGCATCACCGCAAAGTTAGCCCACGAAGGGTGAGTCAACGGACCCAATGTATAACGGCTACACCAAAACCCAACCGATCATAACCTTAACCATAACATTTCAAAATCACATTTAAATAAGATGAAAAATGCAATCCCGAGCCCACCTAGATATCCATCCTCTACACACCACCCGTACCTGCCAATCACACCGTGGGATTACTAAATCGACCCTCCAACCGCTACACACCCTCGAAGCGATCCACTGCAGACAACTACACATCGCCCTTATAATGTGGCATAGCCACCAGATAGTGTGACAGAGTCACCGAATTCATAATATGTGACATAAGTCACCGGATACATAATATGTGACATAAGTCACCGGATAATGTGGTAAAAACCACCGGAACACTTCCCCTTAATCATTATCACCCATATGCCCATGCAACATACATATTATTCAGATACCATGCGACACACCTTACCCCATAGTCATAACGAAATCACATATATTTCATGTCAAATGTTTATACGTAGTGTTAAAGGATAACGTACCTGAATACACTGTACCACTGAATGGTACCCGTAGTCATAATCATTCATATTTCTTATTAACACATGCTTAACATTAAAACGATTAATCTATCGGGAATTTAGTGTAGGGCTACACACCTGATAACAGTGAGAATGACACTCTCAACACCGACACTCTCGCTAGCAGGGATAACAATGATTTGCTTATCCCTTTCCGATGTTGGCCCACACCCCGGTGGCCAATCACGTACGGCAAAAACCGAGCGTTTCTTGAATTTAGAGGTAGAAACTACCCCTTTCTCTCCTCCACTGGTACTCGCATCCATCGAATATCACTTAATCAGAAACCCGGTTAATCAATATGTAATAATCTAAACGAAAACACATCCATAACTTATCTAAACACCCTTACCGAAATAGATCTGAATCTCGAAGACTCCTCCTTTGCCTTTGTCGAACCCTTCCTATAACATCACCGTTAGAACCGGCTAACACTTAAGAGGTATGGCCTTTTGCCGAATACTCCAACCCCCTTACCTTGCTTGATTAAGTCCCGGAATCTATCACCTGTCCTTGAAGGTTGCCGAAATCCCTACATGACTTATGTTAGATTCGGCTTTATTGCATAAAACCTATAAAAGTGGCCCTTGGCTGAATGTTATATCTTGCTTACCTCGAATATCCAAATCCCAAAAGATCTCCTCTAATGTCAGCTACAATAAATTCTGAAACCCACCTTCATGGTTTCGGCCAAAGAGATATAGGGGATTAGAGCCCTTGATTTCGACATACCAAGAAGGAAAAGAAAAGGAAAATAATCTAAAAAGAAATCCTTACCATGCAACTAGCCCGATTCGATTTTACAACCACCCTTGAGAGTCGATGCACCAAAAAAAAAGACTACGAACGATAGATGAAGAATTCGGCTAGAGTACTATTCGATTTTGATGAATCCAAAAGAGAAAGGTATGATGTTGAAACTCAAATAAAGATTCGGCTTATAGGGGATTTTGGGAAGAAACTTTATTGAGAGTGATGAATAGATGATGGAACAAGGTTAAGATGAAAAGATGAAAGCTTTAAGTGTATTCGGCTAGAGTATTAGGTGTATTTGGCTTTCAAAAAAAGAATGGAGAGGAGAAGTTTGGGATTTTAAGAGTTGCGGCAATGGTGAGAATGAAAGAGAAGTTTCGGCTATCACAAGAGAAACAAAGAAGAAAGCTAGGGAGGGGAAACTAGATTCGGCTTAAAAGAAAACAAGTTGAGAGATGAAAGATGAGAGGCAAGTGACCTTAATGGTCTTTTGAAGTTTCGGCCAAGGTCTACCAAGTGAGAAAAGGGTCGATTTCAGTGTGGTTTTGATTATGGAAGAAAAGAGTGAGGACTAGGAGAGAAAGAAGCTGAGTTTCGGCTAAAAGAAAGTGACCGATTTGGCACCCTCTTAGAGTCCCACATTCGACCACCTCTTCCCTTCTCTCCCACTCCCCCATTTTTCTCCTAATTCTTCTCTTCTCCTCTCATTCAAAAGAGTTTGAGTGAGTCAACACTTATCTTCCTTCTTAGCCGAATTTTCAAATGCATTGACCAAGTCTATCACTCATCCATTCAGAGTCCCTGTGCCGTCCAACTCTTCACTCCCCTTGACGCAAAAAGAACCTCCAAAATGCTCCCCCTACCGCTCGAACCTAGGTCCCTTCTCAACCCCTGAGGCGTCACTCTCCTGTGCTCTAAGTGGCACCTCCCTTGCCACTTTACCAGCTGGTTCCTTGTGTCATAACCCACACACAAAGTTTCTTAAGGCCTAGCTTCCTTAGCTCCCCTTTCAATGTTTAAAATCAAATATTTTTCTATGGCTCCAACCTACATCCCAAGGTTCCCGAAGCCCCCAAAACACATACAAATCACACCCAAGCGTGCTACCACATACATTCAAGTTAAAACGCATAACCCCTAAATCCCAGATATTACAGCTGATAGATGAGGTTTTGAGTGCTCGGAGGTTGCAAGTGCAGAATGGTGAATCGAAGGGTTACAACTTGGGCAGTGATGGAGTACTGTGTTTTTAGGGGAAAGTATGTATGCCAAAGGATGTTGAATTGAGACAGCGGATTCTTTAGGAAGCTCATAACAGCCCATACGCTATGCATCTTGGAGGCAGTAAGATGTATCGTGATTTGAGGGAACAGTTCTGGTGGCCATGGCTTAAACGGGAAGTAACTGAGTTTGTGGGCAAGTGTCTTACATGCCAGCAAGTCAAAGCTGAGCATCAGTTACTGTCAGGACTATTGCAGTCGGTCAAGATCCCGCAATGGAAGTGGGAAAGGATTACCATGGACTTCGTCAGTGGGCTACCCCTTACGCCTAGCAAGAAAGACTCGGTTTGGGTAATTGTGGATCGTCGACTAAATCGACTCATTTCATACCATCGAGTTGACTTTTTGCTCCGTTTAGCCAAGTTGTATGTGGCGAGATAGTAAGGTTGCATGGAGTGCCAGTGTCAATTATTTCGATAGGGATCCCGTGTTCACGCGAGGTTCGGAAAGCTTTGCATCAAAGTTGGGTGCGAGGTTGGATTTGATGACGACTTTTCACCCGCGATCGATGGATGCGGCTGAGAGGGTAATCCAAATTTTGGAAGATATGTTAAGAAATGTGTTCTGGATTTCAGCGGTAGTTGGGAAGAGTATCTACCATTGGCGAGTTAAACTTATAATAACAGATTATCAGCGAGCATTCGGATGGCACCATATGAGGCACTATATGGACGGAAATGTCGTACTCCGACGTGTTGGACAGAACTGGGTGAACGGCAGATGTTGGGTCCAGAGTTGGTGACAGAAATAGAGGATAAGGTTAAGGTGATTCGGGCTCGTCTTAAGGAGGCGTCGGACAGGCAGAAGTCCTACGCCGATCTTAAGCGCAGGGATATAGAGTATGCAGTGGGTGACAAGGTCTTTCTGAAGGTATCGCCATGGAAAAAAGTGTTGAGATTTGGGCGAAAGGGCAAGCTGAGCCCTAGGTTTATCGGGCCGTATACGGTGTTGAGGCGAGTGGGACTAGTAGCTTATCAGCTCAAATTGCCAGTAGAGTTAAGTCAGATTCACGACGTGTTCCATGTCTCAATGCTCAGGCGCTATCGATCAAATTCGTCGCATGTTGTGCCAGTTGAGGAGATAGAGGTGAGCTCAGACTTGTCTTTCGAGGAGGAACCGGTACAGATTTTGTATCGGGATGTCAAAGTTCTGCGTAGGAAGTCAGTTCCCTTGGTGAAAGTATTATGGCAGAACCATGGTACGGAGGAGGCCACGTGGGAACCGGAGGATGCGATGCGGCAGCAATACCTCAACTCTTACGACCGGTAATTTTGAGGCCGAAATTATTTTTAAGGGGATAGAACCTAATATCCTTAAATTGGGGTCTCTGCATTTTGTGTGTTTGCATGTGATGATATGCCCTCTTGTGCTAGTTTAGGGTGTTTTGGGGTCTAGGCATGACCTCGGGTTATGCCCGAGACATGGCAAAATTTTTGTTTTAGTACTTAGGAAGAGGGAGCTAAGGAAGTTAGGGGTTAAAAGAAATTGTTGGAGGTTTAGGCGAGTAACCTAGTGGCAAAGTGGCAAAGGAGGCGCCACTAAGGTACCAGGAAGGTGACGCCACATGCAGGGAAGGAGAGCTCAGGTTCGAGCAGCATAAATCCCACTTTCTAGTTATTCTTTTTCACGCCAAGTTGAGAAGGAGGAGTGCTCGGGTAGGACGCTGTTGGGAAGATATGGATCAAGCTGACAGATTTAAAATATGTGGAGAAGAGAGATTTTAGCTGGTGGACTCATTCAAAAGAGTTTGAATGAGTGGAAGAGAGGTTTTTGTGGAGAAAAAGGAGGAGTTTTAGAGGGGGAGAGTTCAGCCGAATATGGGAAGGTATTTTGGGCAAGTGCAATCGGTTTTGGGGTTCTTTGGAGGGTGGCCGAATATGCTATGGGAGCTAGCTAGAGTCGGCTAGCTTAGAAGGTCTTTTTCTTTTCGTTGAGTATAAAAACTGAAACCCGATGGGCTTTTGCTTTCTTTCTTTTTTGGTAACTCTTGTAATTAGCCAAACCACTCGTGCCATTTCTTTTGAAGAGCCGAATTTGGTAACCATTCTCCCCCCTTTTCTTTTCGGTTCACTCATTGTTAGCCTACCTTGCCGAATCCACCATATTTGTTCACTTCTTCTTCTCCCCATTTTGCTCAAAGCCGAAACCAACTTTCTTAGTTTCATTCGGCATCTTTCTTCCCTCTTTCAAATCTCCTTGTGCCGAAACTTCTTTTATTCTCCTTTGCCGAACCCCTTCAATCCCATTCCATTTTCTTATCCATCTCTACCATCTTGAAAAGCCGAAAGCTTTGTTGTCTCTCTTTCGTTTCCATCAAGAACCTTGGCCGAATACCCTTAGCCTATTTTTCTTCTCTTCTCACGTGTTTTAATCCCCTTTGAAGTGCTGAAATCTATCTCTTCCTTTTGGGTCATAGCCGAATCTCCTGGTAAGTATAACTTCTTATTCTTCTTTTCTCGATTGATTTGGTTAATGCCGGATCTCACTTGCCATTCTCTTTTCCTATTTCTCCATTCGTTATAAATCGGGATCTTAAACTCTTTTCTTGTTCTATATTAGTGAGGTAGCCGAAATTCCCAAATATCACTAGGGTGTGCTTAAACTTTGGTGATTGGTGGCGAATCATCAATAAGGTAAGGGGGTAAGTTTTTTGCGGTTTCGATATCTCCTGTTGTGATTAATATCGAAGGCTTTAATCCAATGATAGTGGTACTTGGCCGATTGTAGGGGGGAGTGTAGCCGAATACAGTGGATCTTTGGGATTTGGCTAATCGATCTTGGTAAGGGTCTTATTGTGCGTTATTCCATTCTTCGGGATTTCTAGATGAGCCGAATGGGCTTTTGTTCATTAACAAGGTGTTGGCCAAATCACAGAAGGGGAGGAGGCAAGCGTTTGGGATCTCATTAGTTTCCGTAGTTTGGGATTTCGCTTAGATCTATGAATAGTCGGTGTGTAACGCTTTACACACCGTTAGTATGATATGTTTATTATGTTACCGCAATAGCCATTGAAACCGGTAGTTATGCCTTGTGGGCATGAGCGTGGACTCCGGGTAAGTCCCCTGATTATGGATCTCGATATATGCTATCATGTCATTGTTTAATGCTATGCCATGTGTTAGTTGCATCATCATACGTTATTATGCCACGATTGATATGGACATGATGGTGGGATTGTTGAGAGGAGGGGAAGAATTATTTGGTATCACCAGGTGGTTTTGACCACACAAATGGGTTGGCCACATCTTTGATACTATTATTTGTGACTATGTCCCAGTGGTTTTGACCACCAGTGGTTTTGACCACATATATGATATTGTGACTACGGTCATCAGTGGTTTTGACCACATATAGATATTGTGACTTGTCCCAGTGGTTTGGTACCACATATGAAAATAACTTGTTTTCTTCGTAACGCTTTCACTCTGTAACATGCCAGATTCGGTCATGGTGTGTTGATCGGGTTTGGGGTGTTACATGCTTCCTTAAAATGTGTCATGAGATTTAAGCCCAGTGAAATTATATTCAGTTTTACGGAAATTAAATGGTTCTAGAGAAGCCATTATTTAATACACTATGATTTTATACAGGCCATTATTTTTAATTTTATAGCATTGGAACTCGATAACCATCTCAAATTGAGCACTAGATATTGTTTCACATTGGCAAAATTGACACAAATATAATTATTCTAAACATTAAGATCATTTCAATAGTGTGAAATTGGAATGTTCTAGCGTGGTGTGAAATTGAAAGAATCTCGATTCCTTGAAAGTCTTTATCCAATTTAAATTCACATTGCCTTTAAGGGAAAAAAAACCTTGACTTCTCGAAGTTACGAAAAGACACATATCATGCCAGGAAATATCCTCCAGGGGACATGCACTATAATTTGTAATAGTTCCTTGCCTATCGACTCCTTTGTTTCATTTTCCATTTTCACTCCTTCGATACTAATCTGTTAGTTTTGACCAGTTTCTTTTTCCTAGAGGAGAGGAAATCTTGAAATAATTTTCAAAAGTGATGCAACGCTTCAAAGTCTTAACTTGATTTTCTTATTATTTTTTCTTTAGATTACTTTTTTTATCAAGATCAAGAATGAAACTCCAAATATTTCAGCAACGTATGTCCCACATTATCCCCATTAAAAAAGGTTCAATTTATATAAAAGCTAAATCCTATCCATTATTTGGGCAATACCTACGAGAGTTATAGAAATGTAACATCATTTGTTATTTCCAATTTAACTCTCTAAGAGAACTTTTCAGTTTCCAAGTTCCATTACTTATTCCACTAAAGGCGTCCATTCATATTTCAGTAAAATTCAGTCGGAACGCTTTCTCCTAAAAACTTAACGTAGAACGAAGAATAAAACGACCGAATTGGAGTCCCACGATAAAGACATACATCGGCATAATTTCAGAACGGGAAATTTTTTTGATGAATTAATTTTGAATTTCAATCATTTAGTTGCCATTTTCCATTTTACTAATATGATAAGTGTGATAAAAAGTTTTTAACAACAACAAGGTTATAAGAATTTACGCTTCGCATAATTATTTGTACATTGTAGCACATACATATCATTGGGCCTATTGGGCCCAATTCTACTAGGCCCAATTCTACTAGGCATAATTACCTTCTTAATAAGTCCAACTTGAAATAATGTCGTTCTCTTGTTCTCAAAATTTTAAAACGCTTCTACGCTCAAGGCCTATTGGGCCCAATTCTACTAGGCCCAATTTTGGGATGTTACAATTCTACCCTCCTTAAAGAAATTTCGTCCTCGAAATTTCCAACCAACTACTAAACGCATCGCTCAAATCACACCACTAAGCTTTCGCTGCGCACTCTGAGCTTAATAACACTAATGTACCTTTAACATAATCTTGAACCCTCTTTCACACAACCAAACATCTAACCACAGAAGCAAACAGTTATCTACCATTTATACTTAGAATTTTCTACATTCAATCATCACGTCCAACCAAAACATACCTGACTTGATGGTGATGAAACAATCCCGTGCCTTATGCTCCTTAGACTCGCATCTCAAGCATGCTCCTAACCTCCTCCGGCATTCTCCCGGATGACGCCTTCCGTAATAATCACAAGCTGGAAAGTTTGGTCGTGCCTTGACATGCTTCATGGAACGAGGCCGTGACCCAAAAGAACCGCAATCTCTTTTCTTCTTACACCCACGCACTCCCAACTCGAAGTGCTTCACCGATCTCCTTAACCTCCTTCAATACCTTCTTAACTATCTCGAGTCGACTCATTAACTTGACTCGATCATGAGATCCCGTCTCAGACCATCGGTGATGCCAACTCCCCTCTTTCGGGCATACGCCCCGATGCTGAAGATCTAGTCCTAGGACCTCGGCCTCTAGCACGTCCACGTCTACCGCGTCCACATCTTCTAGCGTTCATGTTCACTAAGTCGATTTAATCTGATTAAGAGTTTTATGAATCATTATGCTATTTCAGTGTTTATTAAACAATGTTTTATGGAGTACAATAAGTAAAGTTGTTTTCGCACAACGCATCCTAAAGTCTCAATCTCTATAGTTTCAGCTCCTATGGCTTAAAGTTGTAGAGTATTTCTATTTTGTGGAGTTTTCTTTCCATAGTAATAACACAATAATCATAAAATGAAAACAAATACTTACTTGACTTGGTGCTGGGATGCCCGTGGTGCCATACTTCCTTCGAATATGCATTTATAGAAAAAAATTAAACGGCCTTGGAAAACGCTTTTGAACCCAAACCACAGCCGAGTTTTGCAACCGGGCTTTGATACCATAAAATGTAACACCCCAAACCCGGCCTATGCGTTATGAGCGGATTTGGTATGTCACACGAGCAAAACATGTTAAACCCTTTTTGTTCGTACTAAAATATTGTTTTGTTAAAAATCAAGAAAACAAGTTTGATTTGATAAAATACTACTAACCTCAAAGATTTGATTGATAAATCGATAAATTTGAACTAATGATCTTACAAAATCGTGACTTTTGAAAACGACGTTGAAAATTCGAAAGAGAATCCAAGTCTTTTGAAAGTATCGTTAATAGTTCGAGAGAAAATATCCGTGTTAAAAATATTTGTAAAAGTTTATTTTGAAATCCATTTGTTAATCTATTTTGGAAACCATTGTTTAAGTTTTTAGAAAATTCCCCTTTTTAAACAATTTAAGAAAAATAATAAAAACATCCCAGCCAAAAAGCAAAAATAAAAATAGTCCAGAGGCCTTATTACAACATTTAACCCAAAATAGTAAAGTAATAAAATAAACGAGAAAGAAGTCTAAAGTCCAAATAAACCATTTCCAAAGTATGGCCTCCTCGAGTCATCCATAGCCCAAGTCCATATCATCAAGCATTACCTACAAGGGTTAAGAGAAAGGGGGTGAGTTACAAGAACTCGATGTGAAATCCCTTAACGTTATTCATTGGGCCTGAAACCAGATTAGCAATATTTTGGGCCTAAGCCCATTTACAACAACAATAATGTATCAAATATAATATGCATATGATATGCAATTCCCAAACCAAACCTAGTTATCCATCCGCTACACACCACCCGTACCAACCAGCACACCTGTGGGGAGCTTTAGTCACCCACCTCGCCAACACACCAAACGTAGGCATTAAGCCATTTATATAAGATTTGTGGACAAGCCACCAGATTAACAGAATTTACATGGCATTGCCATTTTTGATTTGTGGAAGAGCCACGGTTATGTAGCGAGCTACGAAACTTCTCTTCATCATTATCCCATCCCATGCAAATCATGTATATAATGCATAACAAAATCACAATATATCAACAGTAATTTATTTGGATATTTATTACAAAATTATGGCCCATGATCTCAATTAATCAAAAAGGCCCATTAAGCAAAATATTAGATTGGCCCATATAGCAAAATATCAGATCGGCCCATTTATCAAAATATCAGATTGGCCCATTTATCAAAATATCAAATTGGCCCATTTATCAAAATATCAGATTGGCCCATTTATCAAAAATCAAATTGGCCCATATAACAATTTCGTAATTCGGCCCTTAAGGGGCATTTTCGTAATTTCGACCCATAGGGGAATTTTCGTAATTTTGATGATTTACCCACTAAGGGTAATTCGGTAATTTCGCAACCTAAGGGTATTTTGGAAATTTCGCAACCTAGACTTAACTACTAATGTGGAGCATAAAAATCGAAACTATCCATCTGCTTCGTACTAACTAAATTGACTATAACCTGAATTAGGAAGCTCGAGATCTAACTCTGTAAATTTTCCTTGAGACTAGACTCATATATCTTCTTACTATAATTTTTCCAGAATTTTTGACTTAGCCATTTAGTACAGTTTATTCCTTAAATATTCCCTTGTTTCACTGACAAACGATTCTGACCTCTCTTACCCAAAATTCAAATATCTCTCCGTACAGTTTTCATATGTTGCTTCCACTTGTTTCTATTGAGAATAGACCCACTAAGGAATCTGTACATATAAACTATAACTCATAATTCACTTTCTACAATTTTATACGATTTTTCCAAGACAGATCAGGGAACCACGAAGTTATTCAGAACAAGTCTCACTAAAATTAAGATATCTCAGAATATAGAATTCCTTTTCCTTCTCCGTTTCTTTCTTATCAAAATAGACACAGTAAGCTTTAATCTGATATCTTATTCACTTTGTAATTCCTTTTCTCCTATTTTTCGTTATTTTTCAAAAACACGTCACTACTTCTAACCGAAACTATTTTATTACAAAATACGATTACCACTACGATCATACGCACGCCCGAGTGATCACGGATGCCGGTTTTCAGTTTTCTTTGGTATTCCAACCGATTCACAGAATATTTCATACAAACTTTCAGAGAAGTGTGAGATTACACACCAGTTCAGATATGTATACGGAAGATACGGGATTACACACCTGATTTTGATTTCCTAAAGAACCAGTCGTCGATGACGTAGAACAATACCAACCCAAAAGTTAGCCTCGGATTTCCCAAAAGATTTCGTATCACTTAAACTTGAATCACTTACCACTATGTCCGAAGGAGAACATATCGTGTGATTTCATCCCTAAAACATAATCAATTAGTCGAAACTTTGATCCGATTAACACAATAACCGAGTAGTGATATCGAATGGACTATGAAAAGACTCCTTACCTTAATCGATGATAATCCCAATTCCCACCAATTGACTTATGACTTGAGATGATTAGGCAATGATGTGGTATTCAGCCAATCCACTAGAATACTACAAATAAAAGATTATCAAGATGTGAGGGAGTAAGGAGAAACACCATTTCGGTTTTAGAATCAAGATGAAACAACCAAATAATGAGGACTCTCATTCGGCTAAAGAGAAAAAGAATGAAAAGATTTGAATAAAAACACTTACCGGTTTAATCAAGAAAGAAAAACCCAACTTGGAAGATGGAGAAGATGATCAATTAGGCTAGGTGGTTTCGGCAAAAAAAAGAAAGAAAAGTACTCACTAATGGTTTTAGAGTTTCGGCAATCAAGAAGAAAGAAGAAGAATTTTTTTAAAATCAACTTGAAGTTTCAGCTATCAAGAAAGATGGACAAAAGACGAATATGTGACCAATCCAAAGAGAAGAAAAAATGCACTATTGTGCTAGAAGATTTCGGCAAAGAGAGTAGCAATTTGGGAGAAAATGACACAAAGTTGCAAATGGGATTTTTGGCCAAAACAATACCAAAACCTTACCAAAAGCCAAAGTAAAATTTTAGCTACCTATCTACCCCCAAAACCGTCCACATGCATAGCCATAAGGGTCAAAATTTTGCCAACCATACTTTCCATAACATTCTCCATGAAATAAGCCACTTGTTCCCCTTACTTGCCTTTTCCTTTTGATTCCTTTCCCCAACCTCAACCTTTCCTTAATTCCTTTAGCCACCATACCAAAAATAAAGAAGTCAACCTTGCCATATATATACCTTGGCCGACACTAAGAAAGGAATGCAAAAATAAAAGTCAAAATTGCACAAAAAGGGATTTGAACCTCTTCCCTCAAGGTACTACATGTGGCGCCATAACCCTTATACCAATTGCTCATTTATGCTAGCAATTTACTCTTTTATTTCCATAAGCCTTGATGCCACTTACTATCTCTCCTTAATAGGCTTAAACACAAAATTTTACTAAGGCCCAACTTGAACCCGAAACTTCATAGAAACCTCGTAACTTTCTAAAATTACCTTCTTAATAAGTCCAACTTGAAATAATGTCGTTCTCTTGTTCTCAAAATTTTAAAGCGCTTCTACGCTCAAGGCCTATTGGGCCCAATTCTACTAGGCCCAATTTTGGGATGTTACAATTCTACCCTCCTTAAAGAAATTTTGTCCTCAAAATTTCCAACCAACTACTAAACGCATCGCTCAAATCACACCACTAAGCTTTCGCTGCGCACTCTGATCTTAATAACACTAATGTACCTTTAACATAATCTTGAATCCTCTTTCACACAACCAAACGTCTAACCACAGAAGCAAACAATTATCTACAATTTATACTAAGAATTTTCTACATTCAATCATCACGTCCAACCAAAACATACCTGACTTGATGGTGATGAAATAATCCCGAGCCTTATGCTCCTTAGACCCGCATCTCAAGCATGCTCCTAACCTCCTCTGGCATTCTCCCGGATGACGCCTTCCGCAATAATCACAACCGAAAAGTTTGGTCGTGCCTTGACATGCTTCACGGAACGAGACTGCGACCCAAAAGAACCGCAATCTCTTTTCTTCTTACAGTCCACAGACCCAACTCGAAGTGCTTCGCTGATCTCCTTAACCTCCTTCAATACCTTCGTAACTATCTGAGTTAGCTCATTAACCCCAGCTCGATCATGAGATCCCGTCTCAGCCACTGGCGATGCCAACTCTCCCCTTTGGGCTGCGCCCGATCTTTGAAGATCTAGTCCTAGCACCTCGGCCTCTAGCACGTCCACGTCTACCGCGTCCACATCTTCTAGCGTTCATGTTCACTAATTCGATTTAATCTGATTAAGAGTTTTATAAATCATTATGCTATTTCAGTGTTTATTAAACAATGTTTTATGGAGTACAAGAAGTAAAGTTGTTTTCGTACAACGCATCCTAAAGTCTCAATCTCTATAGTTTCAGCTCCTATGGCTTAAAGTTCTAGAGTATTTCTATTTTGTGGAGTTTTCTTTCCATATTAATAACACAATAATCATTAAATGAAAACAAATACTTACTTGACTTGGTGCCAGATGCCCGTGGTGCCATACTTCCTTCAGAACATGCATTTATAGAAAAAAAATTAAACGGCCTTGGAAAACGCTTTTGAACCCAAACCATAGCCGAGTTTTTCAACCGGGCTCTGATACCATAAAATATAACACCCCAAACCCGGCCTATGCGTTATGAGCAGATTTGGTATGTCACACGAGCAAAACATGTTAAACCCTTTTTGTTCGTACTAAAATATTGCTTTGTTAAAAATCAAGAAAACAAGTTTGATTTGATAAAATACTACTAACCTCAAAGATTTGATTGATAAATCGATAAATTTGAACTAATGATCTTACAAAACCGTGACTTTTGAAAACGACGTTGAAAATTTGAAAGAGAATCCAAGTCTTTTGAAAGTATCGTTAATAGTTCGAGAGAAAATATCCGTGTTAAAAATATTTGTAAAAGTTTATTTTGAAATCCATTTGTTAATCGATTTTGGAAACCATTGTTTAAGTTTTTAGAAAATACCCCTTTTTAAACAATTTAAGAAAAATAATAAAAACATCCCAACCAAAAAGCAAAAATAAAAATAGTCTAGAGGCCTTATTACAACATTTAACCCAAAATAGTAAAGTAATAAAATAAACGAGAAAGAAGTCTAAAGTCCAAATAAACCATTTCCGAAGTATGGCCTCCCTCGAGTCATCCATAGCCCAAGTCCATATCATCAAGCATTACCTACAAGGGTTAAGAGAAAGGGGGGTAGGTTACAAGAACTCAGTGTGAAATCCCCTTACCGTTATTCATTGGGCCGGACCCCAATTAGCAATATTTTGGGCCTAAGCCCATTTACAACAACAATAATGTATCAAATATAATATGCATATGATATGTAATTCCCAAACCAAACCTAGTTTTCCATCCGCTACACACCACCCGTACCAACTAGCACACCTGTGGGGAGCTTTAGTCACCCACCCCGCCAACACACCAAACGTAGGCATTAAGCCATTTATATCAGATTTGTGGACAAGCCACGGATTAACGGAATTTACATGGCATTGCCATTTTTTCGATTTGTGGCGAGCCACGGTTTATGTAGCGAGCTACGAAACTTCTCTTCATCATTATCCCATCCCATGCAAATCATGTATATAATGCATAACAAAATCACAATATATCAACAGTAATTTATTCGGATATTTATTACAAAATTATGGCCCATGATCTCAATTAATCAAAAAGGCCCATTAAGCAAAATATCAGATTTGGCCCATTTAGCAAAACATCAGATTGGCCCATATTGCAAAATATCAGATCGGCCCATTTATCAAAATATCAGATTGGCCCATTTATCAAAATATCAGATTGGCCCATTTATCAAAATATCAAATTGGCCCATATAACAATTTCGTAATTCGGCCCTTTAGGGGCATTTTCGTAATTTTGACCCATAGGGGCATTTTCGTAATTTCGATGATTTACCCACTAAGGGTAATTCGGTAATTTTGCAACATAAGGGTATTTTGGAAATTTTGCAATCTAGACTTAACTACTAATGTGGAGCATAAAAATCGAAACTGCCCATCTGCGTTGTACTAACTAAATTGACTATAACCTGAGTTAGGAATCTCGAAATCTAACTCCGTAAATTTTCCTTGAGGCTAGACTCATATATCTTCTTACTATAATTTTTCCAGAATTTTTTACTTAGCCATTTAGTACAGTTTATTCATTAAAGTTTCCCTTGTTTCACTGACCAACGATTCTGACCTCTCTTACCCAAAATTCAAATATCTCACTGTACAGTTTTCATATGTTGCTTCCACTTGTTTCTAATGAAAATAGACTCACTAAGAAATCTGTATATATAAACTATAACTCATAATTCACTTTGTAAAATTTTATACGATTTTTCAAAGACAGATCAAGGAACCACGAAGTCATTCAGAACCAGTCTCACTAAAATTAAGATATCTCAGAATATAGAATTCCTTTTCCTTCTCCATTTCTTCCTTATCAAAATAGACGCAGTAAGCTTTAATCTGATATCTTAATCACTTTGTAATTCTTTTTCTCCTATTTTTCGTGATTTTTCAAAAACACATCACTGCTTCTAACCGAAACTGTTTTATTACAAAATACGATTACCACTACGATCATACGCACGCCCGAGTGATCACGGATGCCGGTTTTCAGTTTTTTGCCAACCATACTTTCCATAACATTCTCCATGAAATAAGCCACTTGTTCCCCTTACTTGCCTTTTCCTTTTGATTCCTTTCCCCAACCTCATCCTTTCCTTAATTCCTTTAGCCATCATACCAAAAATAAAGAAGTCAACCTTGCCATATATATACCTTGGCTGACACTAAGGAAGGAATGCAAAAATAAAAGTCAAAATTGCACACAAAGGGATTCAAACCTCTTCCCTCAAGGTACTACATGTGGCACCATAACCCTTTTACAAATTGCTCATTTATGCTAGCAATTTACTCTTTTATTTCCATAAGCCTTGATGCCACTTACTATCTCTCCTTAATAGGCTTAAACACAAAATTTTACTAAGGCCCAACTTGAACCCGGAACTTCATAGAATCCTCGTAACTTTCCAAAATTACCATCTTAATAAGTCCAACTTGAAATAATGTCGTTCTCTTGTTCTGAAAATTTTAAAACGCTTCTACGCTCAAGGCCTATTGGGCCCAATTCTACTAGGCCCAATTTCGGGATATTACATCTTACACCTAAAAAGTTAACGTAGAACGAAGAATAAAACGACCGAATTGGAGTCCCACGATAAAGACATACATCGGCTAAATTTCAGAACGGGAAATATTTTTGATGAATTAATTTTGAATTTCAATCATTTATTTGCCATTTCCCATTTTACTAATATGGTAAGTGTGATAAAAACTTTTTAACAACAACAAGGTTATAAGAATTTACGCTTAGCATAATTATTTGTACATTGTAGCACATACATATCAACTTTGGTAAAGAATCGGTATAGCTCTTTCAATTTTGAGATACACTTGAATTTTTAACCATCAACATAGCAAGTGCATACACAACTTCAAAATATTAGAAAAATAGGACGACACACATAACGAATATGTGTGCCTGTAATGCAAGTGTACTATATCTCACATTGCTTTTTACATATGTTATTATCGTCCTAGTGTTTGGTTGAGTGGGCGTAATAGTTCAATCCAAGTTTCAACGCGAAACCCTTATGCGGCATAATCATCTTTATTGAACCTTATTTTAATGATCCGTTTAATGCCATTTAAGGATTATAAAGGGAAGTATAAATGTGTGTCTTTGAATTAATATTTAGATTTGTAGTAATTAAAATTAATGCTAATTAAACTGAAATAGTTAATGTTTTCTTTTATTGTAACGTATTCTAGTCAATGTGGTTAAAACACTTCCTATAAATGCCGGTTTGATTCCTGCGAATCTTGTTGAAATTAACTTTACGAACCAAATTTAACTAGTAACATCGATTCACGCATTATGGCAAGCCTTAATGTTTATTCCGTCCTAATGGTTTTATTCTTAACTTGCGGGCGATAATAGCTACGAAAGAGAATGACCAGATTATTAAGGAAAATAATTGTGAAACTAAAATGGGTTTGCCATGTGTTCTAGAAGCTTTCACGGCTATTTTAGAGACAGGAGTATTTCTAACAAGTGTTGCGGTGAACTTGTTGTGTTGGGAAAAGTTTGCCACTCAAAGATTAAAAGAGGACTCTTGAAAATCCTCTATTCAAAGACCTAAACCCAGCGACAATTATAGCGAAAAGCATTCGGACATGGAATAATTGCCTTGCATTGATCGATTCACCATCTCCGTCACTTAAGGATATAGATTGCTTAAGCTAACAAGCGGTTACAAGGCGTAACGGGCCCAAAATTGTTTTTGTCTTTATTTTTGATATTGTTCGAATGCTTCCTTAAAATGTGTCATGAGATTTAAGCCCAATGAAATTATATTTAGTTGTACGGAAATTAAATGGTTCTAGAGAAGCCATTACTTAATACACTATGATTTTATACAGGTCATTATTTTTAATTTTATAGGATTGGAACTCGATAACCAGCTCATATCGAACACTAGATAGTGTTTCACATTGGCTAAATTGACACAAATATAATTATTCTAAACATTAAGATCATTTCAATAATGTGAAATTGGAATGTTCTAGCGTGGTGTGAAATTGAAAGAATCTCGATTCCTTGAAAGTCTTTATCCAATTTAAATTCACATTGCCTTTAAGGAAAAAAAAAACCTTGACTTCTCGAAGCTACGAAAAGACACATATCGTGCCAGGAAATATCCTCCAGGGGACATGCACTATAATTTGTAATAGTTCCTCGCCTATCGACTCCTTTGTTTCATTTTCCATTTTCACTCTTTCGATACTAATCTGTTAGTTTTGACCACTTTCTTTTCCTAGAGGAGAGGAAATCTTGAAATAATTTTCAAAAGTGATGCAACGCTTCAAAGTCTTAACTTGATTTTCTTATTATTTTTCTTTAGATTACTTTTTTATCAAGATCGAGAATGAAACTCCAAATATTTACGACAACGTCGTCCCACATTTTCCCTATTAAAAAGGTTCAATTTATATAAAAGCTAAATCCTATCCATTATTTGGGCAATACCTACGAGAGTTATAGAAATGTAACATCTTTTGTTATTTCCAATTTAACTCTCTAAGAGAACTTTTCATTTTCCAAGTTCCATTACTTATTCCACTAAAGGCGTCCATTCATATTTCAGTAAAATTCGATCGAAACGCTTACACCTTAAAAGTTAACGTAGAACGAAGAATAAAACGACCGAATTGGAGTCCCACGATAAAGACATAAATCGGCTTAATTTCAAAAAGGGAAATATTTTTGATGAATTAATTTTGAATTTCAATCATTTAGTTGCCATTTTCCATTTTACTAATATGATAAGTGTGATAAAAACTTTTTAACAACAACAAGGTTATAAGAATTTGCGCTTCGCATAATTATTTATACAATGTAGCACATACAAATCACTGGTAAAGGAATCTGGTATAACTCTTTCAATTTTGAGATACACTTGAATTTTTAACCATCAACATAGCAAGTGCATACACAAATTAAAAATATTAGAAAAATAGGATGACACACATAACGAACATGTGTGCCTGTAATGCAAGTGTACTATATCTCACATTGCTTTTTACATATGTTATTATCGTCCACGATGTTTGGTTGAATTGGGCGTAATAGTTCAATCCTAGTTTCAATGCAGAAACCCTTATACGGCATAATCATCTTTATTGAACCTTATTTTCATGATCCGTTTAATGCCATTTAAGGATTATAAAGGGAAGTATAAATGTGTGTCTTTGAATTAATATTTAGATTTGTAGTAATTAAAATTAATGCTAATTAAACTGAAATAGTTAATGTTTTCTTTTATTGTAACGTAATCTAGTCCAATGTGGTTATAACGCTTCCTATAAATGCCAGTTTGTTTCCTTGCGAATCTTGTTCGAAATTAACTTTACGAACCAAATTTAACTAGTAACATCAGATTCACGCAGTATGGCAAGCCTTAATGTTTATTCTGTCCTAATGGTTTTATTCTTAACTTGCGGGGCAGTAATGGCTATGAAAGAGAATGACTAGATTATTAAGGAAAATAATTGTGAAACTAAAATGGGTTTGCCATGTGTTCTAGAAGCTTTCACGGCTATTTTCGAGACAGGGAGTATTTCTAACAAGTGTTGCGGTGAACTTGTTGTGTTGGGAAAAGTTTGCCACTCAGCGTTAGTAAAGAGGACTCTTGAAAATCCTCTATTCAAAGACTTAAACCCAGCGACAATTATAGCGAAGAGCATTCAGACATGGAATAATTGCCTTGCATTGATCGATTCACCATCTCCGTCTGCTTAAGGATATAGATTGCTTAAGCTAACAAACGGTTACAAGACGTAACAGGCCCAAAATTGTTTTTGTCTTTATTTTTGATATTGTTCCGAATGCTTCCTTAAAATGTGTCATGAGATTTAAGCCAGTGAAATTATATTTAGTTGTACGGAAATTAAATGGTTCTAGAGAAGCCATTACTTAATACACTATGATTTTATACAGGCCATTATTTTTAATTTTATAGCATTGGAACTCGATAACCATCTCAAATCGAGCACTAGATATTGTTTCACATTGGCTAAATTGACACAAATATAATTATTCTAAACATTAAGATCATTTCAGTAATGTGAAATTTGAATGTTCTGGCGTGGTGTGAAATTTAAAGAATCTCGATTCCTTGAAAGTCTTTATCCAATTTAAATTCACATTGCCTTTAAGGAAAAAAAACCCTTGACTTCTCGAAGTTACGAAATGACACATACCGTGGCAGGAAATATCCTCCAGGGGACATGGACTATAATTTGTAATAGTTCCTTTCCTATCGACTCCTTTGTTTCATTTTCCATTTTCACTCCTTCGATACTAATCTGTTAGTTTTGACCACTTTCTTTTTCCTAGAGGAGAGGAAATCTTGAAATAATTTTCAAAAGTGATGCAACGCTTCAAAGTCTTAACTTGATTTTCTTATTATTATTTCTTTAGATTACTTTTTTTTATCAAGATCGAGAATGAAACTCCAAATATTTCTGTAACATCCTAAAATTTGAATTTTTATATGTTACATTACTTTGGTGCTCAGCTAGTTTATTTATCCTATGTGTGTGTTAAAATAGTCCTGAGAAGGTTCGGGATTTAATTTGATTTTGGAATAAATTTTGGTAAATAGAACTTTATTGAAGTGGAACAAGTAACCTTGATGTTTAAGGAAATTAAGTGGCAAAAGTTAGCATAAGATGAGCTAGTAGTAAAGAGGAGTTCACGCCATAAGCATACTTAGAGGGAAGAGGTTCGAATCCCTTGTTATGCATGAGAACTTTTTTTAATTTTTGCACTTATCTAGCATGTGTCGGCCAAGTTTTATTTTTGGAAAGTTGGACTTCTAGTTTATGGTAAGGTGGCTAATGGATTAAGGCAAGAATTGAACTTAAGGTAGGGAATCATGAGATTATGGTATGTAGGGGGAACACAAGGCACATTTTAAGGAATGTGTTTTGGAAAGTTTGGAATGGCCAAACATTGACTTTTGTGTCCATGTACTTGGACGGTTTTAGGGGCTAAGGGGGTGGCCGAATTTTTGAAGACTTTTGAGTAAGGATAGGTGCTTGTTGGGCATATTTCTTTTTGGGTCATTTTTGCTTTCTCTCAAAAACATTTTCTCTTCATCTTTTCTCTCCCTAGCCGAGTGCACATTGAGCATTAGGTAAGCATCTTTCATTTTTTCTTTTGGTCATTCCATTTTGACCATTTTGGTCTAAATTTGCCTATTCTCTCAAGTCATTTCCCCTAGTGCCGAAAACACCAAAACCTTGAAGGCCATTTTCTCTTTTCTTTTCTTCCTCCATTGCCGAATGCTCTCTAGTCTCAAACCTCTCTCTTTGTTCATCTTCTATTCTTGAAATGAACCAAAACCAAAACAGCTAATTGTCCTATACCTTTATTTCATCTCCTTCTTCTTACAAAATTTATTCAACATTTTCTCCCTTTTCTTTTCCTCCATGGCCGAATGTTGCTAACACCATCTCCTTCAAATTTTTCTCTTCATAGCCGAATATTTTACAACACTTATCTTCTTCTCGAACCATTTCCTTCCTTTCTTCTCACACTTTAATCGCTCGGTAAGTGGCTAATATAATACTCTAGTATTCTTATTTTCCCTTTTTCCTTTGTGCCGAGATTTCATGTTGGTGTGGGATGGTCTTTTGGATCAATATCATCATCATACCATGACTCACTCGAATCTTTTCTCTATTTTAGAAACTTAGTGGAAGGCCAAAATTTGGAGTGTCCGAAATCATCGTGAATCGCTAGGATTCGGTCCAAAGTTTTAAGGTAAGGGTTTTTATCAAGGAATTCCATATTAATCATTATTTCATTAATGATGGGGTTTACTAATCGATTTTATCTTAGGAACACTACCGCTTGATTTTAATCCTTTGAACGTAAGGATTTCGTGGTAAGCCGATTTCGCCCCTTAAAATCAATCGTCTTAATTTTCGAAATAATAGTTGGACTAATATTCTTATGTCAATGGAGGCAAGCAAGATAGGGTCAAAAAGGGTGGTGAATAGTGATCGAAAGAGGGGCAGATTCGCTATTCCCACTAGATTCAAGCGAAGGGCTGTTTCGGCAATCCGAGATTTTCCACCAGGTTGTGGACCCTCATTCGGTGAAAACCAGTTATTCGAGGTTGTTCGTAGTTTTGAGCCATTAGCTGTTCGGGATTTTCCAACGGGTTGTGAACCGTCAACCGGGGAGAACCGACAAATAGTAGTTATTCGAGATTCCGAGGGTAAAAATCTTGACCGTTTACATTAGCATAGATTTATTTTAAGTTTTAGTGTTCTAATCGAGTGTTATAACATTTTTAGGTGTTGACGATTAGGAAAGTGCAGTGCTCACCGTAATCAGGTGTGTAATCTCACACCATATCTCGCGGGTTAGATAACCACATCGTAATAATGTTAGATTAAAATCACAATGTTGGTGAAATCGAGTAAAATGGTATATTTTAACACTTTAATAGTAAAAACTATGAAATTGGTATCGAGATTATGAAAATTATGAAATTGCCCTTAATGGGCTAAATCGATAAAAGTGACTTATTGGGCCATATGTGATTTTGATAAATGGGCCATATGTGATTTTGATAGATGGGCCATATGTGATTTTGATAAATGGGCCATACGTGATGACTGCTAAATGGGCCAAATGTGATATGAGATTATGTGGGCCAAAATGTGAAATGGGCCAGTTTGTGATAACTTTTATAATGAGCCTTATGTTGGAATAATTATAAGAATGGATTGTTATGCATATTATATACATGATTGCATGGGTTGGGCTTTTTGGATGAAGAGAAGTTCTGGTAGCTTTGCTAAAAAATTATGATGGCTTCGTGCCCAGTTTGAAATATGGCTTCGTGCCCAGTTTGATATATGGCTTAATGCCAGTTTGGTGTGTTGGCGGGGTGGGTGACTAAAGCTCCCCACAGGTGTCTTTGGTTGGTACGGGTGGTGTGTAGCGGATGGAAACTTAGGATTGGTTTTGGGAAATTGCATATCACATGCATTCTATACCCGTTAAATTGTTATATTTGTAATGGGCTCAGGCCCAAATAAATGCTTAAATGGTTTTGGCCCAGTGGACTATGGTAAGTGAGTTACACATTGAGTTCTAAGTAACTCATCCCATTTTCTTTACCCTTTCCGGGTAATGATCGATGTGGAGGCTTGGGCGGGGATGACTCAGTGGAGGCCATACTACGATTAATGGGTTAATTAAACTTTGGATTTCTTTAAAGTATTTTTTAATATTTGTTTTTAAGTTGTGATGTAATAAGGCCTCTGGTCAAATTTTTATGGATGTTTTACTTGTGGATGGATTTTATATTACGTTTTAAATACTTAAATGGGATTTCTTTTCTAAAAATAGAAACAAACGTTTTTCATAAATAAACGTACGAAAAGGATTTCATTCTTAGTTAATTTTAACTCGGTAACATTTTTCTGTAACAACTCTTTTAAAAATCTTGTTTTCAAAAATTTCATTGAACTCTTTTACATTTCTCGGGATATTGTGTAACATCCTAAAAATCCGAGTATCGATATATTGCAGGTTTTGGTGTTTAGCTTATGAATGAAAATTTTCCTTTCTTCTTTTTCGTGTTTATTATAGCCTTGAAAAGGGCATAGAAGTATTCTGGTATAGAATAATTTTTAGTATTGAGAATTTATTGAAATGGATCAAGTGACACTGATACTTAAGTTAATTTAAGTGTCTAAAATTAGCATAAGATGAGTAATTGGCAAAGTGGTGATGGCGCCATAAGTTGGACTTGAGGGGAGAGGTTCGAATCTCCTAGCATGCAATTTAGGAGCTTTTATTTTTGGTTTTTCCTAGCATGTGTCGGCCAAGCATCAAACATGGATAATATGGACTAAATTTTTATGGTAAGGATATTAAGGTTTATGGCAAGCATGATTTAAGGGATGGAATGGCTTGATTTTGGGGATAAGATTCTCAAACTTTAGGAAAATGGAGGATTGCAAGGCTTGAATCAAGGTTGATGTTTTGGTAACTTCTTCATGGCCATTTTGACCATGAACATGGGCGGCATTGTGGACTAAGGGGTTGGCGAATGTGTTAGTAGCTTGGCTAGGATTAGGAGTTAGCTTTTGGTCATTTCTAGCATTTTTGTGCAAAATTTGCAATTCTCTTCTCAACCTTTCTTTTAGCCGAATTTGAGCTTTTGGTAAGCTTTGTTTTGACCATTTCATGTTACCATTTGGACAGATTTTTGCTTAGCATCTCAAGACATTTTCTCTTTTGGCGAAATACCAAAGCTAAGATCATTTTCGTTTCCTTCTCCTTTTCCCCATTGCCGAATGTACCTTACTCCTAAACTCATCTCTTTTCTTTTCTCTTTTCTCTCTTGAAAACCGAATCAACATCATCTCCTTCCTTCATCCTTCTACTTTCTTCTCAACTAAATTTTCTTCATTATTTTCTCTCATGGTGAATGCTAGATTGCTCCATTGCCGAACCATTTTTCCCTTCCTTTGTTATTCATAGCCGAATCTCCTACTATACATAGGTATTCTTCTCAAATGTTTCTTTTTCAATCGTGGACAATAGTGTGATTTTGGAGGACCAAAACTCAAGTGTTCGTGAGTATAGTGAATCGTTGGAATCGATCTAAAGAGTTAAGGTAAGGAGTTTATTCAAAGATTCTCATATTACTCGTCATTTTGATATAGATGGATTATAACTCGATTTCAATTTAGGGGACGTATCGCTCAATTCGTATATTGTGGAACAAGGATATTTCGTGGTAAGGCAATCTCACCCTTGTAACAGTTAGTCATAATTTCGATATATTTAGTCGGACTCATGATCTTTTGTCATTAGAAATAATCAAAATAGGGACGAAAAGGGTGGTGAATAGTGTTTGGAAGAGGGTGGTTTCGCTATTCCCCTAAGTTTAAGCAAAGGATTTGTTTCAACAATCCGGATTTTCCACCGGGTTGTGGGCGCTCATCCGAGGAGAATCGGTTGTTTGAAATCATTCGTACTCCCGAACCTTTGTTTGTTCGTGGATTTTTATCGGGTAACGAACCATCAATCGAGGAGAAACCACAAATAGAAGTGGTTCAAAATTTTGAGGGTAAAGTCTAGATCATTATTTCTAAGATTCGATATGTGAATAAATTATAGTGTTCTAATTTATCGTGATGCGTTTAGGTATCGACGAGCGGGAAAGTCTAGTTCTCACAGTAACCAGGTGTGTAACTTCACACTTATCTCTCAGGTTAGATACTAAACCGTAAATATTGGGATAATATCGTAAAGAGGGCAAAATTGAAAAATACATAGTAATTAACACTTTTGTGTAAATGTATGAAAACCGTTAAATTCATGGGCCGAAAACTGCTAGATCGTTAAATGGGCCGAAAATTTGCTAGATCGTTAAATGGGTCGAAAATGGCTAGATCGTTAATGGGCCGAAAATCTGCTAGATCGATATATGGGCCCAAGTTAGCTAGATTGCTAAATGGGCTAAATGCTATTTTATCTTATGGGCACAAATGAAAATTTGTAATATAGACTAACATGTATGGTAGGCTTTTTGTTAAATTATTACATGGATATAAATTGTTATGCATACACGATTGCATGGGTTGGGATAAGCGATGAAGAGAAGAAAGGCACATTGCCAAAAATCTAGTTCGGTGGCTTTGCCACACAAAATTTTAATGGCTTAATGCCTCTAGTTCGGTGACTTTGTCACAATCTAGTTCATGGTGCACCACAATATATTTAAAACGGCTTATTGCCTACGATTGGTGTGTTGCTTGGGGTGGGTTGACTTGATCCCCACAGGTGTGTTTGGTTAGTCGGGGCGTGTAGCGGATGGAAATTAGGTTTGGTTGGGAAATTTCATTTTGCATGCATTTAATTTATTATATTATATTCGTAAATGGGCTCAAGCCCAAAACAATGCCTTGATTATCCGGCTCAATGAGCGTGGTAAGTGAGTTACACACCGAGTTACGAGTAACTCACTCTATCTTTTAACCATTTCGTAATGGAAATTGTGAAGGCTTGGGGTGAGGATGACTTCATGGAGGCCATACTACGAATATGGGTTTTATAAACTATGAACTTTTATTAAGTAATTTCTTTTAATTACTATTTTGGGTATGATGTAATAAGGCCTCTATTAATACTTTTATGGATTTTTATGTGTGTGGATGGATCTAAATTTCCTTTAAAACGTTGAAGATGCTTTAACTATTCGTGTTTTTTTAAATCCTTTTGAACTCTTTAAAAACTACTTTAAAGAATTAAACAATTAAAGTACTAAATGATAAGATTTCAAACTAGTATTTCTTAATTCATCAAATTTTAAATCATTTTTCTAAATTTTCAACTAAACATCATTTTCGAAAGGTTTTATAGAACTGTTTACCTAAAACATTAGTGTATTAAATGAATGATAGATCGATGTAACAAACCAAATCTCGTCTTAACGCATAGACCTGGTTTGGGGTGTTACATATTGAATCAAGTACTTTATTTTTCAAATTCTAAACTCTTACGTCTTAAATTATTAAATTTAACAAACAACCTCGGTTTTCAACAAACACCTTTTCAACATCTTTATTTTTTTTTAAAATCCGTTTTCTACAAACCTTTAAGAGACTTTACATATGATCATTTCGTGTGACATGTCAAATCTGGTCTTAACGCACAGACCGGGTTTGGGGTGTTTCATTTTATGATATCAGAGCCCAGTTTCAAAACTCGGCTGTGGTTGGGTTCAACAATAATTTTCGTTTAAAACTGTTTTGAATTTATAGAATTTATGTTTTAAAGGTAGTATGGCACCACGAGTATCCGGCACCAAGTCAAGTAAGTATTCATATACTGAATGATTATTATTGTGATATGATTATAAGAACACTCTAGAACTTCTAGTTTTAGGTGTTGAAACTATAGAGATTGAGACTATAGGATGTGTATGCGAAAACAAACTCTATCTCTTATATCTCATAAAATATTGTTAATAAACATTGAAATAGTATTCTGATTCATAAAACTTGTAATCAGATTAAATCGAATTAGTCAATATGAGCGCTAAAGGATGTGGACGTGGTAGACGTGGCCGTGGTAGAGGCCGAGGAGCTAGAGTCGTGTCTGAGGCATCGGGACATATCTTAGGAAATGGATGCACCGGCATCACCGTGTCGGAAAAATGGATCCCATGACCATATGAGAGAGGACATTGCTTTGACCCAAGCAATGTTGTGAGTCCTAGAAAGGGTTGCTGGGGCTAGAACTGGGCCAGCAGCTCGTGGATCAATATCAGAACGACTTAAATCAAGTGGTGCCAAGGTTTTTAGGGGAGTCTCAGGTGTAGCTCCAAATGTAGCAGAGTATTGGCTGGAGGCAGTGGAGCGGATCATGGATGATTTGGAATGCACCACCGTGCAGAAATTGAAAGGAGCCGTGTCCTTGTTGAGGGACGAGGCGTATCAATGGTGGCTTACTGTTCGAGAAGGTGCTCAGGCTGAACATGTTACTTGGGATTTCTTCAAAACTGAATTCCAAGGAAAGTATGTCGGGGCAAGTTATGTGGATGCCCGGAGGAAGGAATTCCTGAATTTGGTTCAAGGAAATAAGATGGTGGCAGCTTATGAAGCAGAATTTCTACGCTTGAGTCGTTATGCTTGGACAATAGTGCCAACTGATCATGAGCGCTGTGTACGTTTTGAGGATGGGCTGAATGATGAGTTGTGGGTACTGATAGCCCCACAACAAGAAAGGACTTTTGCCAAGCTCGTGGAGAAAGCCAAAATCGCTGAAGAGGCTAAGAACTCGGGCGTCGAACCAGAAAGAGGCAGAGGCAAGAGGGAGTTTAAGTACTCGGGTTCCGCTAAAAGGTTCCAAAAGAGGCCCAGGAATGATGAGCCAGCTCTAGTTAGAGCACCTGCTGTAACACCCCTTACCCGTATCCGTCGCCGGATTGGAGTTTTGAGGTATTACAAAACTAAACTCAATTCCAGACAAAACATTTAGTTGAATTCAAGCACAAAGCAATGATATCTTTTCTATTTCATATAACATTACAACCATTTAAAAATAAATAATGTACAACCAATTTTTTTCTTACAAGTATTTAATATATATATATACAAACGTCCGAATCACATAACTTAAGCATTCATGACAAATATATATTTATATATAATATTTAAACAATATCCTAACCTAGGTCATTTTATAACATATATCGGACATAAATCAAAACTCATGTAACATAAGTGATTTTCATTCATATTACTATAATACATATGCTTATTAAACCAACCGAACCATTACACTATTTAATAATCAATTGCATGTACAAACATATTAATAATATATCTTGGCCGAACACACTATTTCACCTCTCATTAGGATTCGAACCTAACCAACCAAGAACATATTTATTTCTTTCCATCAACAATTGGATCTATATAATCAACTATCATATACAAAACTCATTATAAAAGTATAAATATCACATAGCCAAATTCACTTAAACATATCATTATTTAATTCTTACTAAACACATCAAGAATATGTTATTTACCATATGGCCGAAACATATGTCTTAACTCAACTATCATTAATAAAATGTATTAAGCAAGTAACACATAAATTCACCTTAATCAAGATCATGCACACATCATAAACACAGCAACCATGTTTCACATATAATAAGTCAAGACCAAGTTTGCTAAACCATCACATAACATATATATATATATATACACCGAATGAGCACCTTCCACACATGATATAAACCATGACCGAATTCAAAACATCCATTAGCATCATGAACAAGCTATGAAATTAAAACATAGAAATGAATTTAAGCAAAAGAAATTGCCATTTTCGCAAGGCTATATTATTATACAAAACCAAATATCATAGATTTCAAAACTTAGTCTAACCTATACATGCCTTTGATTCAAAACTAAGCTTAAGTACCAAAAAAGGGGTGATGGTGTGGTTGACTTCTCCAACGATCCTCAGATGCCCATAGCTTGATCAAAATCTATAAAACAGAACAATGAATGCACACAGAGTAAGCTTACTAGCTTAGTAAGTCTTAAGCGAATTTAAAGAAAATAATTCAATTTAGCACTTAAGCATTCAAAGTCAAATACTTAATATTAATTCAACTTTAACAAAGCACACATATGGTATCACATTGCCGAACCTCAATACCCTATTTAACTTGACATTATTCATTATCTTACCTTCAACAAATAATTCATTAACTCAACTCAAAATTCAAATGGTAAGTATCCATTTTCTACCAAATACTCAATGCGTATGCACATCATTTAAATAAAACCACATACAAGAACATATATGTACTTATTCACTTCACATCTTATAACTCTAAATGTTCAATATACACAAATTATCAATATGATTTCATAACCAAATAGCCAAATATACATACATAATCATTAACCAGATTCTCATCCACAATATACTTATATACTTTTCTAACTAATCGAAGATATAAATTCAATTAAACAACTCACAGGTACTTACATGTACGGCCCTGTACTTTGATTCATACTAATAAACTTAAGTTTATTCTTTTGTCAACATAACTCCACCATTCCATATGCATAAGCTCGTATTCAAAAATAATCACCAACATTAAGCCTGCTAGACCGAGGTCTGACATTTGATCACCTGCGATTAGCTGCTTTGCTAGGCAATAAGCCGAAACACTTCACCGGCATAAGGCCTACTGGGCTCGAAGCCCGATACATTTCACCGGCACAAAGCCTGCTAGGCATTAAGCCCGATACATTCCACCGGCACAAAGCCTGCTAGGCATTAAGCCCGATACATTCCACCGGCACAAAGCCTGCTGGGCATTAAGCCCGATACATTCGATATAATTCAAATAATACATATGCCATACTTAATTTAAATCACTTGCACAAAATGAACTCAAATAAATTTAATTACCATTCATAATCAAATCTTTATGACACATTCGGCTATGATCAAATTTCAATCCAATAGTTCAAAGTTTGACATGTAAACTATACTACGAACAATATTTGTAGTAAAACCTTGCTTTAAGACTTACCTCGACTGTCGACGGACGACGAAGACCTACTATTCAACTATTTTTTTGTTTTTCCTCGATCCAAGTCCGTTTTTCTTTGTTCTTGATCTAAACACATTCAATTTAACCTCGTTCAAACACATTTCATTTCAATTTAGTCCAAAAACACTTAAATAGGCAAATTACTATTTTACCCTTAATGTTTCACACTTTTACAAATTAGTTCAATTTGTACAAAACACAAAATACACCAATTTTGGTTACACACATCAAGGGCCGAATATTCCTAGACTTAATACAAGACCTTGCATTTCATTTATTTCATGTTTTAGTCCTTCAAGAATATATTTTTTTCAAATTAGTCCCTAACACTCAATTTCACCAAAACTTCTAATTCTAAAAATGATGATTTAAAACATACTATTAATAATCTACCATCAAACATCACCTGCCATGAATATACAATAATAACAGAATCTTAATGTGCTATAAACTCAAAAATTTTAACATGGGTTGTATAGCATTCAAAGCAACGATTCCAAAAATGTAAAAATTATTAAAAACTAAGCAAAATACATACCCCAAATTAAGCTCGTAATTGCCGAAATTGAAGCTTCAACAATGGAGTTTTCTTCCTCCCACATTCGGCCAAGAAGAAGAACAAAGGTATGTTCTCTTTCTTTCCACTTTGTTTCATTTTTTTGTGTCTTAAAATAAAAGAAACATTTATTTACTTATTACTAATATAACATATTATTATAATAACAAAATTTTATCTAATTTACCACATGTTGTCGTCCCCTTTACTAGAAATGGACTAATTGTCCTTTAAGGACTTCACTTTAATAAAGCCAACTCAATTTAACAAATAGTCAATTAAAAAGGCCACTTCTAACAATATGCAATTTAGTCCTTTAGTCAAATTAAACACACAGACAAGCAAATTAATTCACAGAAATTTTAACACATGCTAATTCACTGATCATCAACACAAAAAAATAACATTAAAAATTTATTCGAACTCGGATTTGTGGTCCCGAAACCACTGTTCCGATTAGGGTCAAATTCGGTCTGTTACAACTCTCCCCCCTTAGGGATTTTCGTCCCCCAAAATCTTACCGTTAAACAAAGTCGGATATTGTTGCCTCATTGAATCCTCAGGCTCCCACATAGCCTCTTCTACTCCGTGTCGATTCCATAGTACTTTTACTAACGGAATTTTCTTGTTTCTTAACTCTTTCATTTCACGGGATAAAATACGAATCGGTTCCTCCTCTTACGTCATATCGGACCGGATTTTAATTTCAGACGGAGAAATCACATGTGACGGATTCGATCTATATCTACGGAGCATCGAAACATGAAATACGTTGTATATCTTTTCTAATTCAGAAGGCAACTTCAATCTATAAGCCACAGGCTCGATACGTTCGATGATCTCATACGGTTCGATGAATCACGGACTTAGTTTGCCTTTTTGACCAAATCGGAGTACTTTCTTCCACGGTGAAACTTTCAAAAATACCCGATCTCCGATCTAAAACTCAATGTCTTTACGTTTCAAATCAGCGTAGGACTTTTACCGATCCGATGCAGCTTTCAATCTATCTCTGATTATAGCCACCTTCTGTTCAGTCTCTTTAATCAAATCAACCCCGCGTATCTTATTTTCACTGAGCTCGGTCCAATACAACGGTGTACGACATTTGCGGCCATATAGAGCTTCGTAAGGTGCCATTTTGATACTAGATTAAAAACTGTTATTATAAGCAAATTCAATCAAAGGTAAATATCTTTCCCACGTACCTTCAAACTCGAGGACGCAACATCTCAACATATCCTCAAGTATCTGAATGGTTCGTTCAGACTGACCGACTGTCTGCGGATGGAAGGCTGTGCTAAAGTGGAGTTTTGTACCTAAAGCATCTTGTAACTTCTTCCAAAACCGCGATGTAAATCTCGGATCTCTATCCGAAACAATGGAACTCGGCACACCATGTAATCTCACAATTTGAGATACATACAACTCAGCAAGTTTATCGAGCGAATAGTCCGTACGAACTGGAACAAAGTGAGCTGATTTGGTCAGTCTATCCACTATAACCCAGACTGCATCTTTCTTGTTCGGTGTCATAGGCAAACTGGATACAAAATATATAGCAATTCTATCCCATTTCCATTCAGGTATCATGATCGGCTGGAGTAACCCAGAAGGCACCTGATGTTCGGCTTTTACTTGTTGACAAATTAAGCACTTCGAGACAAATTCAGATATATCCCGTTTCATACCAGGCCACCAATAGAATTGTTTCAAATCATTATACATTTTCGTGCTACCCGGATGTACCGACAATCGACTATTATGAGCCTCATTCAATATCATCCGAATCAAATCCACATTCCTCGAAACACATATTCGGCCTTTGAAGTTCAAACAATCATTTTCATCGATTTGAAACTCTGACTCTTCATCATTTCCACACTGAACTCGTCTAGCAATCGTATCTTTGTCAATTTTCTGTGCATCACAAATTTGTTGAATAAACAACGGTCTTGCCTTCAACTCAGCTATGATCGAACCATCACCAGACATAGCCATGTGTGCGTTCAACGCACAAAGAGAAAATAATGACTTCCGACTTAAAGCATCTGCAACAACGTTAGCCTTTCCCGGATGATAGTCAATCACAAGCTCGTAATCTTTCAACAGCTCTAACCATCTGCGTTGCCTCAGGTTAAAATCTCTGTGTGTCATCAAATACTTCAAACTCTTGTGATCCGAATAAACATGACATTTCTCACCAAACAGATAATGACGCCATATCTTTAACGCGAACACAATGGCTGCGAGCTCTAAATCATGCGTCGGGTAATTTCTTTCATGCGGCTTCAATTGTCTCGAAGCATAGGCTACGACTTTGCCTTCCTGCATCAAAACGCAACCCAAACCATTCAAAGAAGCATCACTATAAACAACAAATTCTTTATTCGATTCAGGCTGAACTAACACTGGAGCTTCGGTCAAAAGGGCTTTCAACTGATCGAAACTTTTCTGACACTTTTCCGACCATTCAAATTTAGCGTCCTTCTGTAATAGCTTTGTTAACGGGGTAGCTATTATAGAAAAACCTTTCACAAATCGTCTATAGTAACCAGCAAGTCCCAGGAAGCTTCGAATTTCAGAGACATTCCTTGGTGGTTTCCAATCAAGTATAGCCAATATTTTATTCGGATCAACCCGAATGCCTGACGCCGAAACAATGTGACCCAGAAAACTGACCTCATTAAGCCAAAACTCACACTTACTAAACTTTGCGTACAACTGTTTATCTCGCAAAGTTTGTAGCACCAGTCTCAGATGCTTAGCATGCTCGGTTTCATCTCTAGAGTAGATCAGAATATCATCTACAAACACTACCACAAATCGATCCAAATACGGTCTGAAAATTCGATTCATCAGATCCATAAAAATAGCAGGTGCATTAGTAAGCCCAAAAGGCATAACCAGAAACTCCTAATGTCCGTACCTCGTTTGAAAAGCAGTCTTTGGCACATCAGAATCTCTGACTCACAACTGATAATAGCCCGATCTCAAATCTATCTTTGAAAACACTGAAGACACTTTCAACCTATCGAACAAATTGTCAATCCGTGGCAACGGGCATTTATTCTTTATAGTTACCATGTTGAGTCTTTATAGTTACCATGTTGAGCTGTCGGTAATCGATGCACATATGCATAGTCCCGTCTTTCTTTTTCACAAATAAAACTGGTGCACCCCAAGGAGAGAAGCTTGGTCATGCAAAGCCCCTATCTGTTAACTCTTGCAACTGTGCTTTCAGCTCTTTTAATTCTGTAGGTGCCATCTGATACGGAGTTATTGAAATCGGAGTCGTCCCCGGTACTAATTCAATACCAAACTCTATTTCTCGAGCAGTGGTAACCTGGTAGTTCTTGAAACACTTTTGGATACTACTTTTACAACCGTACGGATTCAATCGCTTCTCGGTTAACTTTACTATCCAACACATAAGCCAAATAAGCTTCACACCTTTTCTCACATGCTTATGAGCTAACATCGAGGAGATTAATGCCGGTAACTCATTCAGGTCATTAGATTCAATTCGGATAACTTCACCATTCTGACATCTCAAATCAAGGGTCTTTCTTTTGCAATTTACAACAGCATCGTGCAAAGTTAACAAGTCCATCCCCAAAATTATATCGAACTCGTCGAAAGGAAACAACATTAAATCACCGGGAAGCATGAATCCCGAATCATTAACGGGCAACTTTTACACACTTTATCAACCGAACACATCGACCCAAGGGGTTTGATACACGAATCACAAACTCGATGAGACTCAACGGTAGAGTCCTCACGGATACTAAAGTTTCACACACATATGAATGAGTCGAACCCGGATCAATCAATGCAATCACGATAGTATCATAAAGAGTGAAAGTACCGGTGATAACATCCGGGAAGAAGCATCCTCTCAGCACGCGTCTGACATATGCTCTAGCGGTGCACGAGCCTCTGATCGAATCGCAGTGTCTTTGGTTCCTTTCTAATCGCCACTTACATTTCCGAATGCTCGGGTGGTGCGCCTCGTCTTGACGCGTGGCTCGATCTTGTATTCGAGCGTATTTTGCTCGGCTAGCATCGGGCACTCTCGAATAAAATGATCCGACGATCCACATTTAAAGCAGGAACTGATCACGAAATCTACAACTCCCGAATGCCATTTTCCATAATGCTTACACTCAGCCCGGTTCTGCTGAACATTACCAACACTAGCCATCGAAGTGGCTCGAGAACCCACAAGAGGTCGATCTCTTCTAGAGAAGTCTGTAGTAGCCTTATGTCGACTAGATTCATCTTTAAACTTCTTTGATGCAGAATGAAAGGTTTTACTCGATGATCTTTTTCGAATGTCTCTAGTTTTGAACTTGGCTTTTCTTTTCTCTTTTCCAAGCCCTTCGGGTTTGCTAGCTCGTTCGACAAGTACAACAAACTCTTTAATCTCGAGTATGCCGACTAGCAACTTAATATCTTCATTCAAACCGTCTTCAAATCTTTTACACATAATGGCTTCAGTTGACACATATTCACGAGCATATTGGCTCAGTCTGACGAATTTCCGTTCATACTCAGTCACGGTCATTCGACCCTATTTCAATTCCAGAAATTCTTTTCGTTTCTGATCAATGAATCTCTGACTGATGTACTTTTTACGGAATTCTATCTCAAAGAATTCCCAGGTCACTTTCTCCCTCGGAACCACCGATACTAGTGTATTCAACCAGTGATATGCGGTGTCCCGTAATAAGGATATAGCACACTTCAGGCATTCGTCTTGAGTACATGACAACTCATCAAGCACACGGATAGTATTATCAAGCCACATCTCAGCTCGTTTCGCGTCGTCATCATCATTAGCTTTAAATTCTTCGGCCCCGTGTTTCCTGATTTTATCAACGGGAGGCCTGCTAGATCTCATCAGATCTATCATCGGAGGTGCTGAAGGTATCAGAATTTGATTATTCGGGGGTGGAGGTTGTTGTACAGCCGGATTAGTCTGAATAAATTGGGTAAACCATTCATTCATCATCTGGTAGAAGGCTTGCTTAGCCTCCCCCTCATGGCTACCCGAGATAGGTCGAGAGTCTACCAGCGCTGACCCATGTGCGGGATCAGGCGCCACGCTCTCTACATCATCATTCTGGCTCTGCCAGATCCATTTACTATATAAAACACAATTTAAATGTCAGAAGTCACCACACTATCGCATATATATAATAAAGGCATGTATAGCTAGACTCTCACGCGCTACGGTAGTCCTAGAATCGACTAAACCGTAAGCTCTGATACCAATAAAATGTAACACCCCTTACCCGTATCCGTCGTCGGATTGGAGTTTTGAGGTATTACAAAACTAAACTCTATTCCAGACAAAACATTTAGTTTAATTCAAGCACAAAGCAATGATATCTTTTCTATTTCATATAACATTACAACCATTTAAAAATAAATAATGTACAACCAATTTTTTTCTTACAAGTATTTAATATATATATATACAAATGTCCGAATCACATAACTTAAGCATTCATGACAAATATATATTTATATATAATATTTAAACAATATCCTAACCTAGGTCATTTTATAACATATATCGGACATAAATCAAAACTCATGTAACATAAGCTGATTTTCATTCATATTACTATAATACATATGCTTATTAAACCAACCGAACCATTACACTATTTAATAATCAATTGCATGTACAAACATATTAATAATATATCTTGGCCGAACACACTATTTCACCTCTCATTAGGATTCGAACCTAACCAACCAAGAACATATTTATTTCTTTCCATCAACAATTGGATCTATACAATCAACTATCATATACAAAACTCATTATAAAAGTATAAATATCACATAGCCGAATTCACTTAAACATATCATTATTTAATTCTTACTAAACACATCAAGCATATGTTATTAACCATATGGCGAAAACATATGTCTTAACTCAACTATCATTAATAAAATGTATTAAGCAAGTAACACATAAATTCACCTTAATCAAGATCATGCACACATCATAAACACAAAGAACCATGTTTCACATATAATAAGTCAAGACCAAGTTTGCTAAACCATCACATAACATATATATATATATACACCAAATGAGCACCTTCCACACATGATATAAACCATGACCGAATTCAAAACATCCATTAGCATCATGAACAAGCTATGAAATTAAAACATAGAAATGAATTTAACCAAAAGAAATAGCCATTTTCGCAAGGCTATATTATTATACAAAACCAAATATCATAGATTTCAAAACTTAGTCTAACCTATACATGCCTTTGATTCAAAACTAAGCTTAAGTACCAAAAAAGGGGTGATAGTGTGGTTGACTTCTCCAACGATCCTCAGATGCCCATAGCTTGATCAAAATCTATAAAATAGAACAATGAATGCACACAGAGTAAGCTTACTAGCTTAGTAAGTCTTAAGCGAATTTAAAGAAAATAATTCAATTTAACACTTAAGCATTCAAAGTCAAATACTTAATATTAATTCAACTTTAACAAAGCACACATATGGTATCACATTGCCGAACCTCAATACCATATTTAACTTGACATTATTCATTATCTTACCTTCAACAAATAATTCATTAACTCAACTCAAAATTCAAATGGTAAGTATCCATTTTCTACCAAATACTCAATGCGTATGCACATCATTTAAATAAAACCACATACAAGAACATATATGTACTTATTCACTTCACATCTTATAACTCTAAATGTTCAATATACACAAATTGTCAATATGATTTCATAACCAAATAGCCAAATATACATACATAATCATTAACCACATTCTCATCCACAATATACTTATATACTTTTCTAACTAATCGAAGATATAAATTCAATTAAACAACTCACGGTGCTTACATGCGATTTTACTGCTACTTTGATTCATACTAATAAACTTAAGTTTATTCTTTTGTCAACATAACTCCACCATTCCATATGCATAAGCTCGTATTCAAAAATAATCACCAACATTAAGCTCGCTAGACCGAGTGCGACATTTGATCACCGGCATTTAGCACGCTGGGCAATAAGCCCAAACACTTCACCGGCATAAGGCGTACTAGGCTCGAAGCTCGATACATTTCACCCCAAGACAAAGCACGCTGGGCATTAAGCTCGATACATTCCACCGGCACAAAGCACGCTGGGCATTAAGCCCGATACATTCCACCAAGGCACAAAGCTCACCTTTGGCATTATGCCCGATACATTCGATATCATTCAAATAATACATATGCCATACTTAACTTAAATCACTTGCACAAAATGAACTCAAATAAATTTAATTACCACTCATAATCAAATCTTTATGACACATTCGGCTATGATCAAATTTCAATCCAATAGTTCAAAGTTTGACATATAAACTATACTACGAACAATATTTGTAGTAATAACTTGCTTTAAGACTTACCTCGACCGTCGACGGACGACGAAGACTGACTATTCAACTATTTTTTTTGTTTTTCCTCGATCCAAGTCCGTTTTTCTTTGTTCTTGATCTAAACACATTCAATTTAAGCTCGTTCAAACACATTTCATTTCAATTTAGTCCAAAAAAACTTAAATAGGCAAATTACTATTTTACCCTTAATGTTTCACACTTTTACAAATTAGTACAATTTGTACAAAACACAAAATACACCAATTTTGGTTACACACATCAAGGGCCGAATATTCCTAGACTTAATACAAGACCTTGCATTTTATTTATTTCATGTTTTAGTCCTTCAAGAATTTTTTTTTCAAATTAGTCCCTAACACTCAATTTCACCAAAACTTCTAATTCTAAAAATGATGATTTAAAACATACTATTAATAATCTACCATCAAACATCACCTGCCATGAATATACAAAAATAACCGAATCTTAATGTGCTATAAACTCAAAAATTTTAACATGGGTTGTATAGCATTCAAAGCAACGATTCCAAAAATGTAAAAATTATTAAAAACTAAGCAAAATACATACCCCAAATTAAGCTCCTAATTGTCGAAATTCAAGCTTCAACAATGGAGTTTTCTTCCTCCCACATTCGGCCAAGAAGAAGAACAAAGGTATGTTCTCTTTCTTTCCACTTTGTTTCATTTTTTTGTGTCTTAAAATAAAAGAAACATTTATTTACTTATTACTAATATAACATATTATTATAATAACAAAATTTTATCTAATTTACCACATGTTGCCGTCCCCTTTACTAGAAATGGACTAATTGTCCTTTAAGGACTTCACTTTAATAAAGCCAACTCAATTTAACAAATAGTCAATTAAAAGGCCACTTCTAACAATATACAATTTAGTCCTTTAGTCAAATTAAACACACAGACAAGCAAATTAATTCACATAAATTTTAACACATGCTAATTCACGATCATCAACACAAAAATAACATTAAAAATTTATTCGAACTTCGGTTTGTGGTCCCGAAACCACTTGTTCCGATTAGGGTCAAATTCGATGCATTTACACTGCGGCTACTAATCGAGATTCAAGCGTGTGTCTTGTTCGTGGAAGACGACACCCAGGGAATCTTTGGAAAAGAACCGGTGGTTGTTTTAATTGTGGTTCTAAGGACCACCAGCTTAAGAATTGTCCTCGACGGACTGCTCTGACTCAAGAAGCTTGTAACCTTGATGCACAGTCAGCTAGAGGCGCTCAATAGCCACCGAGGGGCCGTGGACCAGGTCGTGGTGGTAATGGCGCTGGTCGAGGTCAAAGTGCACCGGGTAGAGGTAATGGCTTCAGAGGTAACGCGGAGGCGAGACAATCAGGGTTAGTCTATGCGGTCAGGCATCGGGAGGATGGCGATGCACCTGATGTGATAACCGGTATGTTCTTCATCTTTGATGTACCTGTTACTGCTTTGATAGATATCGGGTCTACCCACTCGTATGTTGCTAGTACTATATCAGGAAATCTGAATATTAGATCTGAGATTACCGATAGAGAGATGACGGTAATTAGTCATTTAGGACAGTCTGTGATTATGAATAAATTGTATAGAGACGTGCCTTTAGAAACTCAAAGAGATGTATTTTTGGCAGATTTGATGGAACTGCCTTTCGGCGAGTTCGACCTTATTTTGGGCATGGATTGGTTGGTGAAGCACCGTGCGCATTTGGATTGTACTGCAAAGTGGATGTCGATAAGGACCTTGGAAGATAAGGTAGTTGTGATGATAGGCGAACGGAGAAATTATTTAGCAAATTTGGTATCTACTTTAAAGGCAGAAAAGTTGGTGCGAAAAGGGTATGGAGCGTTCCTAGCCTTCATTAGTGCTTTGGATGCCAAGGAATTATAGTGGAAGGTGTTAGAACGGTGAAAGAATTTCCAGATGTCTTCCCCGAAGAACTTCCGGGTCTACCTCCAGACCGAGAAGTAGAGTTTGGCATTGAGCTTTTGCCCGGAACGACTCCGGTGTCCATTGCTCCTTATAGAATGGCGCCGAAGGAGTTAGCGGAGCTTAAAGCTCAAATTCAAGAATTATTGGATCGGGGATTTATTCGACCGAGTGTGTCTCCGTGGGGAGCACCAATTTTGTTTGTCAAAAAGAAGGATGGGTCGATGCGTATGTGCATTGATTATAGGCAGTTGAATAAATTGACAATCAAGAATAGGTATCCATTGCCGAGAATCGATGACCTATTTGACCAGTTGAGAGGAGCTTCAGTTTTCTCCAAGATAGATTTGAGATCGGGTTATCATCAACTCAAGGTTAAGGAGGCAGATATTCATAAAACGGCATTTCGAACTCGTTATGGACATTATGAGTTTTTGGTGATGCCGTTTGGTTTGACCAATGCACCAGCTGCATTTATGGACATGATGAACCGAGTCTTTCAACCCTACTTAGACCCGTTTGTAGTGGTGTTCATAGATGATATCTTAGTATACTCGAGGAATGAAGAAGAGCATGACTCATATTTACACATAGTATTGCAAATACTGCGAGAAAAGCAACTTTATGCCAAATTCAGTAAGTGTGAATTTTGGCTGAAAGAAGTGACTTTCTTGGGACATGTTGTGTCGGCCGAAGGAATCGAGTTGATCCTCGGAAGGTAGAGGTCGTGTTGGATTGGAAACCACCAAGTCCGTGGTGAAATTCAGAGTTTCCTAGGTTTGGCTGGCTATTATAGACGCTTTGTTGAGGGGTTTTCGTTGATCGCTGCACCCCTAACTAAACTATTGCGAAAGGGAGTATCATTTGTGTGGGCAGTTAAACAACAAGAGAGTTTCGAGAAATTGAAGAAGATTTTGACGGAAGCGCCAGTACTGATTCAACCTGAGGCTGGAAAAGAGTTCATTGTTTACTACGATGCGTCACACACGGGCTTGGGATGTGTGTTGATGCAAGGTGGAAAATTGGTAGCTTATGCATCTCGTCAGTTGAGGCCGCACGAAGTCAACTATCCTACCCATGATTTGGAGTTGGCTGCGATGGTTTTTGCTTTAAAAATTTGGAGGCATTATCTCTATGGTGAGAAGTCGAACATTTATACGGACCATAAGAGTTTAAAGTACCTCCTTACCCAAAAGGAGTTGAATTTAAGGCAGTAGAGATGGATAGAGCTGTTAAAGGATTATGATCTCTCAATCGAGTATCATCCTAGAAAGGCTAACGTGGTAGCATACGCGTTGAGTCGTAAGGTAATATCGGATTTGAGAGCGATGTTCACTCATCTCAGTCTGTATGAAGATGGTAGTCTTCTAGCCGAACTTCAGGTGAAGCCTGTGTGGTTGGGTCAGATTAAGGAGAAGCAAATATCAGATGAAAAGTTGGGTCCCTTAGCTCAACAAGTTGAAAGTGGTGTAATAGGGGATTTTGGAATGAATAAGGATGGAGTGCTGTGTTTTCGCGAAAGAGTTTGTATGCCCATGGATTCGGATTTGAGGCAAATGATTCTGCGTGAGGCGCATAGTAGTCCTTATGCTATGCACCCCGGAGGAAGTAAGATGTATCGAGATCTACGGGAGCAGTATTGGTGGCCAGGATTGAAGCGAGAGGTTACGGATTTTGTGAGTAGGTCCTTGACTTGTCAACAAGTGAAGGCGGAACATCAATTGCCGTCGGGATTGCTGCAACCGGTGAAGATTCTATTATGGAAGTGGGAATGGATAACGATGGATTTTGTTAGTGGGTTACCCTTATCACCTACTAAGAAGGATTTCGTCTAGGTAATAGTGGATCGATTGACGAAGACTGCCCATTTTCTACCAGTTCGTATGGATTACTCGATGCAAAAGTTGGCTAAGTTGTATGTATCGGAGATCATGAGGTTTCATGGGGTACCAGTGTCTATTATTTCGGACAGGGACCTTAGGTTTACATCACGGTTTTGGAAAGCTTTGCATGAGGCTCTGGGAACAAAGTTAAACTTGATGCGGCTTTTCACCCTCAATCGATGGACGATCGGAAAGAGTAATCCAGTTTTGGAAGACATGTTAAGGGGTTTGTGATTGACTTGAGAGGTAGTTGGGAGGATTATCTACCGTTGGCGAGTTTGCATATAACAATAGCTATCGATCCGGCATTCGATGGCACCCTACGAGGCATTGTATGGTCGTAGGTGTCGACTCCTACTTGTTGGACTGAATTGGGAGAACGACAGTTATTGGGTCCTGAGCTGATATCAGAAACGGAGGAAAAGGTAAAGGTAATTTGGGCTCGATTAAAGGAAGCTTCAGATAGACAGAAATCGTATGCGGATCTGAAGCGTAAGGATATTGAGTTTGAGGTGGGAGATCAGGTATTTCTAAAGGTCTCACCTTGGAAGAAGATCTTCAGGTTTGGAAGGAAGGGCAAGTTGAGCCCTAGGTTCATCGGACCGTATCGTGTGTTGAAGCGTGTAGGACCAGTGGCTTATCAGCTTGAATTACCTCCGGAACTAAGTCAGATTCATAGCATTTTTCACGTCTCAATGTTAAGGCATTACCGATCGGATCCGTCTCATATAGTACCAGTAGAGGAGGTTGAGTTAAGGCCTGACTTGTCTTTCGAGGAGGAACCAGTGAAAATTTTAGATCGTGATGTTAAGGTGCTAAGAAAGAAGTCGTCTGCTTTGTTGGTTAAGGTTCTATGGCGTAATCACGGAGCGGAGGAAGCTACGTGGGAGCCTGAGGATGCAATTCGACAACAATACCCTCACCTCTTTTAACCAGGTAAATTTTGAGGATGAAATTTTCTTTAAGGGGGGTAGAATTGTAATATCCTAAAATTTGAATTTTTATATGTTACATTACTTTGGTGCTCAGCTAGTTTATTTATCCTATGTGTGTGTTAAAATAGTCCTGAGAAGGTTCGTGATTTAATTAGATTTTGGAATAAATTTTGGTAAATAGAACTTTATTGAAGTGGAACAAGTAACCTTGATGTTTAAGGAAATTAAGTGGCAAAAGTTAGCATAAGATGAGCTAGTAGTAAAGAGGAGTTGACGCCATAAGCATACTTAGAGGGAAGAGGTTCGAATCCCTTGTTATGCATGAGAATTTTTTTTAATTTTTGCACTCATCTACCATGTGTCGGCCAAGCATTATTTTTGGAAAGTTAGACTTTTAGTTTTTGGTAAGGTGGCTAATGGATTAAGGCAAGAATTGAACTTAAGGTAGGGAATCATGAGATTATGGTATGTAGGGGGAACACAAGGTACATTTTAAGGACTGTGTTTTGGAAAGTTTGGAATGGCCAAACTTTGACTTTGTGTCCATGTACTTGGACGGTTTTAGGGAGCTAAGGGGTGGCGAATTTTTGAAGACTTTTGAGTAAGGATAGGTGCTTGTTGGGCATATTTCTTTTTGGGTCATTTTTGCTTTCTCTCAAAACATTTTCTCTTCATCTTTTCTCTCCCTAGCCGAATGCACATTGAGCATTAGGTAAGCATCTTTTGTTTTTCTTTTGGTCATTCCATTTTGACCATTTTGGTCTAAATTTGCCTATTCTCTCAAGTCATTTCCCCTAGTGCCGAAAACACCAAAACCTTGAAGGCCATTTTCTCTTTTCTTTTCTTCCTCCATTGCCGAATGCTCTCTAGTCTCAAACCTCTCTCTTTGTTCATCTTCTATTCTTGAAATGAACCAAAACTGAAACACCTAATTGTCCTATACCTTTATTTCATCTCCTTCTTCTTACAAAATTTATTCAACATTTTCTCCCTTTTCTTTTCCTCCATGCCCGAATGTTGCTAACACCATCTCCTTCAAATTTTCTCTTCATAGCCGAATATTTTACAACACTTATCATCTTCTCAAACCATTTCCTTCTTTTCTTCTCACACTTTAATCGCTCGGTAAGTGGCTAATATAATACTCTAGTATTCTTATTTTCCCTTTTTCCTTTGTGCCAAAATTTCATGTTGGTGTGGGATGGTCTTTTGGATCGATATCATCATCATACCATGACTCACTCAAATCTTTTCTCTATTTTAGAAACTTAGTGGAAGGCCAAAATTTGGAGTGTCTGAAATCATCGTGAATCGCTAGGATTCGGTCCAAAGCTTTAAGGTAAGGGTTTTTATCAAGGAATTCCATATTACTCATTATTTCTTTAATGATGGGGTTTACTAATAGATTTTATCTTAGGAACGCTACCGCTTGATTTTCATCCTTTGAACGTAAGGATTTCGTGGTAAGCCGATTTCACCCCTTAAAATCAATCGTATTAATTTTTGAAATAATAGTTGGACTAATATTCTTATGTCAATGGAGGCAAGCAAGATAGGGTCAAAAAGGGTGGTGAATAGTGATCGGAAGAGGGGCGGATTTGCTATTCCCACTAGATTCAAGCGAAGGGCTGTTTCGGCAATTCGAGATTTTCCACCGGGTTGTGGACCCTCATCCGGTGAAAACCAGTTATTCGAGGTTGTTCGTAGTTCTGAGCCATTAGCTGTTCGGGATTTTCCAACGGGTTGTGAACCGTCAACCGAGGAGAACCGAAAAATAGTAGTTATTCGAGATTCTGAGGGTAAAAATCTTGACCGCTTACATTAGCATAGATTTATTTTAAGTGTTAGTGTTCTAATCGAGCGTTATAACGTTTTTAGGTGTTGACGATCAGGAAAGTGTCGTGCTCACCATAATCAGGTGTGTAATCTCACACCATATCTCGTGGGTTAGATAACCACATCGTAATAATGTTAGATTAAAATCACAAAGTTGGTGAAATCGAGTAAAATGGTATATTTTAACACTTTAATAGTAAAAACTATGAAATTGGTATCGAGATTATGAAAATTACAAAATTTCCCTTAATGGGCTAAATCGATAAAAGTGACTTATTGGGCCATATGTGATTTTGATAAATGGGCCAAATGTGATTTTGATAGATGGGCCATTGTGATTTTGATAAATGGGCCATACGTGATGACTGCTAAATGGGCCAAATGTGATATGAGATTATGTGGGCCAAAATGTGAAATGGGCCAGTTTGTGATAACTTTTATAATGAGCCTTATGTTGGAATAATTATAAGAATGGATTGTTATGCATATTATATACATGATTGCATGGGTTGGGCTTTTGGATGAAGAGAAGTTCGGTAGCTTTGCTACAAAATTACGATAACCGTGCCCGATTTGAAATATGGCCGTGCCCGGTTTGATATATGGCTTAATGCCGCTTTGGTGTGTTAGCGGGGTGGGTGACTAAAGCTCCCCACAGGTGTGTTGGTTGGTACGGGTGGTGTGTAGCAGATGGAAACTTAGGATTGGTTTTGGGAAATTGCATATCACATGCATTCTATACCTGTTAAATTGTTATATTTGTAATGGGCTCAGGCCCAAATAAATGCTTAAATGGTTTTGGCCCAGTGGACTATGGTAAGTGAGTTACACATTGAGTTCTAAGTAACTCATCCCGTTTTCTTTACCCTTTCCAGGTAATGATCAGTGATAGAGGCTTGGGCTGGGGACGACTCAGTGGAGGCCATACTACGATTAATGGGTTAATTAAACTTCGGATTTCTTTAAAGTACTTTTTAATATTTGTTTTTAAGTTGTGATGTAATAAGGCCTCTGGTTAAATTTTTATGGATGTTTTACTTGTGGATGGATTTTATATTATGTTTTAAATACTTAAATGGGATTTCTTTTCTAAAAATAGAAACAAACGTTTTTCATAAATAAACGTACGAAAAGGATTTCATTCTTAGTTAATTTTAACTCGGTAACATTTTTCTGTAACAACTCTTTTAAAAATATTGTTTTCAAAAATTTCTTTTGAACTCTTTTACATTTCTCGGGATATTGAATCAAGTACTTTATTTTTCAAATTATAAACTCTTACGTCTTAAATTATTAAATTTAACAATCAACCTCGATTTTCAATTAACACCTTTTCAACATCTTTATTTTTTTTTAAATCTGTTTTCTACAAACCTTTAAGAGACTTTACATATGATCATTTCGTGTGACATGTCAAATCTGGTCTTAACGCACAGACCGGGTTTGGGGTGTTGCATTTTCGACAACGTACGTCCCACATTCTCCCTATTAAAAAAGGTTCAATTTATATAAAAGCTAAATCCTATCCATTATTTGGGCAATACCTACGAGAGTTATAGAAATGTAACATCATTTGTTATTTCCAATTTAACTCTCTAAGATAACTTTTCATTTTCCAAGTTCCATTACTTATTCCACTAAAGGCGTCCATTCATATTTCAGTAAAATTCGGTCGGAATGCTTACACCTAAAAAGTTAACGTAGAATGAAGAATAAAACGACCGAATTGGAGTCCCACGATAAAGACATACATCGGCTTAATTTCAGAACGGGAAATATTTTTGATGAATTAATTTTGTGTAACACCCCAAACTCGGTCTATGCGTTAAGACCAAATTTGACATGTCAAACAAAATGAACATACACCTAGTCCTTTAAAGATTTAAAGAAATCGAATTTTAAAAAAAAACATTTTGACGTGGAGTTTATTGAATACTAAAGTTGATTATTGAATCAACAATAAAAAAACATTTTTACATGGAGTTTATTGAATACTAAAGTTGATTATTGAATCAACAATTTAAGTCGTAAGAGTTTATGAAACGAAACTTTGGAAAGTTTAATTTGAGAAAAAGAGTTTGAATGATAACTTTGGAAAAGTTTGAAGAATCAATGTTAAGAGAAAATTTTCCGAGTTAAAGTATTTAAGAATAAAATCTTTTTTTCTTATTATTATTTTTTTTCATGTCTATTTGAGAAAATGTTTATTTATGTTTTTAGAAAATATAATCCCTCTTGAAGTATTTAAAGCTATTTATAAAATCCATCAAACCTAAAGCAATATTAAAAATTTATCCGAAGGCCTTATTACAACTTAACTTAAAATAGTAAAATAATTAAAAGTACTTAAAAGAAATCCAAAATTCAAATAACCCATTATTCGTAGTATGGCCCCACCGAGTTGTCCATAGCTCAAGTCTCCGTCACTTGATCATTACCTGAGAAGAGTAAGGAAAAATGGGGTGAGTTACTTAGAACTCAGTGTGTAAACCACTTACCATCGTCCACTGGGCCAAAATCCAATTTAGCATTTATTGGGCCAAATCCCAATACAAATATAACATAATAACATGTATTAAATTAATGTAATATGCAATTCCCAAACCAAACCTAATTTCCATCCGCTACACACCACCTGCACTTCAACCAACCAAACACACCCGTGGGAGCTTTAGTCACCCACCCCGCCAACACACCAAAATAGGCATTAAGCCATTTATCAATTTGTGGACAAGCCACCAGATTTACAGAGTTTACATAGCATTTGCCATTTTTCAGATTTGTGGCTGAGCCACCAGAATTTTGTAGCAAAGCTACCAAAACTTCTCTTCGTCAATATCCCAACCCATGCAAATCATGTATATAATATGCATATTCATTTACAACAATCCATTCATATAATTATTACGAACAATATGGCCCATTATAAAAATTTCCACAATCTGGCCCATATCACCTTTTTGGCCCATATACCAAATATCACATTTGGCCCATATATCAAATATCACATTTGGCCCATTAAGGGTAATCTCGTAATTTTTACAGTCTTAATACCGATTTCATAGTCTTTACCATTTTGGTAATAATTATGCCATTTTACCCGATGTCACTAACATGCGATTTAATCAAACGATTAACACGATATAATTATATAACCCATGGAATACGGTGTGAGATTACGCACCTGATTACGGTAAGCACTACACTTTCCTGATCGTTGACACCTAAAAATATTTTTAACGCTCGATTAGAACATTAACACTTATAGTAAATCTATTCTAAGATAAACGGTCTAGGATTTTTACCCTAGGAATCGCGAATAAATATGATTTGCCGGTTTTCCCTGGTTGACGGTCCACAACCCGTTGGAAAATCCCGAATAGCTAATGGCTCAGAACTGCGAACAACCTCGAATAGTTGATTCCCACCGGATGAGGGTCCACAACCCGGTGGAAAATCCTGGATTGTCGAAATAGCCTTTCGTTTGAATCTAGAGGGGATCGCGAATCCGCTCCTTTTTCAATCACTATTCACCACTCCTTTTGATTCGATCTTGTTTGCCTCCATTGACAATTAAATATTAGTCCAAACTAATATTTCGTAATTAAAAATGATTGGTCTTATGAGTGAAGTCAGCTTACCACAAAATCCTTACGTTCAAAGGATGAAAATCGAACGATAGAGTCCCTAAGATAAAAATCGGTTAATCACCCTATCTTTAATAAGTAATATGGAATCCTTGAAAGAAATCCTTACCTTAGATTTTTGGACCGAATCCTAATGATAACACGATGACTTCGGACACTCCAAGTTTCGGCCTTCCACTAAATTTCTATGATAGAGAAAAAGAGATTCGAATAAGATATGGTATGATGATGGTCTCGATCCAAAAAGGCCATCCCACAACAAAGTATAGATTCGGCACAATGGATAAGGTGAAATAAAAATACCAAAATGTTGAAACTAGCCACTTACCGATTGATCAAAGTGAGAGTAGAAAAAAAATGATTGAGAAGGAGATATGTGTGTGGTAGAAGATTCGGCTATGGTGGAAAAGTTGAAGAGAGAATGATGTTTGAGAGATTTTTGCATGAAGAAAAAGAAGAAGAAAGGTATAAGAAAATAAGGTGTTCGGTTCTTTTCAAGAATGGAAGATGAACAAAGAAGAAACTTTTAGACTAGTGTGCATTCGGCAAAGAAGAAAAGAAGAGAAAAGAAAAATGGCCTTTCAAGGTTATGTGGTTTCGGCACCAAGAGGAAAAGGTTTGGGAGAATAAGCAATTAAGACCGAAATGGTCAAAAATGAAATGGCCAAAAAGAATGCAAAAGTTTACCTATTGTTCAAGATACATTCGGTTAGGGAGAGGAAATTAGCGAGAAAAACTTTGAAGAGAAACACAAAAATGTCAAAATGCCAAAGTGACCAACTAGCACCTAAACCTTACCAAAAGCCATCAAAAATTCGACCACCCCCCTAGCCCCTAAAACCGTCCAAGTACTTGGCCAAAAGGTCAAAGTTTGGCCACCCCAAACTTACCAAAACATCTCTCTTGTTTTAAGCCTTGTGTTCCCCCTACATACCTTTTCCATTTGATTCCCTTCCTTAAGTTAAAACTTGCCTTTTCTCTTAGCCACCTTACCATAAAAATAAAAGTCCAACTTACCATATGTACTAGGCTTGGCCGACACTATGAGGAAGGAAAGCATAAAAATAAAATTCATGCACACCAAGGGATTCGAACTCCTTCCCTCAAGGAACACACATGGCGCCATCTCCTCTTCACTACTAGCTCACTTATGCTAACTTTTTACCACCTAATTACCTTAAGCTTTAAGGTCACTTATTACATTTCCTTAAAGTACTAAATACCAAAAATTATTCCAAATCCAAAATAAATCCCGAGCCTTCTCAGGACTAAATAAACACACACATTGGATAATTAAACTAGCTGAGTACCAAAATAATGTAACATATAAAAACTCAAATTTTAGGATGTTACAATTCTACCCCCTAAAAAAAATTTTGTCCTCGAAATTTACCTGGTTAAAAGAGGTGAGGGTATTGCTGTCGAATTGCGTCCTCAGGCTCCCACGTAGCTTCCTCTGCTCCGTGATTTCGCCATAGAACCTTAACCAACGGTACTGACTTCTTTCTTAGCACCTTAACATCTCGATCTAAAATTTTCACTGGTTCTTCCTCGAACGACAATTCAGGCCTTAACTCAACTTCCTCTACCGGTAGTATGTGAGATGGATCCGATCGATAACGCCTCAATATAGAGACATGGAAAACACTATGAATCTGACTCAACTCCAGAGCTAATTCAAGCTGATAAGCCACTGATCCTACACGCTTCAACACGCGGTACGGTCCGATGAACCGAGGGCTCAACTTGCCCTTCCTTCCAAATCTGAAAATCTTCTTCCAAGGTGAGACCTTTAGAAAGACCTGATCTCCCACCGCAAACTCAATATCCTTACGCCTCAGATCCGCATACGACTTTTGTCTATCTGAAGCTTCCTTTAACCGTGCTCGAATCACCTTTACTTTTTCTTCCGTCTCTGATATCAATTCAGGACCCAATAACTGTCGTTCCCCCAATTCAGTCCAACAAGTAGGAGTACGACACCTACGACCATACAATGCCTCGTAGGGTGCCATCCGGATCTTTGGATTGATAGCTATTATTATCGCAAAACTCCGCCAACGGTAAAAAAATCCTCCCAACTACCTCTGAAGTCAATCACACAACCCCTTAACATGTCTTCCAAAATCTGAATTACTCTTTCCGACTGACCATCTGACTGAGGATGAAAAGCCGTGCTGAAATTTAACTTTGTTCCCAAAGCTTCATGCAAAGCTTTCCAAAACCGCGATGTAAACCTAGGGTCCCTGTCCGAAATAATAGACACTTTACCACATGTAACCTCACGATCTCCGCTACATACAACTTGGCCAACTTCAAGTGAGAAATTAAATGCGAACAGTAGAAAATGGGCAGTCTTCGTCAATCGATCCACTATTACCCAGACGGAATCTTTCTTAGTAGGCGATAAGGGTAACCCACTAACAAAGTCCATCATTATCCGTTCCCATTTCCATAATGGAATCTTCACCGGTTGTAGCAATCCCGACGGCAATTGATGTTCTGCCTTCACTTGTTGACAAGTCAAGCACTTACCCATGAAATCAGTAACCTCCCGCTTCAACCTTGGCCACCAATACTGTTCACGGAGGTCTCGATACATCTTATTTCCCCCGGGGTGCATAGCATAGGGGCTACTATGCGCCTCTCACAGAATCATTAGTCTCAAATTCGAATCCTTGGGCATACAAATTCTTCCGCGAAAACACAGTACTCCATCCTTATTCAATCCAAAATCCCCTATTACACCGCTTTCAACTTGTTGAATTAAGGGACCCAACTTTTCGTCTGCTAACTGCTTCTCCTTGATCTATTCTAACCACATAGGCTTCACCTGAAGTTCCACTAGCAAACTGCCATCTTCATACAAACTAAGATGAGCAAACATTGCTCTCAACTCCGATATCACCTTACGACTCAACGCGTCTGCCACCACGTTAGCCTTTCCAGGATGATACTCGATTGAGAAGTCATAATCCTTCAACAGCTCTATCCATCTCCACTGTCTTAAGTTAAACTCCTTTTGGGTAAGGAGGTACTTCAGAATTTTATGATCCGTATAAATGATCGACTTCTCACCATACAGGTAGTGCCTCCAAATCTTCAAATCAAAAACCACCGCAACCAACTCCAAATCATGAGTAGGATAATTGACTTCGTGCGTCCTTAACTGACGAGATGCATAAGCCACCACTTTACCACCTTGCATCAACACACATCCCAAGCCCGTGTGTGACGCATCGCAAAAAACAATAAACTCTTTTCCAGCCTCAGGTTGAATCAATACGGGCGCTTCCGTCAGAATCTTTTTCAATTTCTCAAAACTCTCTTGTTACTGATCTGACCACACAAATGGTACTCCCTTGCGCAATAGTTTAGTTAGAGGTGCTGCAATCAACGAAAACCCCTCAATGAAACGCTTGTAGTAACCAGCCAACCCTAGGAAACTCCAAATTTCAGCCACTGACTTCGATGGCTTCCAATCCAACACAGCCTCTACCTTCCAAGGATCAACTCTGATTCCTTCGGTCGACACAACATGTCCTAAGAAAGTCACTTTCTTCAGCCAAATTTCACACTTATTGAATTTTGCAAAAAGTTGCTTTTCCCACAATATTTGTAATACTATCCGCAGATGTGAATCATGCTCTTCTTCATTCTTCGAATATACCAAGATGTCATCTATGAACACCACTACAAACTGGTCTAAATAGGGTTGGAAGACCCGGTTCATCATGTCCATAAATGTAGCTGATGCATTGGTCAACCCAAATGGCATCACCAAGAACTCGTAGTGTTCATAACGAGTTCAAACACCATCTTATAAATATCCGCCTCTTTGACCTTAAGCTGGTGATAACCCGATCTCAAATCTATTTTTGAGAAAACCGAAGCTCCTCGCAGTTGATCGAACAGGTCATCGATTCTCGGCAATGGATACTATTCTTGATCGTCAACTTATTCAACTGCCTATAATCGATGCACATACACATCGACCCATCCTTCTTCTTGATGAACAAGACCAGTGCTCCCCACGGTGACACACTCGGTCGAATAAATTCTCGATCCAACAACTCCTGAATTTGAGCCTTAAGCTCCGCTAACTCCTTCGGTGCCATCCTATAAGGAGCAATGGACACCGGAGCCGTTCCGGGCAAAAGCTCAATGCCAAACTCTACTTCCCGGTCTGGAGGTAAACCCGGAAGTTCCTCGGGCAAAAAATCTGAAAATTCTTTCACCGTTCTAACACCTTCCACTGATAATTCATTGACATCCAAAGCACAAATGAAGGCTAGGAATGCTCCATACCCTTTTCGCACCAACTTTTCTGCTTTTAAAGCAGATATCACATTTGCTAAATAGTTTCTCCGTTCGCCCATCATCACCACTTCCTTATCTTCCAAAGTCCTTATCGACATCCGCTTTGCGGCACAATCCAAGTGCGCACGGTGCTTCACCAACCATCCATGCCCAAAATAAGGTCGAACTCTCAGAAAGGTAGTTCCATCAAATCCATAAAAATATTTCTCTTTGAATTTCTAAGGGCACGTCTCTAAACAATTTATCCACTATCACGCATCGTCCCAAAGGACTAATTACCGTCATCTTTCTATCGGTAATCTCGGAACTAATGTTCAAATTTCAGTTAGCACTAGCAACATACGAATGGGTAGATCCGATATCTATCAAAGCGATGAATGTACATCGAGAGATGAAGAACGTGCGATTATCACATCGTGCATCGCCGTCCTCTCGATGTCGACCGCATAAACTAACCACAGTGCCTCGCCTCCACGTTACCCCCGAAGCCATTACCTCTACCCGGTGCGCCTTGACCTCGACTGCGCCATTACCACCTCGACTGGTCCACGGCCTCTCGGTGGTGTTGAGCGCATCTAGCCGGGCGTGTGCTCGAGGGTTACGAGCTTCTTGAGTCGAGCGATCCGTCGAGGACAATTCTTAAGCGATGATCCTTAGAAACACATTTGAAACACCCACTAGTTCTTTTCGGCCTCACCGTGTGTCGTCTTCCACATCGACACATGGTTGAATTTAATTGGTAGTAGCGGATGCTCTAGCTTGAGTAGCTCATCATTCTGAGGCCTCTTCAAACCTTTTAGCGGAACTCGAGTACTTAAAGTCCCTCTTGCCTCTGCCTCTGTCTCTTTCTCGATTCGACACTTAGAGTTCTTAGCCTCTTCAACTATTTTGGCTTTCTCCACAAGCATGGCGAAAGTCCTTTCTTGTCGTGGGGCTATCAGTACCATAACTCATCATTCAACTTGTAATATCCCGGGTTAGGGGCTGTTTTTGTTGTTGCATGTTTTGCATGTGTTTAGGTCTTTGTGTTCTTTGTTTGTGTAGTTTCGGGGCTTAATTGTAGGTTAGGAATGTGCACAGTAGGTAGGAGAATTTTTGTTTTTAGGCTTTATAGGAGAGGAGCCGAGGAAGGCTGGGGTTTAAGAATATTATTTGGTGTTTGGTTGCACAAATGAGGAGGCGGCAAAGTGGCAAAGTATGTGCCACTTGGGGCTTGAGTGTGGCGTCAACTACAAGGGGGAGAGATCCCGAGTTCAAGTCGCGAGTTCCCCATTTTGGCTCTCATTTTGGGCGGCATGGAGGAAGAGTTAGAAGGCAATTCGAATTCTTCCTTGGACTTGGTCCACCCATTCAAATGGAAGGTGGAGAGCAAGTTGTGGAGGTAGACTTGGTCAAGCTAATTTGAATGTGTGGTAGGGAGTTAATGGGGGAGTGGTGGCCGAATATTGAGGAGTGGTTGAGGTGTTGGCGAAACTTGGATGCTTCATGGGGAGTGACGGCTTGGTTAGTGAGGGTGTGGGTAGTGCCGAATTCCACTTTAGCATTTTGGTTGCTTTCGGTCAAATGTGGTAAGCTAAAATTGTTTTTTCTTTTTGTCAATTGCCTAAACCGAATTTCAAGTAAAACTCTCCCACTTTTGCTTCTTGAAACCGAAACCCCAAGCAACTCTATTTGCCGAATTTTGTAATTGGTTTTTTTTACATTTTGTGTTGTTGGCCGAAGGCTCTTCTAGTTTCTTTCTTCTTTTCATTTGTGTAAACCGAAAGTTATCTCCCAAAATATTCCCATCATTTCATTTCTTCCCAAAATCTTAAGCCGAACCTCTCTTCTATTGTTGCCGATTTTTCTCTTTCTCTTAAACCATCTTGCCGAAATTCGATTCTCACTCTACTCTCATCTCACATTTGTTTTCTCTCTTCCCTCATTCAGAACCGAACACGGGTGTGTTAAACATCTAAAGACAATTCTCTTTTCTTTCTTTTAAGGTGTTGGCCGAATCTTTTCTCCCTTCTAATAGCTCCCTCTCTTGACCGAATATTAGTGAAGGGTGATCTTGTTGGTTGATCGATCTTGGGTGTTGGGTAAGTGTTTGGCCGTATGGCCATTTCTTTTCTCTTTCTGTTCTTAATCGATTCTGGTTTGATTAAGAGCCGAATATGGTAACTTTGGAAGAGTGTTAATCGTTTGTGAATCATCTCGTTATAGGATCCTTGGATTTTGGAAGCAAACAAGAGAAGTCTCTGTTTACATTGTAGGTGATTGGTAAGGGTTGGTATTGTTGTTAGTTTATTCTCTTAGTTCTCGTTTAGTCAAAGCTTCAAGAGATTAATACTTTCTTCTTTATAGGTTGGCCGATTGTCAAAGGAACCACTATTTGGTTCGGGATTTGGTAGGAAACCAAATCGGTGAAGGGTAAGGGCTTTTGATAAACCCTTTTGGATTAAATGGTTATGGTAGAATGGTCTTAGTACCTAACCCCTAAGTTTGGCCGATTCTAGGAGCAAGGAGTTTAAAGATTGTAGATCGTTTCTTTGGGATTAAGGCCTTCGTTATACCAGTGTGTAAACTAACACACTATACTTAGTAATATTGTTATTAAACTGTTTGCCTATTAAAAACCATGACGATTATGATGGATTATTGGATACCCAAGCGGGGTATGTGCACGTATCCGGGTAAGTCTAATTTATTACCAGTTCTATTATGGATACCTTGGGTATTATGATCTATGATATGTATGCTATGAGAGGTAATGCTAGACATGTTGGCATGATATGCATGACTTGTATGATATGCATGATTACATGAGTATGGTATGTTGATGGGTGATATGAGTGGAGGAGCATGATATTTTGTCTTGACGAGCACCAAAGTTTTGGTAACACACCTTGTGACTTTGGGTCACCGGTGCTTTGGTAGCACATTTGTGTCTTTGGGACACGGAGGTTGGGCACCTCATTGCGACTTGTCCTGTGGTTAACACCACCGTGGTTGGCCCCACTTTGAGATATGGGATCGTCGCGCTAGTGATTGGGTATCACACGATGGGTTGGCCCCATCATTCGATTATTGTGACTACGGTCACGGTGCTTTGGTAGCACATTTGTGTCTTTGGGACACCAGAGGTTGGGCACCTCATTGCGACTTGTCCCTGTGGTTAACACCACCGTGGGTTGGCCCCACTTTGAGATATGGGATCGTCGCTAGTGATTGGGTATCACACGATGGGTTGGCCCCATCATTCGATTATCGTGACTACGGTCACCGGTGCTTTGGTAGCACATTTGTGTCTTTAGGACACCGGTGTTTTAGTAACACATTGTGACTATATGTCACCGGTGGTTTAGCACCACCAGTGGTTTGGTACCACACGGGTAGAAAAAGGAGATACGGATGGTTAGGATCGGGTTGCATTAATTATGTTGCTATGTATGATGTGTGTTAGCATGTTGTTTCATCGGGAGCGGGATTTATGCCTTTGAGTCACTCGACTCACCCTCTCCTTTGACATTTCGGGTGACTCGTGAAGCCGCGGACATGGAGCCGGGATGGACTCGGGTGCTCATGCCATGCTTAATAAAGTTTTACTCAACTCTATCATTTGGGTACTTTAGTTTAATTACTTTATTATTTGGGTTTTAATTTGGATTTGTAAAAGGCCTTTAAATTATATCTTTATGAGGGTATGTTTTAATTAGATTCTCAACCTTTGTTAACAAATAACTTGGCATGATATTTTACTAAAACTTGGAAAGACAACGTTTTCAAAATTATAACGCAATGTGTTTTAAACTATACCATCGGGTATCTCGCTATGTTTTGCTATACAATAAACTCAAATGATTTCCAAATCGAACTTGATTTTCTACTAAGTCTAAAATGTTTCACAATGGCACTAAGAAACTATTGGATGTGCTAAATGAAATCAACTCGCTTTAACTATATACTTGGATAAGTTTTCAAAATCTAATCAAACAAGCCTACTCAAATTTTCCTCAAATTCACTATGTTTTCACCCCACTTCTAAACGAAAAAAATCGGATCACTCAAAGACGTTTTCCCCCGTAACATACCGGTTCGGGCGTGGTGTCTTGTCCGAGTTTGGGGTGTTACAATGGTGGTATCGAGCCAAGTTCAAAGGCTTGTTTTGTGGGCTGAGGCCCAAAATGTTTTCAAAAGATTGTTTTGTTAGTCTTTATTCGTAAGAATGGTTTGAAAGGCATGGCACCGAGTCTCCTGCACTTGATTCGCCGGTAAGTACCCCATACTATTGCTTGTGAATTGATTGGATGTGATATGATTTGATGAATAGCAATAGTATACTACTTAGAGATTGAAAGCGATAGGATTTTGTGAACTCATGAGAACAAATCCTCTTAAAATATTCATAAGACTTGCTTTTAAACAAGTGGAATAAATCTTGATGCATAAAAATTCTTAATCGATCACGTAGGAAGATTAGTCATGAGCGCTAGAGGTGGGCGTGGTCGTGGGCGAGTCGTGGTAGGATGATAGTTTACGAGCCCGTAGGATGCGGGCGGGGTTGAAAAATGAGATCTGGGATTCCGCCACCACCGGAGGTGGTGAGTTCCAAGATCGGGCCGGGGGCGGCCCAGCGATGTCACGAGCGATCTTTGCGAGTGTTGGAAAAAGTAGCCGGTGTTGGTGGTAATCACGCAGGAGTTAGGAAATCTGTTCTGGCGACTTCGGGCCAATGGGGCGAATTCTTCCGAGGTGTTTACGGTGTTGCTCCAGCCTTCTGCTGAATATTGGTTGGAGGCAAGCGGCGGATCATGGGCGATCTGGACTTGACAGTGAAGAAAAGGCGAAGGGCATCGTATCGCTTCTCGGGATGAGTCATATCGGTGGTGGCTCACGGTTCGAGACAGTGTGGCGCGGAGGATCTAACATGGGATTATTTCGTACTGCATATCAAAAGAAGTACATCGGAGCTAGTTATGTTGACTCCCGTGGAAGGCATTTACGAGGCTTGTTCAGGGAGTAAATGCTTTTAGTGCAGGTGAGTTCTGAAGTGAGTAGGTATGCCGAGGGCATTGTGGCCACTTGAGCATGAGAGGTGTGTTCGTTTCGAGGATGCAATTCGACAACAATACCCTCACCTCTTTTAACCAGGTAAATTTTGAGGACGAAATTTTCTTTAAGGGGGGTAGAATTGTAATATCCTAAAATTTGAATTTTTATATGTTACATTACTTTGGTGCTCAGCTAGTTTATTTATCCTATGTGTGTGTTAAAATAGTCCTGAAGGTTAAGTGATTTAATTAGATTTTGGAATAAATTTTGGTAAATAGAACTTTATTGAAGTGGAACAAGTAACCTTGATGTTTAAGGAAATTAAGTGGCAAAAGTTAGCATAAGATGAGCTAGTAGTAAAGAGGAGTTGACGCCATAAGCATACTTAGAGGGAAGAGGTTCGAATCCCTTGTTATGCATGAGAATTTTTTTTAATTTTTGCACTCATCTACCATGTGTCGGCCAAGCATTATTTTTGGAAAGTTAGACTTTTAGTTTTTGGTAAGGTGGCTAATGGATTAAGGCAAGAATTGAACTTAAGGTAGGGAATCATGAGATTATGGTATGTAGGGGAACACAAGGCACATTTTAAGGATTGTGTTTTGGAAAGTTTGGAATGGCCAAACTTTGACTTTGGTGTCCATGTACTTGGAGCGGTTTTAGGGAGCTAAGGGGTGGCGAATTTTTGAAGACTTTTGAGTAAGGATAGGTGCTTGTTGGGCATATTTCTTTTTGGGTCATTTTGCTTTCTCTCAAAACATTTTCTCTTCATCTTTTCTCTCCCTAGCCGAATGCACATTGAGCATTAGGTAAGCATCTTTCGTTTTTCTTTTGGTCATTCCATTTTGACCATTTTGGTCTAAATTTGCCTATTCTCTCAAGTCATTTCCCTAGTGCAAAAAAACACCAAAACCTTGAAGGCCATTTTCTCTTTTCTTTTCTTCCTCCATTGCCGAATGCTCTCTAGTCTCAAACCTCTCTCTTTGTTCATCTTCTATTCTTGAAATGAACCAAAATCGAAACACCTAATTGTCCTATACCTTTATTTCATCTCCTTCTTCTTACAAAATTTATTCAACATTTTCTCCCTTTTCTTTTCCTCCATGCCCGAATGTTGCTAACACCATCTCCTTCAAATTTTCTCTTCATAGCCGAATATTTTACAACACTTATCATCTTCTCAAACCATTTCCTTCTTTTCTTCTCACACTTTAATCGCTCGGTAAGTGGCTAATATAATACTCTAGTATTCTTATTTTCCCTTTTTCCTTTGTGCCAAAATTTCATGTTGGTGTGGGATGGTCTTTTGGATCGATATCATCATCATACCATGACTCACTCAAATCTTTTCTCTATTTTAGAAACTTAGTGGAAGGCCAAAATTTGGAGTGTCTGAAATCATCGTGAATCGCTAGGATTCGGTCCAAAGCTTTAAGGTAAGGGTTTTTATCAAGGAATTCCATATTACTCATTATTTCTTTAATGATGGGGTTTACTAATAGATTTTATCTTAGGAACGCTACCGCTTGATTTTCATCCTTTGAGCGTAAGGATTTGCGTGGTAAGCCGATTTCACCCCTTAAAATCAATCGTATTAATTTTCGAAATAATAGTTGGACTAATATTCTTATGTCAATGGAGGCAAGCAAGATAGGGTCAAAAAGGGTGGTGAATAGTGATCGGAAGAGGGGCGGATTTGCTATTCCCACTAGATTCAAGCGAATGGCTGTTTCGGCAATTCGAGATTTTCCACCGGGTTGTGGACCCTCATCCGGTGAAAACCAGTTATTCGAGGTTGTTCGTAGTTCTGAGCCATTAGCTGTTCGGGATTTTCCAACGGGTTGTGAACCGTCAACCGAGGAGAACCGAAAAATAGTAGTTATTCGAGATTCTGAGGGTAAAAATCTTGACCGCTTACATTAGCATAGATTTATTTTAAGTGTTAGTGTTCTAATCGAGCGTTATAACGTTTTTAGGTGTTGACGATCAGGAAAGTGTCGTGCTCACCATAATCAGGTGTGTAATCTCACACCATATCTCGTGGGTTAGATAACCACATCGTAATAATGTTAGATTAAAATCACAAAGTTGGTGAAATCGAGTAAAATGGTATATTTTAACACTTTAATAGTAAAAACTATGAAATTGGTATCGAGATTATGAAAATTACAAAATTTCCCTTAATGGGCTAAATCGATAAAAGTGACTTATTGGGCCATATGTGATTTTGATAAATGGGCCAAATGTGATTTTGATAGATGGGCCATTGTGATTTTGATAAATGGGCCATACGTGATGACTGCTAAATGGGCCAAATGTGATATGAGATTATGTGGGCCAAAATGTGAAATGGGCGATTTGTGATAACTTTTATAATGAGCCTTATGTTGGAATAATTATAAGAATGGATTGTTATGCATATTATATACATGATTGCATGGGTTGGGCTTTTGGATGAAGAGAAGTTACGTAGCTTTGCTACAAAATTACGATAACCGTGCCCGATTTGAAATATGGCCGTGCCCGATTTGATATATGGCTTAATGCCGCTTTGGTGTGTTAGCGGGGTGGGTGACTAAAGCTCCCCACGTGTGTGTTGGTTGAAATACGGGTGGTGTGTAGCAGATGGAAACTTAGGATTGGTTTTGGGAAATTGCATATCACATGCATTCTATACCATTAAATTGTTATATTTGTAATGGGCTCAGCCCAGCCCAAATAAATGCTTAAATGGTTTGGCCCATGGACTATGGTAAGTGAGTTACACATTGAGTTCTAAGTAACTCATCCCGTTTTCTTTACCCTTTCGGTAATGATCGGTGATAGAGGCTTGGGTGGGGGCGACTCGATGGAGGCCATACTACGATTAATGGGTTAATTAAACTTGGATTTCTTTAAAGTACTTTTTAATATTTGTTTTTAAGTTGTGATGTAATAAGGCCTCTGGTTAAATTTTTTATGGATGTTTTACTTGTGGATGGATTTTATATTATGTTTTAAATACTTAAATGGGATTTCTTTTCTAAAAATAGAAACAAATGTTTTTCATAAATAAGCGTCTGAAAAGGATTTCATTCTTAGTTAATTTTAACTTTCATTAACATTTTTACGTAACAACTCTTTTAAAAATATTGTTTTCAAAAATTTCTTTTGAACTCTTTTACATTTCTCGGGATATTGAATCAAGTACTTTATTTTTCAAATTATAAACTCTTACGTCTTAAATTATTAAATTTAACAATCAACCTCGGTTTTCAATTAACACCTTTTCAACATCTTTATTTTTTTTTTAAATCTGTTTTCTACAAACCTTTAAGAGACTTTACATATGATCATTTCGTGTGACATGTCAAATCTGGTCTTAACGCACAGACCGGGTTTGGGGTGTTGCATTTTCGACAACGTACGTCCCACATTCTCCCTATTAAAAAAGGTTCAATTTATATAAAAGCTAAATCCTATCCATTATTTGGGCAATACCTACGAGAGTTATAGAAATGTAACATCATTTGTTATTTCCAATTTAACTCTCTAAGATAACTTTTCATTTTCCAAGTTCCATTACTTATTCCACTAAAGGCGTCCATTCATATTTCAGTAAAATTCGGTCGGAATGCTTACACCTAAAAAGTTAACGTAGAACGAAGAATAAAACGACCGAATTGGAGTCCCACGATAAAGACATACATCGGCTTAATTTGAGCGGAAATATTTTTGATGAATTAATTTTGTGTAACACCCCAAACTCGGTCTATGCGTTAAGACCAAATTTGACATGTCACACAAAATGAACATACACCTAGTCCTTTAAAGATTTAAAGAAATCGAATTTAAAAAAAAACATTTTGACGTGGAGTTTATTGAATACTAAAGTTGATTATTGAATCAACAATAAAAAAACATTTTTACATGGAGTTTATTGAATACTAAAGTTGATTATTGAATCAACAATTTAAGTCGTAAGAGTTTATGAAACGAAACTTTGGAAAGTTTAATTTGAGAAAAAGAGTTTGAATGATAACTTTGGAAAAGTTTGAAGAATCAATGTTAAGAGAAAATTTTCCGAGTTAAAGTATTTAAGAATAAAATCTTTTTTTCTTATTATTATTTTTTTTCATGTCTATTTGAGAAAATGTTTATTTATGTTTTTAGAAAATATAATCCCTCTTGAAGTATTTAAAGCTATTTATAAAATCCATCAAACCTAAAGCAATATTAAAAATTTATCAGAAGGCCTTATTACAACTTAACTTAAAATAGTAAAATAATTAAAAGTACTTAAAGAAATCCAAAATTCAAATAACCCATTATTAGTAGTATGGCTGCCCACCGAGTTGTCCATAGCTCAAGTCTCCGTCAATCGATCATTACGAGAAGAGTAAGGAAAAAGCGAGTGAGTTACTTAGAACTCGATGTGTAAACCACTTACCATCGTCCCATTGGGCCAAAATCCAATTTAGCATTTATTGGGCCAAATCCCAATACAAATATAACATAATAACATGTATTAAATTAATGTAATATGCAATTCCCAAACCAAACCTAATTTCCATCCGCTACACACCACCCGTACCAACTTGGCACTGTGGGAGCTTTAGTCACCCACCCCGCCAACACACCAAAATAGGCATTAAGCCATTTATCAATTTGTGGACAAGCCACCAGTTTACTGAGTTTACATAGCATTTGCCATTTTTGGTTGTGGTGAGCCACCCGAATTTTTGTAGCAAAGCTACCAAAACTTCTCTTCGTCAATATCCCAACCCATGCAAATCATGTATATAATATGCATATTCATTTACAACAATCCATTCATATAATTATTCACGAACAATATGGCCCATTATAAAAATTTCCACAATCGGCCCATATCACCTTTTTGGCCCATATACCAAATATCACATTTGGCCCATATATCAAATATCACATTTGGCCCATTAAGGGTAATCTCGTAATTTTTACGATCTTAATACCGATTTCATAGTCTTTACCATTTTGGTAATAATTATGCCATTTTACCCGATGTCACTAACATGCGATTTAATCAAGCGATTAACACGATATAATTATATAACCCATGGAATACGGTGTGAGATTACGCTTTTTGATTACGGTAAGCACTACACTTTCTGATCGTTGACACCTAAAAATATTTTTAACGCTTCGATTAGAACATTAACACTTATAGTAAATCTATTCTAAGATAAGCGGTCTAGGATTTTTACCCTAGGAATCGCGAATAAATATGATTTGCGGTTTTCCACTGGTTGACGGTCCACAACCCGTTGGAAAATCCCGAATAGCTAATGGCTCGAAAGCTGCGAACAACCTCGAATAGTTGATTCCCACGGATGAGGTCCACAACCCGGTGGAAAATCCCGGATTGCGAAATAGCCTTTCGTTTGAATCTAGAGGATCGCGAATCCGCCTTTTTCAATCACTATTCACCACTCCTTTTGATTCGATCTTGTTTGCCTCCATTGACAATTAAATATTAGTCCAAACTAATATTTAAGTAATTAAAAATGATTGGTCTTATGAGTGAAGTCACTTACCACAAAATCCTTACGTTCAAAGGATGAAAATCGAGCGATAGAGTCCCTAAGATAAAAATCGGTTAATCACCCTATCTTTAATAAGTAATATGGAATCCTTGAAAGAAATCCTTACCTTAGATTTTGGACCGAATCCTAATGATAACACGATGACTTGGACACTCCAAGTTTCGGCCTTCCACTAAATTTCTATGATAGAAAAAAGAGATTCGAATAAGATATGGTATGATGATGGTCTCGATCCAAAAGGCCATCCCACAACAAAGTATAGATTCGGCACAATGGATAAGGTGAAATAAAAATACCAAAATGTTGAAACTAGCCACTTACCGATTGATCAAAGTGAGAGTAGAAAAAAATGATTGAGAAGGAGATATGTGTGTGGTAGAAGATTCGGCTATGGTGGAAAAGTTGAAGAGAGAATGATGTTTGAGAGATTTTTGCATGAAGAAAAAGAAGAAAGAAAGGTATAAGAAAATAAGGTGTTCGGTTCTTTTCAAGAATGGAAGATGAACAAAGAAGAAACTTTTAGACTAGTGTGCATTCGGCAAAGAAGAAAAGAAGAAAAGAAAAATGGCCTTTCAAGGTTATGTGGTTTCGGCACCAAGAGGAAAAGGTTTGGGAGAATAAGCAATTAAGACCGAAATGGTCAAAAATGAAATGGCCAAAAAGAATGCAAAAGTTTACCTATTGTTCAAGATACATTCGGTTAGGGAGAGGAAATTAGCGAGAAAAACTTTGAAGAGAAACACAAAAATGCCAAAATGCCAAAGTGACCAACTAGCACCTAAACCTTACCAAAAGCCATAAAAAATTCGACCACCCCCCTAGCCCCTAAAACCGTCCAAGTACTTGGCCAAAAGGTCAAAGTTTGGCCACCCCAAACTTACCAAAACATCTCCCTTGTTTTAAGCCTTGTGTTCCCCTACATACCTTTTCCATTTGATTCCCTTCCTTAAGTTAAAACTTGCCTTTTCTCTTAGCCACCTTACCATAAAAATAAAGTCCAACTTACCATATGTACTAGGCTTGGCCGACACTATGAGGAAGGAAAGCATAAAAATAAAATTCATGCACACCAAGGGATTCGAACTCCTTCCCTCAAGGAACACACATGGCGCCATCTCCTCTTCACTACTAGCTCACTTATGCTAACTTTTTACCACCTAATTACCTTAAGCTTTAAGGTCACTTATTACATTTCCTTAAAGTACTAAATACCAAAAATTATTCCAAATCCAAAATAAATCCCGAGCCTTCTCGGGACTAAATAAACACACACATTGGATAATTAAACTAGTGAGTACCAAAATAATGTAACATATAAAAACTCAAATTTTAGGATGTTACAATTCTACCCCAAAAAAATTTTGTCCTCGAAATTTACAGTTAAAAGAGGTGAGGGTATTCTTTGTCGAATTGCGTCCTCGGGCTCCCACGTAGCTTCCTCTGCTCCGTGATTTCGCCATAGAACCTTAACCAACGATGCGACTTCTTTCTTAGCACCTTAACATCTCGATCTAAAATTTTCACCGGTTCTTCCTCGAGCGACAATTCGAGGCCTTAACTCAACTTCCTCTACCGGTAGTATGTGAGATGGATCCGATCGATAACGCCTCAATATAGAGACATGGAAAACACTATGAATCGACTCAACTCGAGCTAATTCAAGGTGATAAGCCACTTGATCCTACACGCTTCAACACGCGATGCGGTCCGATGAACCGAGGGCTCAACTTGCCCTTCCTTCCAAATCTGAAAATCTTCTTCCAAGGTGAGACCTTTAGAAAGACACGATCTCCCACATAAACTCAATATCCTTACGCCTCGGATCCGCATCGACTTTTGTCTATCTGAAGCTTCCTTTAACCGTGCTCGAATCACCTTTACTTTTCTTCCGTCTCGATATCAATTCGGGACCCAATAATTTGTCGTTCCCCCAATTCAGGTCCAACAAGTAGGAGTCGACACCTCGACCATACAATGCCTCGTAGGGTGCCATCCGGATCTTTGGATTGATAGCTATTATTATCATAAACTCCGCCAGCGGTGAAAATCCTCCCAACTACCTTGAAGTCAATCACACAACCCCTTAACATGTCTTCCAAAATCTGAATTAGTCTTTCCGATTGACCATCGGCCCGAGGATGAAAAGCCGTCTTGAAATTTAACTTTGTTCCCAAAGCTTCATGCAAAGCTTTCCAAAACGCGATGTAAACCTAGGGTCCTGTCAAAATAATAGACACTTTGGTACCACATGTAACCTCACGATCTCGCTACATACAACTTGGCCAACTTACGAAGTGAGAAATTAAATGCGAGCGGGTAGAAAATGGGCGATCTTCGTCAATCGATCCACTATTACCCAGACGGAATCTTTCTTAGTAGGCGATAAGGGTAACCCACTAACAAAGTCCATCATTATCCGTTCCCATTTCCATAATGGAATCTTCACCGGTTGTAGCAATCCCGACGGCAATTGATGTTACGCCTTCACTTGTTGACAAGTCAAGCACTTACCCATGAAATCGGTAACCTCCGCTTCAACCTTGGCCACCAATCACATTCACGGAGGTCTCGATACATCTTATTTCCCCGGGTGCATAGCATAGGGGCTACTATGCGCCTCTCACGAATCATTAGTCTCAAATTCGAATCCTTGGGCATACAAATTCTTCCGCGAAAACACAATTACTCCATCCTTATTCAATCCAAAATCCCCTATTACACGCTTTCAACTTGTTGAATTAAGGGACCCAACTTTTAAATGCGCTAAACCGCTTCTCCTTGATCTATTCTAACCACATAGGCTTCACGAAGTTCCACTAGCAAACCGCCATCTTCATACAAACTAAGATGAGCAAACATTGCTCTCAACTCCGATATCACCTTACGACTCAACGCGTGCGCCACCACGTTAGCCTTTCCAGGATGATACTCGATTGAGAAGTCATAATCCTTCAACAGCTCTATCCATCTCCGCTATCTTAAGTTAAACTCCTTTTGGGTAAGGAGGTACTTGAGACTTTTATGATCCGTATAAATGATCGACTTCTCACCATACGGTAGTGCCTCCAAATCTTCAAATCAAAACCACATAACCAACTCCAAATCATGAGTAGGATAATTGACTTCGTGCGTCCTTAAGCGGCGAGATGCATAAGCCACCACTTTACCACCTTGCATCAACACACATCCCAAGCCCGTGTGTGACGCATCGCAAAAAACAATAAACTCTTTTCCAGCCTCAGGTTGAATCAATACGGCGCTTAGTGAATCTTTTTCAATTTCTCAAAACTCTCTTATTCTTGATCGACCACACAAATGGTACTCCCTTGCGCAATAGTTTAGTTAGAGGTCTTTGCAATCAACGAAAACCCCTCAATGAAAGCGCTTGTAGTAACCAGCCAACCCTAGGAAACTCCGAATTTCAGCCACTGACTTCGATGGCTTCCAATCCAACACAGCCTCTACCTTCCAAGGATCAATTCTGATTCCTTCGGCCGACACAACATGTCCTAAGAAAGTCACTTTCTTCAGCCAAATTTCACACTTATTGAATTTTGCAAAAAGTTGCTTTTCCCACAATATTTGTAATACTATCCGCAGATGTGAATCATGCTCTTCTTCATTCTTCGAATATACCAAGATGTCATCTATGAACACCACCACAAACTGGTCTAAATAGGGTTGGAAGACCCGGTTCATCATGTCCATAAATGTAGCTGATGCATTGGTCAACCCAAATGGCATCACCAAGAACTCGTAGTGTTCATAACGAGTTCGAAACACTATCTTATAAATATCCGCCTCTTTGACCTTAAGCTGGTGATAACCCGATCTCAAATCTATTTTTGAGAAAACCGAAGCTCCTCGCAGTTGATCGAACAGGTCATCGATTCTCGGCAATGGATACCTATTCTTGATCGTCAACTTATTCAACTGCCTATAATCGATGCACATACACATCGACCCATCCTTCTTCTTGATGAACAAGACCAGTGCTCCCCACGGTGACACACTCGGTCGAATAAATTCTCGATCCAACAACTCCTAAATTTGAGCCTTAAGCTCCGCTAACTCCTTCGGTGCCATCCTATAAGGAGCAATGGACACCGGAGCCGTTCCGGGCAAAAGCTCAATGCCAAACTCTACTTCCCGGTATGGAGGTAAACCCGGAAGTTCCTCGGGCAAAAAATCTGAAAATTCTTTCACCGTTCTAACACCTTCCACTGATAATTCATTGACATTCAAAGCACAAATGAAGGCTAGGAATGCTCCATACCCTTTTCGCACCAACTTTTCTGCTTTTAAAGCAGATATCACATTTGCTAAATAGTTTCTCCGTTCGCCCATCATCACCACTTCCTTATCTTCCAAAGTCCTTATCGACATCCGCTTTGCAGCACAATCCAAGTGCGCACGGTGCTTCACCAACCAGTCCATGCCCAAAATAAGGTCGAACTCTCTGAAAGGTAGTTCTATCAAATCCGCCAAAAATATTTCTCTTTGAATTTCTAAGGGCACGTCTCTAAACAATTTATCCACTATCACAGACTGTCCTAAAGGACTAATTACCGTCATCTTTCTATCGGTAATCTCGAACTAATGTTCAAATTTCAGTTAGCACTAGCAACATACGAATGGGTAGATCCGATATCTATCAAAGCGATAGCAGTACATCGAGAGATGAAGAACGTGCGATTATCACATCAGTGCATCGCCGTCCTCTCGATGTCGACCGCATAAACTAACCTGGGCGCCTCGCCTCCACGTTACCCACCGAAGCCATTACCTCTACCGGTGCGCCTTGACCTCGACTGCGCCATTACCACCTCGACACGGTCCACGGCCTCGGTGGTGTTGAGCGCATCTAGTCGGGCGTGTATCGAGGGTTACGAGCTTCTTGAGTCGAGCGATCCGTCGAGGACAATTCTTAAGCTGATGATCCTTAGAAACACATTTGAAACACCCACTGGTTCTTTTCCAGCACTCACCAGGGTGTCGTCTTCCACAGTCAGCACATGGTTGAATTTAATTGGTAGTAGCAGATGCTCTAGCTTGAGCTGGCTCATCATTCCTGGGCCTCTTCTGAAACCTTTTAGCGGAACCTGAGTACTTAAAGTCCCTCTTGCCTCTGCCTCTGTCTCTTTCTCAGTTCTGACACTTAGAGTTCTTAGCCTCTTCAACTATTTTGGCTTTCTCCACAAGCGTGGCGAAAGTCCTTTCTTGTCGTGGGGCTATCAGTACCCGCAACTCATCATTCAACCCGTCCTCAAAACGCACACAGCGTTCATGGTCAGTTAGCACTATAGTCTGAGCATAACGACTCAAACATAGAAATTTTGCTTCGTAAGCGGCCACCGTCTTATTTTCTTAAACCAGATTAAGGAATTCCTTCCTTCGGGCATCCACATAGCTTGCCCCGACATACTTTCCTTGGAATGCAATTTTGAAGAAATCCCAAGTAACACGATCGGCCTGGGTGCCCTCCCGAACAGTAAGCCACCATTGATACGCCTCATCTCTCAACAAGGACACAACTCCTCTCTGTTTATGCTCGGTGGTGCACTCAAAATCATCCATGATCCGCTCTATTGCCTCGAGCCAATACTCTGCTACATTTGGAGCTACACCCGAGACACCCCTAAAAACCTCGGCACCAGTCGATCTAAGTCGTTCTGAAATTGATCCACGAGCTGCTGGCCCAGTTCTAGCTCCAGCAACCCTTTCTAAGACTCGCAACATTGTTTGGGTCAAGGCAATGTCCTCTCTCGTATGGTAATGTGATTCGATCTCGATCCGGGTGATGCGGTCGCGTCCATTTACGTATATGTCCCGGCGCTTGACGCGCAACCCCTAGCACCTCGGCCTCTACCATGGCCACGTCCTCTAGCGCTCATTTTGAGTATTTCGATTTAGTCGATTACAAGTTTTATGAATCGATTATACTATTTGATGTTTATTAACGATATTTTATGAGATATAAGAAGTAGAGTTGTTTTCGCAAACACATCCTATAGTCTCAATCTCTATAGTTTCCACACCTAAAACTAAAGTTCTAGAGTGTTCCTATAGTCATATCACAATAATAAGAATTATTCAATTCACTTACTTGACTTGGTGCCTGATACTGTGGTGCCATACTACCTTTAAAAACATAAGTTCTATAATTCAAAACAGTTTTGAACCATAAATGTTTTGAACCCAAACCATGATCGAGTTTTGAACCGGGCTCTCGATACCATAAAATGTAACACCCCAAACCCGGTCTATGCGTTAAGACCAAATTAGACATGTCACACAAAATGAACTTACACCTAGTCCTTTAAAGATTTAAAAAAATCGGATTTAAAAAAAAACATTTTGACGTGGAGTTTATTGAATACTAAAGTTGATTATTGAATCAACAATTTAAGTCGTAAGAGTTTATGAAACGAAACTTTGGAAAGTTTAATTTGAGAAAAAGAGTTTGAATGATAACTTTGGAAAAGTTTGAAGAATCAATGTTAAGAGAAAATTTTCCGAGTTAAAGTATTTAAGAATAAAATCTTTTATTTTTTATTATTATTATTTTTCAGGTCTATTTGAGAAAACGTTTATTTATGTTTTTAGAAAATATAATCCCTCTTGAAGTATTTAAAGCTATTTATAAAATCCATCAAACCTAAAGCAATATTAAAAATTTATCCGAAGGCCTTACTACAACTTAACTTAAAATAGTAAAATAATTAAAAGTACTTAAAAGAAATCCAAAATTCAAATAACCCATTATTCGTAGTATGGCCCCCATCGAGTTGTCCACAGCTCAAGTCTCCGCCACTGATCATTACCTGAGAAGAGTAAGGAAAAACGGGGTGAGTTACTTAGAACTCAGTGTGTAAACCACTTACCATCGTCCACTGGGCTAAAATCCAATTTAGCATTTATTGGGCCAAAGCCCAATACAAATATAACATAATAACATGTATTAAATGAATGTAATATGCAATTCCCAAACCAAACCTAATTTCCATCCGCTACACACCACCCGTACCAACCAAAGACACCTGTGGGAGCTTTAGTCACCCACCCCGCCAACACACCAAAATAGGCATTAAGCCGTTTATCAATTTGTGGACAAGCCACCATATTTACAGAGTTTACATGGCATTTGCCATTTTTCAGATTTGTGGTAGAGCCACCAGAATTTTGTAGCAAAGCTACCAGAACTTCTCTTCGTCAATATCCCAACCCATGCAAATCATGTATATAATATGCATATTCATTTACAACAATCCATTCATATAATTATTACAAACAATATGGCCCATTATAAAATTTTCCACAATCTGGCCCATATCACCTTTTTGGCCCATATACCAAATATCACATTTGGCCCATATATCAAATATCACATTTGGCCCGTATATCAAATATCACATTTGGCCCATATATCAAATATCACATTTGGCCCATATATCAAAAATCACATTTGGCCCATTAAGGGTAATCTCGTAATTTTTACAGTCTTAATACCGATTTCATAGTCTTTACCATTTTAGTAATAATTATGCCATTTTACCAGATGTCACTAACATGCGATTTAATCAAACGATTAACACAATATAATTATCTAACCCATGGAATACGGTGTGAGATTACACACCTGATTACGGTAAGCACTACACTTTCCTGATCGTTGACACCTAAAAATATTTTTAACGCTCGATTAGAACATTAACACTTATAGTCAATCTATTCTAAGATAAATGGTCTAGGATTTTGACCCTCGGAATCGCGAATAACTATGATTTGCCAGTTTTCCCCGGTTGACGGTCCACAACCCGTTGGAAAATGTAACACCCCAAACCCGGTCAACACACCACGACCGAATCTGGCATGTTACGGGGAAAATCGCATTTGAAGGGTTAGGTTTCTGGTTAAAGATTCGATGAGAAACTCCTTGTCATATTTTATACTTTTCGAAATCTTGGCATGATTGCTTTGTCGTATTTTAATGTTTTAGAGTGATACCCGATGGTAAAGTTTAAAACACATTGCGTTATAGTTTTGAAATCGTTGACCTTCCAAGTTTTTAGCAATTTTAACTCAATTAATTTGTTAATGCATATTAGAAAGCTACTTTAAGCATAAACATAGTAAAACCAAATTTAAAGGCCATTTACAACCCAAAATAAAACCAAATAGTAATAAATAAACCCAAGTACCAAATTTTGTAAAGTCTGAGCAAATCTTTATTAAAGCATGGAATGAGCACCTCGAGTCCATCCCGGCTCCATGTCCGCGTCTAAGTGTCACCTGAAAAGTCAAAGGAGAGGGTGAGTCGCAAGACTCAGTGCATAAATCCCGCTCCCAATAATACAACATGCTAACACACATCATATCATAGCAACATAATCAATGCACCCGATCCTAACCATCCATATCACCTTTCTACCGTGTGGTACCAAACCACCGGTGGTGCCAAACCACCGTGGTGACCCAATGTCACGATATCCATAAGTGTGGTGCCAAACCACTTTGGTGACCCAAAGTCACGAATAATCCAATGATGGGGCCAACCCATCGTGTGATACCAAATCACTAGCGAGACGATCCCATATCTCAAAGTGGGGCCAACCCACGGTGGTGTTAACCACGGGGACGAGTCGCAATGAGGTGCCAAACCTCGGGTGTCCCAAAGACACGGTGTGATACCAAATCACCGGTGACCGCAATCACAAATCCGATGATGGGGCCAACCCATCGCGTGATACCAAATCACTAGCGAGCGATCCCATATCTCAAAGTGGGGCCAACCCACGGTGGTGTTAACCACGGGGACGAGTCGCAATGAGGTGCCAAACCTCTGGTGTCCCAAAGACACAAATGTGATACCAAATCACTTTGGTGACCAAGTCACAAAATCAAGCGTGGTACCAAACCACTTTGAGGTGCCAAACCTCAGTGTCCCAAAGACACGGTGTCCCAAAGACACGGATATCATCACTCTCCCTCCACTCATATCTCCCATCATCATGCCATACTCATGTGATCATGTATATCATACAAGTCATGCATATCATGCTAATATGTTTAACATCATATCCCATATCACATACATCCATAATCATGATACTATATAGATCGTCAGTAAGCTCATAATAATACTGACTTACCCGAGTCCAAGATCATACCCAATAGGGTATCATATCAATCATCACTGTTTCACTAATTACAACACAGGTTATCAATCATATTACTAAACAGAAGTGTGTTAGTTTACACACCTGTTAAAGCACAATCTCTAATACCAAAAGAAACGGTCTAGGCTCCTTGATTACTTGCTCCTACAATCGGTCAAATAGGAGTTAGGCATCTATACCATTCGACCAACATCAATTAACCAAAGAGGTTACTATCAAACCCAAAGGGGTTAATATCAATCCCTTACCTTGAAGATGATTTGGTTTCCTACCAAACCTGAACCAAGCAGTGGTTCTCCTTTAACAATCGGCCACCCCTAAAAAGAGAACAGTTAAAACACTTGAAGCCTTATCTTATTGAAATCCAAAAGAATAGTCTAACAAATAATCCTCTTACCACCACTTAACAATCGGTTAATAGAAAAACGGCTCCTCTTGCTTGCTTCCACACTCCAATGACCCTATAACGAAAGAGATTAATACCCTTCCAAAATAACCATATTCGGCCCTTAACCAAACCATAACCAAAGAAAAGACGAGAGAGGGACAAATGGCCATTCGGCCACCCCACTTACCTTGTTCAAGGGTTGAACAACCAACCAAGATCCACCCTTCACTGATATTCGGCCAAGAGAGCTACAAGGGAGAGGGAAGAGATTCGACCTACTCTTCACAAGAAAAAGAATTCAACTTGGATAGCAATGAGAGAAAGAAAAGATTGTGAAATGTGAGTAGGGTTTCGACAAGAGATGAAAAGATGAATGGAGAAATCGGTTGGGAAGAAAATGGTAAGTTTAGACTCTTATGAAAATAAAGAAATTATGAGAGGGAGAGAAGAGAGTATTCGACACAAAGTAAAAGAAAGCAAAGCAATTTCGGCTACCAATTATTCAACAAAAGAAGGAAAATGTGGAAAGAGAGAATACCACTTTCGGTTTTACCCCAAAAGACAAAAGAAGAAGAATGGAGGAGAATATTCGGCCACAAGCACAAAATTAAGAAGAGGCAAAGTAAATTTTTGTTTGAAGCTTTCGGTTTGAGAAAAGAAAATGTGATGAAGCTCTCTTGACAATCGGCTAACCCAAGACCAAAAAGAGACTTTCTCTTTTACCAAGTGTGACCAAAACAACCAAAAAGAAACAAAATGCCAAAATGCATTCGGCACACCCTCCTACCCCTTACCAAAACCGGCCAACCTCTCCCACAAGCATCCAAGTTTGACCAACACCCCAACACTCCTCAATATTCGGCCACATCCCCACAATCACTCCAAGCCACCCATTTCAAATGAGTTTACCAAGTCTCCCTCCACTATTTGCTCTCCACCTTCCATTTGAATGTGGAGACCAAGTCAAAGGAAAAATTCTACTTGTCTTCTACCTCTTCCTCCATGCCGTCCAAAATGAAGCCAAAATGGGAACTCTGCGACTTGAACTCAAGATCTCCACCTCATGCGATTGACGCCACACCTAGCTCCCAAGTAGCGCATGCCTTGCCACCTTGCCACCTTCTCTTTTGTGTAATAAAACTCCAACTAAAATACATATCCCTCAGGCTCCATCAGCTCCCCTCCTATAAAGCCTAAAAACTAAAATTTTCCTACCTACTCGGGCACACTCCTAGCCTACAATTAAGCCCCGACACTACACAAGCAAAGAACACAAAGACACCAACACATGCAATATCATGCAACAACAAAATAGCCCCTAACCCGGATATTACGAGAAAATCTCGAATAGCTAATGGCTCGAATCTGCGAACAACCTTGAATAGTTGATTCTCACCGGATGAGGTCCACAACCCGTGGAAAATCCCGGATTGCCAAACAACGACCATTCGTTTGAATCTAGAGGATCGCGAATCCGCTCCTTTTTCGATCACTATTCACCACTCCCTTTGATTCTTGCCTCCATTGATGATTAAATATTAGTCCAAACTAATATTTAAGTAATTAAAATGATTGGTCTTATGAGCGAAGTCGAAACACCACAAAATCCTTACGTTCACGGGATGAAAATCGAGCGATAGAGTCCCTAAGATAAAAATCGGTTAATCACCCTATCTTTAATAAGTAATATGGAATCCTTGAAAGAAATCCTTACCTTAGATTTTTGGACCGAATCCTAATGATAAAACGATGACTTCGGACACTCCAAGTTTCGACATTCCACTAAATTTCTATGATAGAGAAAAAGAGATTCGAATAAGATATGGTATGATGATGGTCTCGATCCAAAAAGGCCATCCCACAACAAAGATTAGATTCGGCACAATGGATAAGGTGAAATAAAAATACCAAAATGTTGAAACTAGCCACTTACGGATTGATCAAACTGAGAGTAGAAAAAAATGATTGAGAAGGAGATATGTGTGTGGTAGAAGATTCGGCTATGGTGGAAAAATTGAAGAGAGAATGATGTTTGAGAGATTTTTGGAAGAAGAAAAAGAAGAAGAAAGGTATAAGAAAATAAAGTGTTTAGGTTTCGGTTCTTTTCAAGAATGGAAGATGAACAAAGAATAAACTTTGAGACTAGTGTGCATTCGGAAAAAAGAAGAAAAGAAGAGAAAAGAAAAATGGCCCTTCAAGGTTATGTGGTTTCGGTACCAAGAGGAAAAGGTTTAGGAGAATAAGCAATTAAGACTGAAATGGTCAAAAATGAAATGCCCAAAAAGAAAGCAAAAGTTTACCTATTGTTCATGATACATTCGGCTAGGGAGAGGAAATTAGAGAGAAAAACTTTGAAGAGAAACACAAAAATGCCAAAATGCCAAAGTGACCAACTAGCACCTAAACCTTACCAAAAGCCATCAAAAATTCGGCCACCCCCCTAGCCCCTAAAACCGTCCAAGTACATGGCCAAAAGGTCAAAGTTTGGCCACCCCAAACTTTCCAAAACAACTCCCTTGTTTTAAGCCTTGTGTTCCCCCTACATACCTTTTCCATTTGATTCCCTTCCTTAAGTTAAAACTTGCCTTTTCTCTTAGCCACCTTACCATAAAAATAAAAGTCCAACTTACCATATGTACTAGGCTTGACCGACACTATGAGAAAGGAAAGCATAAAAATAAAATTCATGCACACCAAGGGATTCGAACTCCTTCCCTCAAGGAACACACATGGCGCCATCTCCTCTTCACTACTAGCTCACTTATGCTAACTTTTTACCACCTAATTACCTTAAGCTTTAAGGTCACTTATTCCATTTCCTTAAAGTACTAAATACCAAAAATTATTTCAAATCCAAAATAAATCCTGAGCCTTTTCAGGACTAAATAAACACACACATTGGATAATTAAACTAGCTGAGTACCAAAATAATGTAACATATAAAAACTCAAATTTTAGGATGTTACATTTTAAATTTCAATCATTTAGTTGCCATTTTCCATTTTACTAATATGATAAGTGTGATAAAAACTTTTTAACAACAACAAGGTTATAAGAATTTACGCTTCGCATAATTATTTGTACATTGTAGCACATACATAGCACTGGTAAAGGAATCTGGTATAGCTCTTTCAATTTTGAGATACACTTGAATTTTTAACCATCAACATAGCAAGTGCATACACAACTTCAAAATATTAGAAAAATAGGACGACACACATAACGAATATGTGTGCTTGTAATGCAAGTGTACTATATCTCACATTGCTTTTTACATATGTTATTATCGTCATGGTGTTTGGTTCGGAGTGGACGTAATAGTTCAATCCTAGTTTCAACGCAGAAACCCTTGTACGGCATAATCATCTTTATTGAACCTTATTTTCATGATCCGTTTAATGCCATTTAAGGATTATAAAGGGAAGTATAAATGTGTGTCTTAGAATTAATATTTAGATTTGTAGTAATTAAAATTAATGCTAATTAAACTGAAATAGTTAATGTTTTCTTTTATTGTAACGTATTCTAGTCCAATGTGGTTATAACACTTCCTATAAATGCCAGTTTGTTTCCCTGCGAATTGCAACACCCCAAACCCGGCCTAGAAGTTAGGCCTGAATCTGGTGTGTCACATGGAAGTAAAAACCATCTTTGCGATTATTAAAAACTTGCTTGAGAAATACAGCCTCTTTGTTAAAACCAAAAACACCTAAGCAATTGTTAACTACTTGAAAATGTAATAATCTTTAAAAACCTCTTCGTTTGCGGAAGCATATTTGAAATAAACAATTTACGAAAACGTGACGTTTATAAATAGAGTTGCAGAAGCATTTTGAAAACATTGCGGAAACGTAGATAAAATACAAGTATTTTTGAGAGGTTGTTTGATAAATCGATAATCGAACTAGTAATCTTTTAAAACCGTGACTTTTGAAAATATCGTTGATAATTTGAGAGAAAATTTCCAATGTTAAAAATATTTGTAAAAGTTTGTTATGAAATCCATATGTTAATCAATTTTGGAAAACCATTATTTAAATTTTAGAAAATTCTCATTTTAAACAATTTAAGCAAAATAATAAGTATATCAACCATAAAGAAAATAATAAAACACTCCAGAGGCCTTATTAAAACATAAAAACCCAAAATAGTAAAGTGAACGGAATTAAAAATCTAAAGTTCAAAATAAAACCCGCTTAGAAATATCTTGGGCCTAAGCCCATTTAAGATAATCTTGGGCCGAAGCCCAATTAAAAAACAGTATATATATATGAATGCAAAGTATGCAACCCAACCCATCCATCCAATCTCTCCCCGTACCGGCCAGGTCTCTCCTGTGGGGATCAAGTCAACCCACCCCGCCAGTCTCTCAATTTGCAGTCAAGCTGCCATTTATACTATTTGTGGCTGGGCCACCAGATTCATATACGGTAAAATGATCGACACAGAGTCGTTAATTCATATGTTAGGCACATAGCTATTATCAGAATTTGTGGCAATGCCACCGGTCTATACTTCTCTTCATTCAAATTTTCCCATCCCATGCAATATGTAAAGATGCATCATACATAATCGTAAAACATCCATATAAAAATAACATCCATTAACCTATTGAATACTTTTTATGAATGAGCCCATTAAAGCAATACGATCATTCGGCCCATAGGGGCATTTCGGTAATTCGGTCCATAAGGACATTTCGGTAAATCGACCCATTATAACAATCTATCAAATCGGCCCATAGGGGCATTTCGGTAAATCAGTAATTTTACCCACTAAGGGTAATTCGGTAATCTCACAACCCAGGGGTATTTCGGTTATTTACACTCCAAGGGTATTTTGGTAATTTCGCAACCCTGGACTTAACTACTAATTTGGGCATAAAAATTTGAAACTGTCCATCTGCGTCATACTTACTAAATTGACTATAACTCGAGTTAGAAAACTCAAAATTTAAATCCGTAAATTTTCCTTGAAACTAGACTCATATATCTTCTTACTACAATTTTTCCAGAATTTTTTCGTTATCCTTTTAGTACATTTTATTCCTTAAAATTTCCCTTGTTTCACTGTCCAACGATTCTGACCTCTCTTACCTTAATTTCAAATATCTCACTGTACGGTTTTCATATACTGCTCCCACTTGTTTCTATTGAAAATAGGCTCACTAAGGAATCTATACATATAAACTACAACTCATAATTCACTTTGTACAATTTTATACGATTTTTCCAAGACTGATTAGGGAACCACGAAGTCATTCAGAACCAGTCTCACTAAAATTAAAATATCACAGGCTTTAAAATTCCTTTTCCTTCTCCGCTTCTTCCATATAAAAATAGACATAGTAAGATTTAATTCGATATCTTATTCACTTATTAATACCTTTTCTCGTATTTTCCGTGATTTTTCAAAATCACATCACTGTTGCTGACCAAAAACTGTTTCATTGCAAACTATGGTTACCACTACGGACATACGCACGCCCAAGTGATAACGGATGCCGATTTTCGGTTTTCTTCGGTATTTCGACCGAACCACATAATATTTCATGTAAACTTTCAGAGAAGTGTGAAATTACACACCATTTCAAACATGTATTCAGAAAGTACGGGATTACACACCTTGATTACAAGTTGTGCTTTCTACCGTTTCAACACCACGAATGTGATCTCCCTCAGTGCACCAAAAATCGATCCTACCCTTTGGCTACTGAAATCCCGTCCTAACAATATTTGGTGAGCGAAAGAGTCGTTAGCAATTATCCCACCTTTGATCAAAACAAATTGTAACACCCGAAACCCGGTCTATGCGTTAAGACCAGATTTGACATGTCACACAAAATGAATATACATCTAGTCTTTTAAAGAAATCAAAATAAAACATTTTAACATGGAGTTATTTAAAACTAAGGTTGATTACTAAATCTAATAATTTGAGTCGTATAATTTGAAACATAGGAAAATTGGATTTAATATTTTGAGAAAATTTAAAGATGTTCGAAAGTAATTTGAAAACAAAGATTTAAAATATTGTTACAGAAAAATTTCTGAGTTAAAATTATATAAGAATAAAATACTTTTCGTACGTTTATTTAAGAAAAACGTTTATTTTTTTTAGAAAAGAAATCCCACTTAAGTATTTAAAACGTATTATAAAATCCATCCACAAGTAAAACATCCATAAAAATATAACCAGAGGCCTTATTACAACTTAGCTTAAATAGCAAAAATTAACAAAAAGTACCTAAAAAGAAATCCGAAATGTAAATAACCCATTATTCGTAGTATGGCCTCCACTGAGTCATCCCCGGCCCAAGCCTCCATCATTGATCATTACCTGAGAAGGGTAAGGAAAACGAGGGTGAGTTACTTAGAACTCAGTGTGTAAACCACTTACCATCGTCCACGGGCCAAAATCCAATTTAGCATTTATTGGGCCAAAGCCCAATACAAATATAACATAATAACATGTATTAAAATGAATGTAATATGCAATTCTCAAACAAAACCTAATTTCCATCCGCTACACACCACAGCACCAACCAAAGACACACACAGTTGGGGAGCTTTAGTCACCCACCCGCCAACACACCAAAATAGGCATTAAGCCATTTATCAATTTGTGGACAAGCCACCAGATTCTGAGTTTTCATGGCATTTGCCATTTTTGATTTGTGGCGAGCCACGGAATTTTGTAGCAAAGCTACTAGAACTTCTCTTCGTCAATATCCCAACTCATGCAAATCATGTATATATTATGCATATTCATTTACAACAATCAATTCATAAAAATTATTACAAAGAATATGGCCCATAAAAAAAATTCCACAATCTGGCCCATATCACTCTTTTTGGCCCATATACCAAATATCACATTTGGCCCATATATCAAATATCACATTTGGCCCATATATCAAATATCACATTTGGCCCATATATCAAATATCACCTTTGGCCCATATATCAAATATCACATTTGGCCCATATATCAAATATCACCTTTGGCCCATTTATCAAATATCACATTTGGCCCATATATCAAATATCACATTTGGCCCATATATCAAATATCACATTTGGCCCATTAAGGGTAATCTCGTATTTTTTACAGTCTTAATACCGATTTCATAGTCTTTACCATTTTAGTAATAATTATGCCATATTACCCAATATCACTAACATACGATTTAATCAAACGATTAACACGATATAATTATCTAACCCATGGAATACGGTGTGAGATTACACACCTGATTACGGTGAGCACTACACTCTCTTGATCGTCAACACCTAGAATATTTTTAACGCTCGATTAGATCATTCACACTAATAATAATTTATTCTAAGATAAACGGTCTAGGATTTTTACCCTCGGAATCGCGAATAACTACTATTTGCCGGTTCTCCCCGGTTGACGGTTCCCAACCCATTGGAAAATCCCAAATAGCTAATGGTTCAGAACTGCGAACAACCTCGAATAGTTGATTATCACCGGATGAGGGTCCACAATCCGGTGGAAAATCCCGAATTGCCGAAACAGCCCTTTGTTTGAATCTAGAGGGGATCGCGAATCCGCTCCTTTTCTGATCACTATTCACCACTCCTTTTGATTCAATCTTGTTTGCCTCCATTGACAAATGAATATTAGTCCAAACTAATACTTCATAATTAAAACGATTGGTCTTAATGAGTGAAGTCGGCTTACCACAAAATCCTTTCGTTCAAATGATGAGAATCGAGTGATAGAGTTCCTAAGATAAAAAAAATCGGTTAATCGCCCTATCTTCAATAATAAGTAATGTGAAATCCTAGAAAGTAATCCTTACCTTAGGTTTTTGAACCGAATCCTAATGATAACACGATGACTTCGGACACTCCAAGTTTCGGCCTTCCACTAAGTTTCAATTGATCAAAGTGTGAGTAGAAGAAAAACGGTTGAGAAGGAATTATGTGTGAAGTAAAAGGTTCGGCTATAGTGAAAAATTGGAGAGGATGATGCTTAATGATATTCGGCCATGGTGATTATTAAAGAGGGAATGATGTTGAGAGTTTTTGCAAGAAACAAAAGAAGAAGAAAATAAGGTGTTTAGATTTCGTTTATTTTCAAGAATAAAAGATGAATAAAGAAAAGGTTTTGAGACTAGTGTGCATTCGGCAAAGAAGAAAAGAGAAGAAAAGAATAATGGCCCTTCAAGGTTATGTGGTTTCGGCATAAAGAGGAAATGGTTTGAAGAGAATGAACAAATAAGACCGAAATGGTAAAAAATGAAATGGCCAGAAGAAAGCAAAGGTTTACCTATTGTTCATGATACATTCAGCTAGGGAGAGAAAATTAGAGAGAAAAACTTTGAAGAGAAACACCAAAATGCCAAAATGCCAAAGTGACCAACTAGCACCTAATCCTTACCAAAAGCCATCAAAAATTCGGCCACCTCGTAGCCCCTAAAATCGTCTAAGTGCATGGCCACAAGGTCAAAGTTTGGCCACCCCAAACTTTCCATAACATTTTCCTTGTTATAAGCCTTGTGTTCCCCCTTCATGCCTTTTCCATTTGATTCCCTTCCTTAAAAATAAAACTTGCCTTTTCTCATAGCCACCTTACCATAAAAATAAAAGTCCAACCTACCATATGTACTAGGCTTGGCCAACACTATGAGGAAAGAAAGCAAAAAAAAAAATAACATTCTCATATGTACATCAAGGGATTCGAACTCCTTCCCTCAAGGAACACATATGGTGCCATCTCCTCCTTACTACTAGCTCACTTATGCTAACTTTTACCACTTAATTACCTTAAGCTTCAAGGTCACTTGTTCCATTTCATTAAAGTACTAATTACCAAAATTTATTCCAAATCCAAATAAATCTCGAGCCTTCTCGAGACTATAAAAACAAACACATTGGATAGTTTAACTAGCTGAGCACCAAAATAATGCAACATATAAAAATTCATTTTTATTAGGATGTTACAATTCTACCCCCTTAAAGAAAATTTCGTCCTCGAAATTTACCTGGTTAAAAGAGGTGAGGATATTGCTGCCGAATGGTGACCTCAGGCTCCCACGTAGCTTCCTCCGCTCCGTGATTACGCCATAGAACCTTAACCAACGGTACTGACTTCTTCCTTAGCACCTTAACATCTCGATCTAAAAATTTCACTGGTTCTTCCTCGAACGACAAGGCAGGCCTTAATTCAACTTCCTCTACCGGTACTATGTGAGACGAATCCGAACGATAACGCCTCAACATAGAGACATGGAAATCACTATGTATCTGACTCAGCTCCGGAGGTAATTCAAGCTGATAAGCCACTGGTCCTACACGCTTCAACACACGGTACGGTCCAATGAACCTAGGGCTCAACTTGCCCTTCCTTCCAAATCTGAAGATCTTCTTCCAAGGTGAGACCTTTAGAAAGACCTGATCTCCCACTGCAAACTCAATATCCTTACGCTTCAGATCCGCATACGACTTTTGTCTATCCAAAGCTTCCTTTAACCGTGCTCGAATCACCCTTACTTTTTCTTTCGTCTCTGATATCAATTAAGGACTCAATAACTGTCGTTCCCCCAATTCAGTCCAACAAGTAGGGGTACGACACCTACGACCATATAATGCTTCATAAGGTGCCATTTGGATACTCGAATGATAACTATTGTTATACACAAACTCCGCCAATGGCAGAAAATCCTCCCAACTACCCCTGAAGTCAATCACACAACCCCTTAACATGTCTTCCAAAATCTGAATTATTCTTTCCGACTGACCATCTGACTGGGGATGAAAAGCCGTGCTAAAGTTTAACTTTGTTCCCAGAGCCTCATGTAAAGCTTTCCAAAACTGTGATGTAAACCTAGGGTCCCTGTCCGATATAATAGATACTGGTTGTAACACCCCAAACCCGGCCCAAACATTACGACCGAATTTGGTATGTTACAGAGGAAAACATTTTGTAAAAATTCCTTTAGCCGCTTAAGTTTGGGTGAAAACATCTCATTTTATATCGTTTTGTTAAAACCATTCAGTGTGTGAAGAAACCGCACTTAGTTATATTTAAAGATCTATTAAGTCGGTTGTTACTGGATATTGAATGTACCGTGGCACAATAAAACATTTTTATGTTTAAATTTGAAACCGTGTGTACCCATTTTAAAGTCATTAAGTAATTTAAACAAATTATCCAAAATATGTAAAGTAAGCAAAATAAAAATCTTAGGAGGCCTTATTACAACTTGAACAAATAAATCCAAAATAAAATAAAAATAATTCAAAGTTCGTTTAATCACATTCCCACTGCATGGCCACCTCGAGTCCATCCGGCTCCTCATCCGCGACCTACGAGTCACCCTGAAAAGTTAAAGGAGAAGGTGAGTCACCAAGACTCAATGTGTAACCCTTCCCCGATTTAGTGCAACATCATACACAATTTATAACTAAGTTAACATGCACTAAATTTAACATGCACCCAACCTAGCCATCCAATGCTCCTTTTTCTACCCCGTGTGGTACCAAACCACTTTGTGGTGCCAAACCACTCGGTGTCCAAAGACACGATATCCATCAATATTGTGGTGCCAAACCACTTTGGTGACTCGAAGTCACGAATAGTAGTGATGGGGCCAACCCATCGTGTGATACCAAATCACTTTGGCGTCAATCCCGTTGTATTATCGTGGGGCCAACCCACTGTGGTACCAAACCACTGGGGCGAGGCGCTATGAGGTGCCAAACCTCGGTGACCGTAGTCACGAAATGTGGTACCAAACCACCGTGTGTCGTAAAGAGACATGGATATCACTTCCCCCTCCACTCGTTTAACCCACATCAGTCAATGATATGCATTTAACAAAAATCATGCCAACATGTTTATTTAACAACATATACCAAATATGTCATGCTTCCCAAAAAGAATCATAAAGAAAACTCATAACAACAAGGACTTACAGAATCCTTGCCTATACCATGATGGTATTAAATCCCATTCTACATCAAATCGGTTTAGCATATACAATGCCTTTAGCTTACGATTATTAGTTATAAAGTGTGTATGTACACACACATTACTAACGATAGCTCTAAATCCTTGAAGAAACAATTGGCCACACAAGATATCCTTGCTCCTACACGTCCTTTGAATATTAACCCCCACACACTATGTGTTTCTGCTTCCCTACAATCGGCAACCATCCATATTAATAGCCTTCGGCTTTTCCATCACTAAAAATGTAATCTATTAAAATAGATCCTTACCACCACTTACCAACCGATTGCCTAGTGCAAAGAGACTTGGATTGATTACTTCAAAAATCCCGGAGTACCTAGATAAAATCTATTCCAACAAGAATAATTAACACCTTGCTCTCAAATACCGAAATCGGCTCTTACTCTTTTAGAAGTCGACAAAGACCAAGAGAGGAGAAGAAATAGGCATTCGGCTATAAGCACTTACCTTCCCAAACCGATTGAAAGAAGATTCCCAAAGAGATCTATGCCACTTTTAACATTCGGCCAAGTGCTTCTAGGTAGGAGAAGGGAATTTCACACACCAAAGGAGTATATTCGGCTAGATGGAAAGAAAGAAATATGGGGTTTCGGTTTGAGAAGAGAAGAAAAGAAATAAGTGGGAGATGAGAGTGTAGGGGATTCGGCCAAAGAAAAGAGAAGAGGATCAATGGTTTTTGGTTTTGACAGAATGAAAAAGGAGAGAAAGAAAGAAAATCAAAGACGAAGGAGTGGAGAAATTCGGCTACTTGCAAATGGAGAAAAGAAAAACAACAAAATGAGGAGTATGTGCCTTAAGAGAATTCGACACCCCCCCTTCACCTAGTCTCCTTGCCGTCCACTCCTCTTCAACAAGGAGTTTAAAATTTCGGCAACTCCCCAAATCACTCTAGGCCAAGCATTTGAAATTATTCAAAGGAATTTGAATCAGTCAAGTTCCTTCTTTTTCTCCTTGCCACCCTTTAAAAATATCCACATAAAATCCAATTAAATCCTTATTTATCTAAAAGAATTTGAATTGAGCACTCCTCTCTCTCTCTTGTCATCAAAATAAAGAGCAGAAAAGGAGATTTCTGTGACTCGAACATAGACTCCCCTTGCTCCCCTTGTGGCGTCAATTCCAGCTCCTAAGTGGCCTCCCTTTTGCCACTTTTCCAAGGCCTTTTTTAGTGAAAATTTTCCCCTCATTTAACTTGTAACCCCTACTTACTAAGGCTCCCTATCTTTAAAGCTTACAAATAAAATTTTCTACTACTCAGGCCTGCTCTAGATTTACAACTAAGTCTTGAAACATCTCAAACAACGACACCAAAGCCCAAACACAAGCAAAACAATGCAATCTAAAATTAACCCCCAATTTAGGATGTTACAGTTTTACCCCCTTAAAATAAATTTCGGCCTCGAAATTACCTGATTAGAAGAGCTGGGGGGTATTGCTGCCTCATCACATCCTCGGGTTCCCACGTGGCTTCTTCCGTACCATGGTTCTGCCATAGTACTTTCACCAAAGGTACTGACTTTCTGCGCAGAACTTTGACATCTCGGTCCAAGATCTGGACTGGTTCTTCTTCGAAAGATAAGTCCGAGTTTACCTCAATCTCTGCTACTGGCACAACGTGTGATGGATCTGACCGATATCGCCTAAGCATTGACACATGGAAGACGTCATGAATCTGACTCAACTCTGCGGCGACTCAAGTCGATAAGCTACCGGTCCCACTTGCTTTAACACCGGTATATGGGCCGATGAACCTTGGGCTCAGCTTCCCTTTTCGCCCAAATCTCAATACCTTCTTCCAAGGCGACACCTTCAGAAAAACTTTATCCCCTACTGCGTACTCCATTTCTTTGCGCTTAAGATCAGCGTAGGACTTCTGCCTATCCGACGCTTCCTTGAGACGAGCTCGAATTACCTTAACCTTATCTTCGTTTTTGTCACCAACTCGGACCCAAAACTCATCGTTCACCCAACTCCGTCCAACATGTAGGAGTACGGCACTTTCGGCGTCCATCTGCGTGCTCATATGGTGCCATCTCGGATACTCGCTTGATAACTATTGTTATAAGCGAATTCTCATAACGGTAGGTACTCCTCCCAACTACCACCGAAATCCAAAACGCATCCTCTCGGCATATCCTCTAAAATCTGAATGACCCTTTCGATCGCCCGACAAGCGTGGATGGAATGTCAGATGAAATCCATCGTATCGTATGCCCAAAGCTTGACGCAACGCTTTCCAGAACCTTGATGTGAACCTCGGATCCCTATCCGAGATAATTGATACTGGCACGCCATGCAATCTTACTATTTCGACACATACAGCTTAGCTAGCTTCTGAAGTGAGTAATCCCACCCTTACCGGTATGAGGTGGCTGATTTAGTCCAGACGGTCCACAATCACCCAAACTGTGTCCTTCTGCTGGGCGTGAGGGGTAGCCCACTGACAAAGTCCATAGTGATCCTTTCCCATTTCCACTGAGGGATCTTCACTGGTTGGAGTAACCCTGATGGCAACTGGTGTTCACCTTAACTCTGCTTGACATGTCGACACTTTCCCACAAATTCGCCACCTCACGCTTCAACCCCGCCACTGTAGGCTGCCTTCCGCAAATCTCCATACATCTTGCTACCTCCGGGATGCATAGCGTATGGGCTGCTATGTGCATCTTGAAGAATCCTTTGCCTCAATTCCACATCCTTTAGCATACAGGCTCGTCCTTGAAAACATAGTACACCATCACCGGACAAACTATACCCTTCCAAACCACCATCTTGAACTTGTAACCTCCGCGCACTCAAACTGTCATCTACCAATTGTTTTTCCTTAATCTCCTCGATCCAAGTTGGCTTAACTTGCGGCTCGCTAAAAGACTTCCATCGTCAGATAGATAGAGGTGAGCAAACATCGCTCTTAAGTCCGTCCACGACCTTAGGCTCAACGCGTCGACCACCACGTTAGCCTTGCTCGGATGGTACTCAATTGAGCGATCGTAGTCCTTCAACGACTCAATCTATCGACGCCCTCAAGTTTAAATCCTTCCGGGTCAAAAGATACCTCGGACTTTTGTGATCCGTGTAGACTATCGACTTCTCCCCATACAAGTAATGCCTCCATATTTTCAAAGCGAAGACTCACCGCCGCTAACTCCAAATCGTGAGTTGGATAGTTAACCTCATGCGGTCTTAGGCGACGGGATGCATAAGCCACTACTTTCCCTTCTTGCATTAACACACACCCCAAACCAAGATGGGATGCATCACAATAAATCGTGAACAACTTTCCACCTCGGTGAACGAACCGAGCTACCGTCGAAATCTTCCTTAGCTTGTCAAAGCTTTCCTTCATTTCTCCGACCATACAAATGGAACTCCTTTCGTAATAACTTAGTCAACAAATTGACGCGATTAAAGAGAATCCTTCCACAAATCTTCGATAGTACCGCCGACCAGAAAACTTCAATTTACGCCCATCGACCTAGGCGGTTTCCATTCCAACACCGCCTCAACCTTACGAGTCCACTCTAATCCCTTCACCGATACTATGTGACCTAAGAAAGCCACCTCCTAAGCCAAAATTCGCACTTCACTGAATTTGGCATATAAGCTACTTCTCCTTAGTACTTGTAAGACTATACGCAAATGCCTGTCATGCTCCTCCTCCGTCTTTGAATAGACCAATATGTCGCCTATAAACACCACGACAAATCGATCCAAGTCTTCTTTGAAACACCCTATTCATTAAGTCCATGAATGCTGCCGCGCGTTGGTCAACCCAAATGGCATCAACAAAAACTCGTAATGCCCATACCGAGTACGGAATGCCGTCTTATGCACATCAACCTCCTTCACCTTAAGTTGATGATAACCCGACCTAAGATCTATCTTCGAGAACACCGATGCACCCTTCAGTTGGTCAAACAAGTCATCAATCCGGGGCAACAGATACTTGTTTTTGATCGTTAACTTGTTTAGCTGACGGTAGTCGATACACATTCGCATTGAACCGTCCTTTTTCTTGACAAACAACACAGGTGCTCCCCATGGGGATATACTTGGTCGGATAAACCCTCGGTCCAAGAGTTCCTGAATTTGAGCCTTCAGCTCCACCAATTCCTTTGGTGCCATTCAGTACGGTGCTATAGACACAGGTACCGTTTCGGGCAACAAGTCTATACCGAACTCAACTTCCCGATCCGGAGGCAGACCCGGAAGTTCTTCTGGAAATACATCAGCGAATTCCCTTACTGTTCGAACCTTCTCAACTGTTGACTCCTTAGCCTCCAAGGCACATATACGAACCAAAAACACCTCACAACCCTTCTTGACCATCTTCTCAGCCTTCAAAGCAGATACCACGTTAGATAGGTAATCTCTTCTATTGCCTATCATGACCACTTCATCACCCTCAGCCATCTTTAGAACCATGCGCTTAGCAAATGTGCAGATCCAACCTTGCTTGATACTTAACCAACCAGTCCATTCCAAGAATCAAATCGAACTCCTCAAGCGGCGGTTCCATCGGATCGACCATAAATACTACCCTTGGAGTTCTAAGGGTACATCTCTATATAGCTTGTCCACAACTACAGAGTGACCTAGAGGGCTAATTCTCGTCATCTCCCTAGAAGCGGTCTCAAAGTCTAAGTTCATAGTCTCTACCACACTACTAGCAACGTATGAATGCGTCGAACCCACATCAATTAATGCAACATATGGAAGACCAAAAATTAGGAACGTACTGATTATGACGTCTGGTGCATCACCCTCCTCTCGACGCCTTGCTGCGTAGACTAAACCAGGCTGTCTCGCCTCTGTGTTGCCTGCACCTCTGCCCGGTGTACCGCGACCTCGACTAGAACCATTACCTCCTCTACCATTACCATGACCCCTCTATGGTGGTCCTTCGTTTCTAACCTGAGTACGGTTCTGACCCTCTGGCTAATTCTTAGCTAACTTCCGAGGACAGTCCCTTACACGGTGATCCAACGATCCACATTCAAAACATCCCCTTTCACCAGTCCAACAACCTCCCCAATGTGATTTCCCACAGCGATTACACTGAGCTGGTCTCTGATTAGCAGCCATGGGCCTCCCTGCCTGATTCGACCCACTCTGCCTAGCCCTCTTCTGTGCATTACTACCCGATCCAGACGACCCAAAGCCTCTTTTCTGCTTATTCCTATCATAGTTACGTCTCACGGACTCCTTGACCCCTTCGGCTACCTTAGCCTTTTCCACGAGCAACAAAAACTCACGCTCCTGCTGTGGAGCAATCAGCAACCTTAACTCATCCCCAAGTTCGTCTTCAAAGCGGACACAACGATCATGCTCTGTTGACACAATTCCCCTAGCATAGCGGCTCAGCCTCAAGAATTCTTCGCTTCACTACGTCATGCACTTATTTCCTTGTACCAACCCTGAAAAGCTTTCTTACAGGCATCAGTGTAGCTGGTGCCCACATACTTCTTCTGATAAGCAGTTTTGAAATACTCCCAAGTAAGATCATCTGCCGTAGCACCATCCTGAACCGTGAGCCACCATTGATATGACTCATCCTTTAGAAGCGACACCGCTCCTTTCAGCTTCTCCTCATTCGTCAGGTCCAGATCATCCATGATTCTCTCGGTCGATTCTAACCAATATTCCGCCGCACTGGGTGCCACTCCCGATACACCTCGGAATACCTCCGCTCCGTTGGATCGGAGTCGCTCGGGCACAGACTTTCGAGTTCCCGAATTTCCTCCCGCACCAGCCACCAACTCTAGAACTCGCAGCACAGCCTGTGATACAGCGTCATCCCCCGTTTGGGCTTGCTGCTCAACGCCCACAGCTGGGGGTGGTGGTGGCGGTGGTGCCTCATTGTCCGATCCTTGACCTGACCTAACGGGTTCCGACACGGTGATCCTGCCTCCACCGCATCCACGACGGCCACGTCCTCTAGAGCTCATTCTAACTATTACGCTTTAATCTGATTAAGAAATTTTCATGGATTAGTACTTGTTTCACTTGGTTATCCGCGAAGAATTTTATAAAGAGAGTTTAATAGAGATTCTTTCGATCAATCAAAGGTTTAAGTCCTCTATCCTAGTTTACACAGAAGGGCACATCCATTCCCTAATACCTTTCATACTTATTCACTCATCCCAGGGGTAGTTTCGTCTTTTTCCTACAGGGGTATTTTCGTAAATTTCCAAAGTCAGGGTATTATTTATTCTGTTTGGCCTATGACCAAGTCCTCTTGGTTAGGGTGAACCGAAGCTACGCACTGTAGGAATCTGCGAAGAGGAGGTGAGTCACGAGGATCTGCTAAGTACCAAGCTCTTCCAGATCCAAATCCTAGACATGCGCACAAGGGTTACCACACTAACTCTCGCGACTTGGTCGTAGGTTTGTTTAATTAAGCATTTAAAGTATTATGTCTTTTGTTGGAGTGGGCTAGTCCTAAAGTTCAAACACCTATCATACTATCTACGTTCCATACCTACCCTTTTACCAATAATAATTCATACAGAAGTCAGAAGTACTTACCTGGGCGGATTGGTGCCGGAGACTCGGGCCATGCTGTTCAAAACCATAAATATTTCAAAAAAGGCCTACCAAAACATTTTGGGCCTTGGGCCCCCACAGCCGAGTTTTGAACTTGGCTCTGATACCAATTTTATAACACCCCAAACCCGGCCCAAACATTACGATCAAATTTGGTATGTTACAGAGGAAAACATTTTGTAAAAATTCCTTTAGCCGCTTAAGTTTGGGTGAAAACATCTCATTTTATATCGTTTTGTTAAAACCATTCAGGTGTGTGAAGAAACCGCACTTAGTTATATTTAAAGATCTATTAAGTCAGGTTGTTACCAATATTGAATGTACCCGGTGGCACAATAAAACATTTTTGCATTTAAATTTAAGAAACCGTGTGTACCCATTTTAAAGTTATTAAGTAATTTAAACAAATTATCCAAAATATGTAAAGTAAGCAAAATAAAAATCTTAGGAGGCCTTATTACAGCTTGAACAAATAAATCCAAAATAAAATAAAAATAATTCAAAGTTCGTTTAATCACATTCCCACTGCATGGCCACCTCGAGTCCATCCGGCTCCTCATCCGCGATCTACGAGTCACCTGAAAAAGTTAAAGGAGAAGGTGAGTCACCAAGACTCAATGTGTAACCCTTCCCCCAGTTTAGTGCAACATCATACACAATTTATAACTAAGTTAACATGCACTAAATTTAACATCCACCCAACCTAGCCATCCAATGCTCCTTTCTACCCCCGTGTGGTACCAAACCACTGGTGGTGCCAAACCACTGGTGTCCAAAGACACGATATCCATCAATATTGTGGTGCCAAACCACTGGTGACTCGAAGTCACGAATAGTAGTGATGGGGCCAACCCATCGTGTGATACTAAATCACTGGCGTCAATCCCGCTGTATTATCTCGTGGGGCCAACCGTGGTACCAAACCACCGGGACGAGGCGCTATGAGGTGCCAAACCTCCGGTGACCGTAGTCACAAAATGTGGTACCAAACCACTTTGGTGTCCGTAGACACGGATATCACTTCCCCTCCACTCGTTTAACCCACAACACCAATGATATGCATTTAACAAAAATCATGCCAACATGTTTATTTAACAACATATACCAAATATGTCATGCTTCCCAAAAGCATCATAAAGAAAACTCATATCAACAAGGACTTACCAATCCTTGCCTATACCATGATGGTATTAAATCCCATTCTACATCAAATCGAGTTTAGCATATACAATGCCTTTAGCACAGTTATTAGTTATAAAGTGTGTATGTACACACCTGTTACTAACGATAGCTCTAAATCCTTGAAGAAACAATCGGCCACACAAGATATCCTTGCTCCTACACGTCCTTTGAATATTAACCCCCACACACTATGTGTTTCTGCTTCCCTACAATCGGCAACCATCCATATTAATAGCCTTCGGCTTTTCCATCACTAAAAATGTAATCTATTAAAATAGATCCTTACCACCACTTACCAACCGATTGCCTAGTACAAAGAGACTTGGATTGATTACTTCAAAAATCCCGGAGTACCTAGATAAAATCGATTCCAACAAGAATAATTAACACCTTGCTCTTAAATACCGAAATCGGGTCTTACTCTTTTAGAAGTCGACAAAGACCAAGAGAGGAGAAGAAATAGGCATTCGGCTATAAGCACTTACCTTCCCAAACCGATTGAAAGAAGATTCCCAAAGAGATCTATGCCACTTTTAACATTCGGCCAAAGTGCTTCTAGGTAGGAGAAGGGAATTTCGACACACCAAAAGAGTATATTCGGCTAGATGGAAAGAAAGAAATATGGGGGTTTCGGTTTGAGAAGAGAAGAAAAGAAATAAGTGGGAGATGAGAGTGTAGGGGATTCGGCCAAAGAAAAGAGAAGAGGATCAATGGTTTTCAGTTTTGAGAGAATGAAAAACGAGAGAAAGAAAGAAAATCAAAGACGAAGGAGTGGAGAAATTCGGCTACTTGCAAATGGAGAAAAGAAAAACAACAAAATGAGGAGTATGTGCCTTAAGAGAATTCGGCACCCCCCCTTCACCTAGTCTCCTTGCCGTCCACTCCTCTTCAACAAGGAGTTCAAAATTTCAACTCCCCAAATCACTCTAGGCCAAGCATTTGAAATTATTCAAAGGAATTTGAATCAGTCAAGTTCCTTCTTTTTCTCCTTGCCACCCTTTAAAAATATTCACATAAAATCCAATTAAATCCTTATTTATCTAAAAGAATTTGAATTGAGCACTCCTCCCTCTCTCTTGTCGTCAAAATAAAGAGCAGAAAAGGAGATTTCTGCGACTCGAACATAGACTCCCTTGCTCCCCTTGTATGTCAATTCCAGCTCCTAAGTGGCCTCCCTTTTGCCACTTTTCCAAGGCCTTTTTTAGTGACAAATTTCCCCTCATTTAACTTGTAACCCCTAATTACTAAGGCTCCCTATCTTTAAAGCTTACAAATAAAATTTTCTACTACTCAGGCCTGCTCTAGACTTACAACTAAGTCTTGAAACATCTCAAACAACGACACCACAGCCCAAACACAAGCAAAACAATGCAATCTAAAATTAACCCCCAATTTAGGATGTTACACTGGTACCGCATGCAACCTCACGATCTCCGATACATACAACCTAGCCAACTTCTGCAGTGAGTAAACCGTACGAGCTGGTAGAAAATGGGTCGTCTTCGTCAATCGATCCACTATTACCCAGACGGAATCTTTCTTCGTAGGTGTTAAGGGTAACCCACTAACAAAGTCCATCGATATCCGTTCCCATTTCCATAATGGAATCTTTACCGGTTGCAACAATCCCGACGGTAATTGATGTTCCGCCTTCACTTGTTGACAAGTCAAGCACTTACCCACAAAATCAATAACCTCCCGCTTCAACCTTGGCCCCCAATACTATTCACAGAGGTCTCGATACATCTTATTTCCTCTGGGGTGCATAGCATAGGGGCTACTATGCGCCTCTCGCAAAATCATTAGTCTCAAATCCAAATCCTGGGGCATACAAATTCTTCCGCGAAAACACAGTACTCCATCCTTATTCAATCCAAAATCCCCTATTACACCACTTTTAACTTGTTGAATTAAGAGACCCAACTTTTCGTCTGATAACTGTTTCTCCTTAATCTGTTCTAACCACATAGGCTTCACCTGAAGTTCCGCTAGCAAACTGCCATCTTTATATAAACTAAGATGAGCAAACATTGCTCTCAACTCCGATATCACTTTACGACTCAACGCGTCTGCCACCACGTTAGCCTTTCCAGGATGATACTCGATTGAGAAGTCATAATCCTTCAACAGCTCTATCCATCTCCGCTGTCTTAAGTTCAACTCCTTTTGGGTAAGGAGGTACTTAAGACTCTTATGGTCCGTATAAATGATCGACTTCTCACCGTAGAGATAGTGCCTCCAAATCTTTAAAGCAAAAACCACCGCAGCCAACTCCAAATCGTGGGTAGGATAGTTAACTTCGTGTGGCATTAACTGACGAGATGCATAAGCCACCACTTTTCCACCTTGCATCAACACACATCCCAAGCCCGTGTGTGACGCATCACAGTAAACAATAAACTCTTTTCCAGCCTCAGGTTGAATTAGTACTAGCGCTTCCGTCAAAATCTTCTTCAATTTCTCAAAACTTTCTTGTTGTTTATCTTCCCACACAAATGGTACTCCCTTTCGCAACAATTTAGTTAGGGGTGCAACAATCAATGAAAACCCCTCAACAAAACGTGTATAATAACCAACCAATCCTAGGAAACTCTGAATTTCAGCTACTGACTTTGGTGGTTTCCAATCCAACACAGCCTCTACCTTCCGAGGATCAACTCTGATTCCTTCAGCCGACACAACATGTCCCAAGAAAGTCACTTCTTTCAACCAAAATTCACACTTACTGAATTTGGCATAAAGTTGCTTTTCTCGCAATATTTACAATACTATGCGCAGATGTGAGTCATGCTCTTCTTCATTCCTCGAGTATACTAAGATATCATCTATGAACACTACCACGAACCGGTCTAAGTAGGGTTGAAAGACTCGGTTCATCATGTCCATAAATGCAGCTAGTGCATTGGTCAATCCAAACGGCATCACCAAAAACTCATAATGTCCATAACGAGTTTTGAATGCTGTCTTATGAATATCTACCTCCTTAACCTTGAGTTGATGATAACCCGATCTCAAATCTATCTTGGAGAAAACTGAAGCTCCTCTCAACTGATCAAATAGGTCATCGATTCTCAGCAATGGATACCTATTCTTGATCATCAATTTATTCAACTGCCTATACAATGCACATACGCATCGACCCATCCTTCTTCTTGACGAACATGACCGGTGCTCCCCACGGAGACACACTCGGTCGAATAAATCCCCGATCCAACAATTGTTGAATTTGAGCTTTAAGCTCCGCTAACTCCTTCGGCACCATCCTATAAGGAGCAATGGACACCGGAGCCGTTCCGGGTAAAAGCTCAATGCCAAACTCTACTTCCCGGTCTGGAGGTAAACACGAAAGTTCCTCGGGAAAGACATCTGGAAATTCTTTCACCGTTCTAACACTTTCCATCGATAAATCCTTGTCATCCAAAGCACTAATGAAGGCTAGGAATGCTCCACACCCTTTTCGCACCAACTTTTCTGCCTTTAAAGCAGATACCACATTTGCTAAATAGTTTCTCCGTTCGCCCATCATCACCACTTCCTTATCTTCCAAAGTCCTTATCGACATCCGCTTTGTAGCACAATCCAAGTGCGCCCGGTGCTTCACCAACCAGTCCATGCCAAAAATAAGGTCGAACTCTCCGAAAGTTAGTTCCATCAAATCCACCAAAAATATTTCTCTTTGAATTTCTAGGGGCACGTCTCTAAACAATTTATCCACTATCACAGACTGTCCTAAAGGACTAATTATCGTCATCTTTCTATCAGTAATCTCAGATCTAATGTTCAGGTTTCCATATATAGCGCTAGCAACATACGAATGGGTAGATCCGATATCAATCAAAGCAGTAACAGGTACATCAAAGATGAAAAGCGTACCAGTTATCACATCTGGTGCATCACCATCCTCACGGTGTCTGACCGCATAAACTAACCCTGGTTGCCTCGCCTTCGCGTTACCCCTGAAGCCATTACCTCTCCCCAGTGCACCTTGACCTCGTCTTGTGCCATTACCACCACGACCTGGCCCACGGCCTCTCGGTGGCTGTTGAGCACCTCTAGCTGGCTGTGTATCAGGGTTACGAGCTTCTTGAGTCGGAGCAGTCCGTCGAGGACAATTCTTAAGATGATGCTCCTTAGAACCACATTTGAAACACCCACCGATTCTTTTCCAACACTCACCAGGGTGTCGTCTTCCACAGTCAGCACATGGTTGAATCTGATGGGTAGCCGCAGGTGCTCTAGCTTGAGCTGGCTCATCATTCCTGGGTCTCTTCTGAAACCTTTTAGCGGAACCCGAGTACTTAAAGTCCCTCTTGCCTCTGCCTCTTTCTCGGTTCTAAAATTCTGAGTTCTTAGCCTCTTCAGCTATTTTGGCTTTCTCCACTAGCGTGGCAAAAGTCCTTTCTTGTTGCGGGACTATCAGTACCCGCAACTCATCATTTAGTCCATCCTTAAAACGTACACAGCACTCATGGTCAGTCGGCACTATAGTCCGAGCATAACGACTCAAACGTAGAAATTCGGTCTCGTAAGCTACCACCGTCTTATTTCCTTGAACCAGATTCAGGAATTCCTTCCTCCAGGCATCCACATAACTTGCCCCGACATACTTTCCTTGGAATGCAGTTTTGAAGAAATCCCAAGTAACTCGTTCGGCCTGAGTGCCTTCTCGAACAGTAAGCCACCATTGATACCCCTCATCCCTCAACAAGGACACAACTCCTCTTAGTTTCTGCTCGACAGTACACTCCAGATCGTCCATAATCCGTTCCACAGCCTCGAGCCAATATTTCGCAACATTTGGGGCTATTCCAAAGATACCCCTCAAAGTCTCAGCACCATTTGATCTGAGCCGCTCCGATATTAAACCACGAACTACTGGCCCCGATCTAGCCCCAACGACCCTTTCCAAAACTCGTAACATTGCTTGGGACAGAGCAATGTCTTCCCTCATACGGTCATGGGATCCATTATCCGACACAGGTGACGCCGGTGCGTCTATTTCCAACATATGTCCCGATGCCTCAGACACAACTCTAGCACCCCGGCCTCTACCACGGCCACGTCTACCACGTCCACGTCCTCTAGCGCTCATTTTGACTAATTCAGTTTAATCTGATTACAAGTTTTATGAATCAGTATACTATTTCAGTGTTTATTAACGATATTTATGAGATATAAGAGATAGAGTTGTTTTCGTAAACGCATCCTATAGTCTCAATCTCTATAGCTTCAACACCTAAAACTAGATGTTCTAGAGTGTTCCTATAGTCATATCACAATAATAAGAATTATTCTGTTCACTTACTTGACTTGGTGCCGGATACTCGTGGTGCCATACTACCTTTAAAAACATAAGTTCTATAATTCAAAACAGTTTTGAACCATAAATGTTTTTGAACCCAAACCATAGCCGAGTTTTGAACTGGGCTCTGATACCATAAAATGTAACACCCCAAACCCAGTCTATGCGTTAAGAGCAGATTTGACATGTCACACAGAATGAATATACATCTAGTCTTTTAAAGAAATAGAAATAAAACATTTTAACCTGGAGTTATTTAAAACTAAGGTTGATTACTAAATCTAATAATTTGAGTCGTATAATTTGAAACTTAGGAAAATTGGATTTAATATTTTGAGAAAATTTAAAGATGTTCGAAAGTAATTTGAAAACAAAGATTTAAAATACTGTTACAGAAAAATTTCTGAGTTAAAAATATATAAGAATAAAATACTTTTCGTACGTTTATTTAAGAAAAACATTTATTTTTTTTTAGAAAAGAAATCCCACTTAAGTATTTAAAACGTATTATAAAATCCATCCACAAGTAAAACATCCATAAAAATATAACCAGAGGCCTTATTACAACTTAGCTTAAATAGCAAAAATTAACAAAAAGTACTTAAAAAGAAATCCGATATGTAAATAACCCATTATTCGTAGTATGGCCTCCACTGAGTCGTCCCCGGCCCAAGCCTCCATCATTGATCATTTCCTGAGAAGGGTAAGGAAAACAGGGGTGAGTTACTTAGAACTCAGTGTGTAAACCACTTACCATCGTCCACGGGCCAAAATCCAATTTAGCATTTATTGGGCCAAAGCCCAATACAAATATAACATAATAACATGTATTAAAATGAATGTTGTAACACCCCAAACCCGGTCTATGCGTTTAGACAAGATTTGGTTTGTCACACCAATCATACATTCGTTTATTTTCACATGGTTAAGATAAAATAGTGCTACAAAACTTTTTGTTATAAAACCAATGTTCTTAAGAAAACTTAACATATTTGAGATAAAACCATATTAAGAGTTTAGAAATAAAATTTAAATCATCCACACAATAAAACCATAAAACATAATAAGAGGCCTTATTACATCAACCCAATAATAGCAATTAAAATAAAAACTTAAATAAAGTCATAGTTTATTAAAAACCCAAGTTTGTAGTATGGCCTCCACCAAGTCATCTCCTACCCAAGTCCACGTCAATTTCCATTACCGAAATGGTTAATAAAATTTGGGTGAGTTACAAAGAACTCAGCAGTGCAACTCACTTACCACCATTTTTAGGCGGATCGTCAAGATATCATCTTGGGCTTGAGCCCATTAATGATTTCAACCATACATCGTAAAGTAACATAATTTAAAGAGAAGAATGCATGAAATATGAATTTCCCAAACCAACCTAGTATCCATCCGCTAACACCCCGTACCAACCAACACACTGTGGGGATCAAGTCAACCCACCCCGCCAAACACACCAATCATGGGCTTAAAGCCCTTAAATAATTTTGTAGTGCACTACCAACTAGATTGTGACATTGTCACCGAACCGAGGCATTTAGCGAATTTGTGGCAGAGCCACCGAACTAGAGGCATTGAGCCATATTGTGGCAGAGCCACCGAACTAGAGGCAATGAGCCAAATTTGTGGCAATCGGCCATTCTTCTCTTCATATAACCCACCCCATGCAATCATGCGTATATAACAAATATAATCATATAACAGATTTCATTAATCCATATCATCGGTGGGTTTATCAATTAACCTTTCATTAGGCTCATATAAACAATTTAACAACTAGCCCATTTAGTAGTTTAGTGACTTTGGCCCATTTTAGCCCAATTTATCGAAACAGCAGTATTTTCGCCCATTTAATCGAACTAGAGTATTATCGGCCCATTTAATCGAACTAGAGTATTATCGGCCCATTTTATCGAACTAGAGTATTATCGCCCATTTAATCGAACTAGAGTATTATCGCCCATTTAATCGAACTAGAGTATTATCGGCCCATTTAATCGAACTAGAGTATTATCGCCCATTTTATCGAACTAGAGTATTATCGGCCCATTTTATCAATTTAGCGATTTTTCGCATATTTCTTGGTTTTAACCGCTTTTCATGTATTTTCACAAAAGTATCAATTACTACATAATTTCCGAGTTTACCACTTTCACGATTTTATCGCAATACTTACGATTAGAAATCTAACCCAAAATGAGTGTGAAGTTACACACCGGTTATGGAGAGAACTAAACTTTCCCGCTCTTCAACACCTATACGTATTGTGTTAATTAAAACACTATAATCTATAATAAAACCGATCTAAATATAGCGATCTAGAAATTTACCCTCGGATTTTCGTAAGACTTCTACTTGCGATTTTTCTCCGATCGATGGTTCGCTAACCGAATCGAATCCACGAACAAATAATGGTTCGGAGTACGAACGACTTGAACAATTGATTTTCCTCGGTTGAACGCGTCCACAACCCGGTGGAAAATCCCGGATTCCCAAATAGTCCTTTGCTTGTACTTAGGGGAATAACAGAACCTCCCCTCTTCCGAAGGCTAAACACCGCCCTTTTCTTCCTATTCGAATGTCTTCAAAGACAAAGATCGTTAATCCAATCTAAGATAAATTTTCAAATAATACCAAGGTTTAAAGATATGATTTCCTTACCACAAAAATCGATTCCAACGATTTGTGTCACCCACGACTTCTTGATTCCAACTTCCGTTATCGCACTAAAGTTTAACAAAATAGACGTTAATAAAATGAACGCTTATTCTGATCTAATAAAGCCTTCAAACCACCATCAATATTCGGCTATAATCACTATTAACTAATCGAAAGCGAAAAGAATCTCTTACCTAATCTCCACGTCGAAAAGAAAGAATTGAGAATGGTGGTTGATTGATGAAAGTTTCGGCTATGAAAGATTAAGGAGAAGAGAAAATAATTTGGCTTATAAACACTTTAGCATTCGCCATGAAAGTGTAGGTGGAGAGAATTTCGATTGAAAAGAAATAAAATAAGAGAAAGATGATGATGATGTTGCTTTGATTTCAAAATGAATAGAAGAAAAGAAAAGAAAAAGATGAGCTTGAGAGAGAGATGGATATTCGGCAATGGTGAGAGAAAAGAGAAAGAGAAAAGCTTTTGGTGTAGATGATTTTCGGCACTAATGAAAATAAGGCACAAAGAATACCAATTGATGTGCAAAAATGACCAAATGGTCAAAAATTAACAAGGCTTACCAAGGATCAAATTCGCCAAGGGAGAGAGGTTGAGAGAATTTGCAAAACTATGCACTAAAAAAATGACCAAAACAAAACCAAAATTCCTAGCCAACTATCACCAAAAATTCGGCTCCTTCTTTTGCCATGATGCAGTCCAAATGCATGGTCTAATGACCAAGATATTGTTTCCAAAATAATTCCTTGATTCTTGCCTCATATCTTCACACCTTTCCTTATTTTCTTGATACCCTTCCTTAAGTTCAAATTTTCCTTATTCCTTTGATATTCTAACCAAAAATAACAAGTCAACACCTTCCATATATGCTCTTGGCCGACACTTGCTATATTGGTGCATAAAAATTCAAAATAAAATTCACCTAGATGCTAAACATGGGATTCGAACCTTCAACCTCATGCACAAGCTCATGCGCCATCACCACTTGTCCAATAATTCATCTTATGCCTCACTTTGACACTTAAATTAATTTATGTGTCAAAGTCACTTAATCCACTTCCATAAATAATTTCTTAAAATTAATAATATTCCTTCTAAAAAATTTTAAATCCTTCTTCAGACTATACTAACCACGAAAATAAATCGAAAATTTTACTTTCTAGAATAATTACTCAAAGCACACATAGAAAATAAATTACTCAAATTTTCAGTGTGTTACAACTCTACCCCTAAAAGAAAATTTCGTCCTCGAAATTTACCCGGCTGAAAAAGGTGAGGGTATTGTTGCCGAATTGCATCCTCGAGCTCCCACGTAGCTTCCTCCACTCCGTGGTTACGCCACAACACTTTGACCAACGGCACGCTCTTCTTTCTTAGCACCTTCACGTCTCGGTCTAAGATTTCCACCGGTTCCTCCTCAAAAGACAAATCCAAATTCAACTCCACTTCTTCTACCGGTACTATGTGCGAAGGATCCGATCTATAGCGCCTCAACATGGACACATGAAAAACATTATGAATTTGACTCAATTCCGGAGTAACTCAATTTGATAGGCCATCTGGACCAACTCGTTTCACCACACGATACGGTCCAATGTATCTAGGACTCAACTTGCCCTTCTTCCCGAATCAATATCTTTTTCCAAGGTGAGACCTTCAGAAGACTTGATCTCCTACGGCATACTCGATCTCTTTACGCTTGAGATCCGCATACGACTTCTGTCTATCCGAAGCTTCCTTTAACCGTGTGCTCGAATAACTTTCACTTTTTCTTCCGTTTCGAAATCATCTCAGGTCCTAACAATCGCCGATCACCCAACTCACCCAACAAATAGGAGAACGACACCTACGACCATACATTGCCTCGTAGGGTGCCATCCGAATGCTAGACGTAGTCGTTTGTTGTACGCAAATTCCGCTAACGGTAGAAAATCCTCTCAACTACCTTTGAAGTCGATTACACATCCCCTTAACATGTCTTCCGAATCTGAATCACTCTCTCCGATCGACCATCGATCGAGGATGAAAAGCCGATTAAAAATTAAGCTTTGTACCCAAGGCTTCATGCAAAGCTTTCCAAAATCGAGATGTAAACCTAGGATCCCGATCCGATATAATCGATACAGGTACCCCATGCAACCTCACGATTTCGGATACATACAGCTTTCGCCAACTTCTGCAACGAGTAGTCCGTGCGCACTGGTAGAAAATGAGCATCTTCTCAAACGATCAACAATTACCCAAACAGAATTTTTCTTAGTAGGTGTTAAAGGTAACCCACTAACATAATCCATTGTTATCCGCTCCCATTTCCAAAGGGGAATCTTAACTGGTTGCAAAAGACCTGACGGCAATTGATGCTCCGCCTTCACTTGCTGACAAGTTAAGCATTTTCCCACAAATTCTGAAATCTCCCGCTTCAATCCAGGCCACCAAAACCGCTCACGAAGATCCCGATACATCTTATTTCCTCCGGGATGCATAGCATAAGGACTACTATGCGCCTCCCGCAAAATCATTTGCCTCATATCTGAGTCCCTAGGCATACAGACTCTTCCACGAAAAGCACAACACACCTTCCATGTTCATACCAAAATCCTCTATCCCACCATTTTCCACTTGTTGAATTAGAAGTCTCAACTTCTCATCTAATATCTGCTTTTTCCTTAATTTGATCCAACCACGAGGTTTCACTTGAAGTTCCGCTACCAAACTACCATCCTCATACAAACTCAAATGGGCAAACATAGCTCTCAAATCAGATACCACCTTACGACTTAATGCATCCGCCACCACATTAGCCTTTCCAGGATGATACTCAATTGAGAAATCATAGTCCTTTAACACTCCACCCATCTTCGTTGTCTCAAGTTTAACTCCTTCCGAGTAAGAAGATACTTAAGGCTCTTGTGGTCCGTATAAATGATAGACTTTTCACCATAGAGGTAATGCCTCCAAATCTTTAAGGCAAAGACCACTCGCTGCTAACTCCAAATCATGAGTAGGGTAGTTCACTTCGTGCGGTCTCAATTGACGAGAAGCGTAAGCTACAACTTTCCCACTTTGCATCAATACGCAGCCTAAACCCGTATGTGACGCATCACAATAAATCAGAAACTCCTTCCCACCTCGAAGTTGAATCAATACCAGCGCTTCTAAAAAACCTTCTTCACCGCTCGAAACTTTCTTGCCGCTTATCACCCCATATAAACAACACTCCCTTCCGCAAAAGCTTAGTTAGAGGTGCAACAATCAACGAGAACCCTCAACAAAGCGTCTATAATATCCACCAAACCCAAGAAACTCCGAATCTCAACTACCGACTTCTGTGGTTTCCAATCCAATACCGCCTCAATCTTCCGAGGATCCACCCTTATTCCTTCTACCGATACCACATGACCCAAGAAAGTCACTTCTCTTAACCAAAATTCACATTTATCGAATTTGGCATACAACTGATTATCTCAAGCACTTGCAATACAATCCGCAATTGCGAGTCATGTTCTTCTTCGCTCCTCGAATAAACCGTAATGTCATCTATGAATACCACCACAAACGATCTAAGAATGGTTGAAAGACCCGGTTCATCATATCCATAAATGCAAATTTGGTGCATTGGTCAACCCAAACGGCATCACTAAAAACTCATAGTGTCCGTAACGGGTTCGAACGCTGTCTTGTGAATATCCGCTTCTTTCACCTTAAGTTGGTGGTAACCCGACCTTAAATCAATCTTGGAGAAAATGAAGCTCCTTCAATTGATCAAACAGTCGTCAATCCTCGGCAGGTACCGATTCTTGATCGTCGACTTATTCAATTGCCTATAATCGATACACATACGCATTGACCCATCCTTCTTCTTAACAAACAAAACCTGCTCCCCCACGGAGACACACTCGGTCGAATAAAACCCCGATCTAGCGGTTCTTGAATTTGGGCTTTAAGCTCCGACAACTCCTTCGGTGCCATTCTATAAGGAGCAATGGACACCGGAGCAGCCTCGGGCAAAAGCTCAATACCAAATTCCACTTCCCGATCCGAGGTACACCAGAAGTTCTTCAGAAAAACATCCGAAAATTCCTTCACCGTTCTCACATCTTCCATCGATGTACTCTTTGGCATCTAAAGCACTAATAAATGCTAAAAATGCTCCATATCCTTTTCGTACCAACTTCTCCGCCTTTAACGCAGTAAATCACGTTTGTCAAGAAATTTCTCCGCCGCCTATCATAACTATCTCCTTATCCTCCGCAGTTCTTATCAACATCCGCTTTTCAAAGACAGTCCAATTGAGCCCTGGTGCTTAACCAACCAATCCATGCCCGAGAATGATATCGAATTAAGCCAAAAGGCAATTCCATCAAATTTGCCAAGAATGTTTCTCCTTGAATAACTAAGGGCACGTCTCTAAACAGTTTATTAACCACCACCGATCGACCTAAGGGACTAATCACCCTCATCTCTTTATCGGAAATTTGAGTCTAATTTCAAGTTTCCGCTATGGTGCTAGCAATGTACGAATGAGTAGAACCAATATCTATCAAGGCAATAACGGGTACATCGTAAATGAAGAACGTGCGATTATCACATCGTGCATTGCCATCCTCACGACGTCGACCGCATACACCAATCCCGGGCCGCTTGCATCCGCGTTGCCTCTAGGACCATTGCCTCGACCACGCGCACCTTGACCACGTCCACCCCATTACCACCACGACTGGTCCCCGACCTCTCGGTGGTTGCCGAACTCCTCTTGCGGTGGTGCATCGAAGAGCACGAACTTCTTGAGTTGTATCCATACGCCGAGGGCAACTCCTATATTGATGCTCCGTCGATCCACATTTATAGCAAGCACCCGCTTTTCCTCCAACATTCTCCTAATGTCTTTTCCCACATTCAAAGACAATCCCGACTGATTAATGCCACGGTGCTCTTCCTTGAGCTGGTTCCTCATTCCGGGCCTCTTCAGAATCTTCTCGAAGAACCCAAATGCTTGAGATCTTTCTTGCCTCGAATTTGCTCCCGATTTTGACGTTCCGAGTTCTTAGCCTCTTCGGCTATCTTGGCCTTCTCCACAAGAGCGGCAAAAGTTCTAACTTGTTGTGGGGCTATCGAAACCCGCAACTCGTCTTTCAAACCGCCTTGAAGCGCACACAACGCTCATGGTCCGTTGCCACTATCGTTCGAGCATAGCGACTCAAACGTAAGAACTTCGACCTCATATGCCGCCACCGCCTTATTTCCTTGCACCAGTTCAAGAATTCCTTCCTTCGGGCATCCACATAGCTTGTTCCCACATATTTCCCTTGAAAGGAAGCCTTGAAAAATTCCTCGCTTAATCAAAGCGAAGATCGATGCCATCTCGGATAGTAAGCCACCATTGGTAAGCTTCGTCTCTCAACAAAGATACCGCTCCTCTTAACTTTTGTTCCACGGTGCACTCAAGATCGTCCATAATTCGCTCTCTCGCCTCAAGCCAATATTCAGCGACATTGGGAGCTACACTAGAGACACCTCTCGAAAACCTCGGCTCCACTGGATTTGATCGCTCCGATATCGACCCACGAGCGGTTGGTCCAGCTCGATCCAGCGACCCTTTCAAGTACTCGCAGCATTGCTCGTGTCACACGATATTATCCTCTTCCATATGGTCGTGCGATCCGTCTCACTCTCGAGTGACGCAGTGCATCCATTTCCGACATATGACCCGGCACATCGCTTGCGCCCTAACACCTCGTCCTCTACCACGGCCACGCCTACCTGCGCCCACGACCACGTCCTCTAGTGCTCATGGCGACTAATTCGATTTAATCTGATTAAGAGTTTTATAAATCGAATAATATTTCAGCTTGTTTATTAACGATGTCTTATGATATGAAAGAGATAGAGTGTTTTCGCATCAATATCCTATTGTCTCAATCTCTACGGTTTAACACCTAAAACTAGAAGTTCTAGAGTGTTTCTTATAATCATATCACAATGATAATAAACATACAAAGATACTGAATATTTACTTGACTTGGCGCGGGATGCTCATGGTGCCATACTACCTTTAATCAAAACTCTAGAAATTATTTTCAAACAAATTTCTTTATTGAACCCAAACCACAATAGAGTTTTGAAACTGGCTCGATACCACTAAATGTAACACCCCAAACCCGGTCTATGCGTTTAGACAAGATTTGGTTTGTCACACCAATCATACATTCGTTTATTTTCACATGGTTAAGATAAAATAGTGCTACAAAACTTTTTGTTATAAAACCAATGTTCTTAAGAAAACTTAACATATTTGAGATAAAACCATATTAAGAGTTTAGAAATAAAATTTAAATCATCCACACAATAAAACCATAAAACATAATAAGAGGCCTTATTACATCAACCCAATAATAGCAATTAAAATAAAAACTTAAATAAAGTCATAGTTTATTAAAAACCCAAGTTTGTAGTATGGCCTCCACCAAGTCATCTCCTACCCAAGTCCACGTCAATTTCCATTACCCAAATGGTTAATAAAATTTGGGTGAGTTACAAAGAACTCAGTGTGCAACTCACTTACCACCATTTTTAGGCCAGATCGTCAAGATATCATGCTGGGCTTGAGCCCATTAACAGATTTCAACCATACATCGTAAAGTAACATAATTTAAAGAGAAGAATGCATGAAATATGAATTTCCCAAACCAACCTAGTATCCATCCGCTAACACCCCGCACCAACCAACACACCTGTGGGATCAAGTCAACCCACCCCGCCAAACACACCAATCATGGGCTTAAAGCCCTTAAATAATTTTGTAGTGCACTACCGAACTAGATTGTGACATTGTCACCGAACCGGAGGCATTTAGTTTAATTTGTGGCGAGCCACCGAACTAGAGGCATTGAGCCATATTGTGGCAGAGCCACCGAACTAGAGGCAATGAGCCAAATTTGTGGCAACCGGCCATTCTTCTCTTCATATAACCCACCCCATGCAATCATGCGTATATAACAAATATAATCATATAATGATTTTCATTAATCCATATCATCGGTGGGTTTATCAATTAACCTTTCATTAGGCTCATATAAACAATTTAACAACTAGCCCATTTAGTAGTTTAGTGACTTTGGCCCATTTTAGCCCAATTTATCGAAACAGAGTATTTTCGCCCATTTAATCGAACTAGAGTATTATCGCCCATTTAATCGAACTAGAGTATTATCGCCCATTTTATCGAACTAGAGTATTATCGCCCATTTAATCGAACTAGAGTATTATCGCCCATTTAATCGAACTAGAGTATTATCGCCCATTTAATCGAACTAGAGTATTATCGCCCATTTTATCGAACTAGAGTATTATCGCCCATTTTATCAATTTAGCGCTTTTTCGCATATTTCTTGGTTTTAACCGTTTTCATGTATTTTCACAAAAGTATCAATTACTACATAATTTCCGAGTTTACCACTTTCACGATTTTATCGCAATACTTACGATTAGAAATCTAACCCAAAAATGAGTGTGAAGTTACACACCGGTTATGGAGAGAACTAAACTTTCCCGCTCTTCAACACCTATACGTATTGTGTTAATTAAAACACTATAATCTATAATAAAACCGATCTAAATATAGCGATCTAGAAATTTACCCTCGGATTTTCGTAAGACTTCTACTTGCGATTTTTCTCCGATCGATGGTTCGCTAACCGAATCGAATCCACGAACAAATAATGGTTCGAGTACGAACGACTTCGAACAATTGATTTTCCTCGGTTGAACGTCCACAACCCGGTGGAAAATCCCTTTGATTCCCAAATAGTCCTTTGCTTGTACTTAGGGAATAACAGAACCTCCCCTCTTCCGAAGGCTAAACACCGCCTCTTTTCTTCCCTATTCTCAATGTCTTCAAAGACAAAGATCGTTAATCCAATCTAAGATAAATTTTCAAATAATACCAAGGTTTAAAGATATGATTTCCTTACCACAAAAATCGATTCCAACGATTTGTGTCACCCACGACTTCTTGATTCCAACTTCCGTTATCGCACTAAAGTTTAACAAAATAGACGTTAATAAAATGAACGCTTTATTCTCGATCTAATAAAGCCTTCAAACCACCATCAATATTCGGCTATAAATCACTATTAACTAATCGAACGAAAAGAATCTCTTACCTAATCTCCACGTCGAAAAGAAAGAATTGAGAATGGTGGTTGATTGATGAAAGTTTCGGCTATGAAAGATTAAGGAGAAGAGAAAATAATTTGGCTTATAAACACTTTAGCATTCGGCCATGAAAGTGTAGGTGGAGAGAATTTCGATTGAAAAGAAATAAAATAAGAGAAAGATGATGATGATGTTGCTTTGATTTCAAAATGAATAGAAGAAAAGAAAAGAAAAAGATGAGCTTGAGAGAGAGATGGATATTCGGCAATGGTGAGAGAAAAGAGAAAGAGAAAAGCTTTTGGTGTAGATGATTTTCGGCACTAATGAAAATAAGGCACAAAGAATACCAATTGATGTGCAAAAATGACCAAATGGTCAAAAATTAACAAGGCTTACCAAGGATCAAATTCGGCCAAGGGAGAGAGGTTGAGAGAATTTGCAAAACTATGCACTAAAAAAATGACCAAAACAAAACCAAAATTCCTAGCCAACTATCACCAAAAATTCGGCTCCTTCTTTTGCCATGATGCCGTCCAAATGCATGGTCTAATGACCAAGATATTGTTTCCAAAATAATTCCTTGATTCTTGCCTCATATCTTCACACCTTTCCTTATTTTTCTGATACCCTTCCTTAAGTTCAAATTTTCCTTATTCCTTTGATATTCTAACCAAAAATAACAAGTCAACACCTTCCATATATGCTCTTGGCCGACACTTGCTATATTGGTGCATAAAAATTCAAAATAAAATTCACCTAGATGCTAAACATGGGATTCGAACCTTCAACCTCATGCACAAGCTCATGCGCCATCACCACTTGTCCAATAATTCATCTTATGCCTCACTTTGACACTTAAATTAATTTATGTGTCAAAGTCACTTAATCCACTTCCATAAATAATTTCTTAAAATTAATAATATTCCTTCTAAAAAAATTTTAAATCCTTCTTCAGGACTATACTAACCACGAAAATAAATCAGAAAATTTTACTTTCTAGAATAATTACTCAAAGCACACATAGAAAATAAATTACTCAAATTTTCAGGGTGTTACAAATGTAATATGCAATTCCCAAACCAAACCTAATTTCCATCCGCTACACACCACCCGTACCAACCAGCACACCTGTGGGGAGCTTTAGCCACCCACCCCGCCAACACACCAAAATAGGCATTAAGCCATTTATCAATTTGTGGACAAGCCACCAGATTTACAGAGTTTTCATGGCATTTGCCATTTTTTCGATTTTGTGGCGAGCCACTGCACTTTGTAGCAAAGCTACCAGAACTTCTCTTCGTCAATATCCCAACCCATGCAAATCATGTATATATTATGAATATTCATTTACAACAATCCATTCATATAATTATTACGAACAATATGGCCCATAAAAAAAATTTCCACAATCTGGCCCATATCACTCTTTTTGGCCCATATACCAAATATCACATTTGGCCCATATATCAATTATCACATTTGGCCCATATATCAAATATCACATTTGGCCCATATATCAAATATCACATTTGGCCCATATATCAAATATCACCTTTGGCCCATATATCAAATATCACATTTGGCCCATATATCAAATATCACAATTGGCCCATTAAGGGTAATCTCGTAATTTTTACAGTCTTAATACCGATTTCATAGTCTTTACCATTTTAGTAATAATTATGCCATATTACCCAATATCACTAACATGCGATTTAATCAAACAATTAACACGATATAATTATCTAACCCATGGAATACGGTGTGAGATTACACACCTGATTACGGTGAGCACTACACTCTCTTGATCGTCAACACTTAGAATATTTTTAACGCTCGATTAGATCATTCACACTAATAATAATTTATTCTAAGATAAACGGTCTAGGATTTTTACCCTCGGAATTGCGAATAACTACTATTTACCGGTTCTCCCCGGTTGACGGTTCACAACCCGTTGGAAAATCCCGAATAGCTAATGGTTCAGAAATGCGAACAACCTCGAATAGTTGATTCTCACCGGATGAGGGTCCACAACCCGATGGAAAATCTCAGATTGCCGAAATAGCCCTTCGTTTGAATCTAGGGGGGACCGCGAATCTGCTCCTTTTCTGATCACTATTCACCACTCCTTTTGATTCAATCTTGTTTGCCTCCATTGACAAATGAATTTTAGTCCAAACTAATACTTCGTAATTAAAACGATTGGTCTTAATGAGTGAAGTCGGCTTACCACAAAATGCTTTCGTTCAAATGATGAGAATCGAGTGATTGAGTTCCTAAGATAAAAAAAATCGGTTAATCGCCCTATCTTCAATAATAAGTAATGTGAAATCCTATAAAGTAATCCTTACCTTAGGTTTTTGAACCGAATCCTAATGATAACACGATGACTTCGGACACTCCAAGTTTCGGGCTTCCACTAAGTTTCAATTGATCAAAGTGTGAGTAGAAGAAAAACGGTTGAGAAGGAATTATGTGTGAAGTAAAAGGTTCGGCTATAGTGAAAAATTGGAGGATGATGCTTAATGATATTCGGCCATGGTGATTATTAAAGAGGGAATGATGTTGAGAGTTTTTGCAAGAAACAAAAGAAGAAGAAAATAAGGTGTTTAGATTTCGGTTCTTTTCAAGAATAAAAGATGAATAAAGAAAAGGTTTTGAGACTAGTGTGCATTCGGAAAAGAAGAAAAGAGAAGAAAAGAATAATGGCCCTTCAAGGTTATGTGGTTTCGGCACAAAGAGGAAATGGTTTGAAGAGAATGAACAAATAAGACCGAAATGGTCAAAAATGAAATGGCCAAAAGAAAGCAAAGGTTTACCTATTGTTCATGATACATTCGGCTAGGGAGATAAAATTAGAGAGAAAAACTTTGAAGAGAAACACCAAAATGCCAAAATGCCAAAGTGACCAACTAGCACCTAATCCTTACCAAAAGCCATCAAAAATTCGGCCACCCCCTAGCCCTTAAAACCGTCCAAGTGCATGGCCACAAGGTCAAAGTTTTGCCACCCCAAACTTTCCATAACATTTTCCTTGTTATAAGCCTTGTGTTCCCCCTTCATGCCTTTTCCATTTGATTCCCTTCCTTAAAAATAAAACTTGCCTTTTCTCTTAGCCACCTTACCATAAAAATAAAAGTCCAACATACCATATGTACTAGGCTTGGCCGACACTATGAGGAAAGAAAGCAAAAAAAAAAATAACATTCTCATATGTACATCAAGGGATTCGAACTCCTTCCCTCAAGGAACACATATGGCGCCATCTCCTCTTTACTACTAGCTCACTTATGCTAACTTTTACCACTTAATTATCTTAAGCTTCAAGGTCACTTTTTCCATTTCATTAAAGTACTAATTACCAAAATTTATTCCAAATCCAAATAAATCCCGAGGCTTCTCGAGACTATAAAAACACACACATTGGATAGTTTAACTAGCTGAGCACCAAAATAATGCAACATATAAAAATTCAAATTTTTTTTTTAGGATGTTACACAAATCTTATAACAACGTTCTTACCCCACTTGCTTGACAAGTCGATGATAACAATTTGGTTAATACAAATCACTTGTGCTCTTTCACCTTGTTGAAAGCCCTAAATCCAACGATGGCCATATCACAGAAAAGAATGTAACTCAGACCCAACGAGAGAGAAAGAAGAACACTCGATTATTAACGAAAAACTCGGATGAAACAAGGTTATTGACAAAGAGAGAACTACTACTTACCGATTGTTAATTTCCTTGTAGCCCCACTCACTTAAATCACTACGAAAAGAGGATAATTTTATCACAAGGTAATGTCGAATTAAGAATAGCGAAAATGTTTATGAAAAGGTCAAAAGAAAAGAATGGATGGAGAGAAGAGTGCTAGATTGTTTCAGCTACCTAAGGGGAGATGAACAAAAAGGTGAGTGATTCGGCCAAACAAAGGAGAAAGATGTACACTCAAAGCTTGAAGATTCGGCAAGAAGGAGAAGAAAATTTGGAGAGAAAAGAAAAATGACAAAAAAGTTGCAAATAGGAGTTTTTGGCCAAAACAACACCAAAACTTTTACCAATTGCCAAAGAAAATTCGGCTACCTCCCTCTACACCCAAAACCGTCCACATTCATGACCATAATGGTCAAAAATTTGCCAACCATACTTTCCTTAACATTTCCCTTGAAAAAGGCCACATGTTCCCCTTACTTTCCTCTTTCTCTTGATTTCTTTCCCCACCTTCATCCTTTCCTATTTTCCTTAGCCATCTTGCAAAAAATAAAAAGTCCACCTTGCCTTATTTACATGCTTGGCCGACACTTAAGGAAAGAGTGCAAAAATAATAGTCAAAATTTGCACACAATGGGATTTGAACCTCCTCCCTAAAAGTCCATCATGTGGCGCCATATCCTTTTTACCATATGCTCAATTATGCAAGCAAATTGCTCTCTGATTTCCATAAGCCTTGATGCCACTTACTATCTCTCCTTAAAGTGCTAAAACACAAAATTTTACTAAAGCCCAACTTGAACCCGGAACTTCATAGAACCCCGTAACTTTCTAAAATCACCTTCCTAATAAGTCCAACTTGAAATAATGTCGTTCTCTTATTCTCAAAAATTTTTAAAACGCTTCTACGCTCAAGGCCAAATGGGCCCAATAGGTCAAATTCTACTAGGCCCAATTTTGGGATGTTACACGAATCTTGTTCGAAGTTAACTTTACGAACCAAAATTAACTAGTAACATTAGATTCACGCAGTATGGCAAGCCTTAATGTTTATTCCATCCTAATGGTTTTATTCTTAACTTACGGGGCAGTAATGGCTACGAAAGAGAATGACCAGATTATTAAGGAAAATAATTGTGAAACTAAAATGGGTTTGCCATGTGTTCTAGAAGCTTTCACGGCTATTTTCGAGACAGGGAGTATTTCTAACAACTGTTGCGATGAACTTGTTGTGTTGGGAAAAGTTTGCCACTCAGCATTAGTAAAGAGGACTCTTGAAATCCTCTATTCAAAGACCTAAACCCAGCGACAATTATAGCGAAGAGCATTCAGACATGGAATAATTGCCTTGCAGTGATCGATTCACCATCTCCGTCTGCTTAAGGATATAGATTGCTTGAGCTAACAAACGGTTAGAAGACGTAACGGGCCAAAAATTGTTTTTTGTCTTCATTTTTGATATTGTTCCGAATTCTTCCTTAAAATGTGTCATGAGATTTAAGCCTAGTGAAATTATATTTAGTTGTACGAAAATTAAATGGTTCTAGAGAAGCCATTACTTAATACACTATGATTTTATACAGGCCATAATTTTATAGCATTGGAACTCGATAACCATCTCAAATCGAGCACTAGATATTGTTTCACATTGGCAAAATTGACACAAATATAATCATTCTAAACATTAAGATCAATTCAATAATGTGAAATTGGAATGTTCTAGCGTGGTGTGAAATTGAAAGAATCTCGACTCCTTGAAAGTCTTTATCCAATTTAAATTCACATTGCCTTTAAGGAAAAAAAACTTGACTTTCTCAAAGTTACTTAAAAGACACATATCGTGCAGAAATATCCTCCAGGACATGCACTATAATTTGTAATAGTTCCTTGCCTATCGACTCCTTTGTTTCATTTTCCATTTTCACTCCTTCGATACTAATCTGTTAGTTTTGACCACTTTCATTTTCCTAGAGGAGAGGAAATCTTGAAATAATTTTCAAAAGTGATGCAATGCTTCAAAGTCTTAACTTGATTTTATTATTATTTTTTCTTTAGATTACTTTTTTTTATCAAGATCGAGAATGAAACTCCAAATATTTCGGCAACGTACGTCCCACATTGTAACATCCTAAAATAGGGCCTATGCATTTTCGGTTTAATTGTATGAAGTGACATGTTTTAAGTATTATGAATAAATTTTGAATATTTTTGGAAACCCGGAAATGAGTGAAAATGAGTTAGAAATGAACATTTTTGGGAACCTGAAAATGTATGGAAATGTTAAGTTTAAAAATGGAAGGTGAACATTTTTGGAAACTAGGAAATGTAAGGAAAATGGAAAGTGAACATTTTTGGAAACTTGGAAATGTAAGGAAATGTCAAGTTTACAGAGCCGATCGAAAATTTTTGGAAACTTAGAAATGACCTAGAAATGATGAGTTTTAAGGTTTAAAAGGGGAAATTAAGGCAAGGTGGCCTTAAAAGAAAAAGTTTGTGAAATTTGACACGCAAACAGGCTTGGAAAAGTGGTCTGAAGATGCCACTTAAGGCCTCTGGAAATGGCGCTACATGCAAGGTGTTGGGCCTGGGTTCGAGTCACTTGGGAAGCAAATAAAGGAGGTTTTATTTTTGCTTCCAGAAGACTGAGGTGGACAGCCCATGCTTCTAGAAAGGAGGTGTTTTATTTTAATAAATATTCGATTAAAAAGGGTGATAAATAAAGGATTTTTTAAATTGGGTTATTTTGAAGAGATAAATGTTGGATTTAAACTCTTTTATTTATGATAATTAAAGGATAAAGTTATCAGATAGAGGAGTGGTGGCCAAGTAAGGGACTCCTTAGATGATAATTTCGGCTATAAAAGGAAAAGAGAGGCTATTCTGCATTATTATCTGTTCTTTGAAAGCCTCTGCCGAATTCTCTTCACCAAATCTTCTTCTTCTTTTATTTTTGCCAAGCCGAAATACCTTGTGATCTAGCCGAATCCTCCATCTTTATTCTTCCTTCTCTTTTCTTTCTAAATCCCTCCAAAATCCGAAAGTTGTGAGATCATCATCTAGCCATAGCCGAATCTCTGAAGGTTGAAGTGAAGGTGCAATTGATTTCTTCAAGTAAGGGTAAGATCTCATTCGGTTTCATCCTTTTTCTTAAGATTTGCCAAATCTAGGACTAACCCCATTAATATCTTGTTGCTGAAACTTTGAAGAGATCTTTCGGGATTTACTAAGTGTCGACTACAAGGAAGGAGAAGTTCTTTTCCCGAAGGTACACCATAGGTCACGTGTTCCCTAGTTATTCGGTGAGTTTCGGGATTTAAAATCCACAAGGTAAGTGTCTATAGCATTCGGCCAAGGCCATGTTTGGTAAATATATGTGTTCATTAATTATTCAAAAGCGGAAAACTAACCAAGTTAATTTATTCAATGCTTGGCCGAATGCAAGAAGAGTATAGCAGAGATTTCAAGACTTGATTCTTAAGTCAAACGGCAACAAGGTAAGTTTAAGTATACTAATCCTACTAGGATTTAGATTTATGGCCGAATGGCTTTTTACTAAAGTAGTAGGTGATTAATCAAATGTAGGGATTAAGGATCTAAGCCTTAGATCAAGCTTTTCGGGATTTCAAGACCCTTTCGGTAAGTATGATAAGTTGTGGATATTTGGTTAAGAATTCGTATATTGATGATTAAATCGATTGTTCGATTAAGTGTGTTGATGGAGGCGAATACCATTCAAGAAGGGAAAGGGAAGGTCCCTATCCCGGTTTAAGAAGAGATCCGTCTCATGATTAGGGATTGGCCACCGGGTGTGGACCAAAGATCGAAACAAGAAAGTAGGCAAATAAGCCGTAGTATCGCCTAGTGATAGCATCGATGATCGAAAGCATAGTTCTCCAAGTGATCGGTGTGTGATTAACCCACCGTTTTCCGGTATATGATATGTATGTGAAATGTGTATGTATTATGAATGTGCTAACTAGTGCAAGTGGAAATTGTGATAAGGATACCCTCAAGGGTATGTCGATAATCCGGTAAGTACCAAACCTGATGATATGTGATTATTAATATGAATATGTGATAATATGCTTGATGAACATGCTCATGCATCATTACATTGTATCATTATTTTATGTGGCATGTGCATGGGTGGGATATGATATGAAAGAAGGTGCGGGTGTACTTCGAGTGCGTGGTTTGATGTTAGCCTTGAGCTACATCGTGGATTGACGCGTTGACGAGGTCACGTTTTGGATTAATTGCGATTTAGTTCGCGTGGCTTGATGAGTGGCTATGTGCCTCATCGTGGTTGATATCGGCTATGTGCCATATCGTGGTTGATGAGTGACTATGTGTCCCATCGTGGTTTTGGTTTTAGCTACGGCTACATCGTGGATTGGCGCTGACTGAGGTCAAGTTGTGGATTAATTGCGATTTAGTTCGCGTGGCTTGATGAGTGGCTATGTGCCTCATCGTGGTTTATATCGGCTATGTGCCATATCGTGGTTGATGAGTGACTATGTGTTCCATCGTGGTTTTGGTGTTAGCTACGGCTACATCGTGGATTGGCGCTGACTAAGGTCACGTTGTGGATTAATTGCGATTTAGTTCGCGTGGCTTGATGAGTGGCTATGTGCCTCATCGTGGTTGATATCGGCTATGTGCCATATCGTGGTTGATGAGTGACTATGTGTCCCATCGTGGTTTTGGTGTTAGCTACGGCTACATCGTGGATTGGCGCTGACTGAGGTCGCGTTGTGGACTATTGTGCTTAATTGCACGCGGACGGCAAAGATTGCCTTTGGAGTGAAAAGGAGAGGGTGATTTGATAATCCCCTAGTGTGTGGTAGGTCGGATAAGGGGTGTGTAGCGGATGGACCCTAGGTTTGGGTTGGGCTTCATAATTGCATGATTTCGTATGTGAACATATGTGGAAATGGGCCAAGCCCAATATGATATGTGGATTAATGTGGAAATGGGCAAAGCCCAAAGATATGAATGTGGATTAGTGTGGAAATGGGCTAAGCCCGGTATGTGTGAAATTATGTGGTTAACTACCCTATTAGATGAATGTGATATGAATATGGGCCAAGCCAGAATGTGATAACATGTGAATTTGATAATTGATATCCGATATATGAGTTAATATGTGGTTAACATGTGGGTGGAATTCAATGGACTAATTACACAATCGAGTCCAGTATGACTCACCCAATTTTTATTAAACATCGCAGATGATTCGTGGTGATTGGACCGGGTTGGAGTGGATACGAGGTGGCCCATGCGAAGACATCTTCTTTATTTTATTCATTTATTACTAAGAACTTTTGTTTAATTATTTATTGTAATAAGGCCCAGCTTAAAGTATTTAAGTATTTCTATTTGAGCATTTTTATTATGTTTAAGCTAGACAACCATTAAATTATTATTTGGAAGTGCTTTTAATTTGGATATTTTTGTCAAGCTTATATTATTTAGAATTTTTAATTGGACCTGGTTTTCAAATGACAAAATTTTTAATGTTTTTCCCAAAAGTGAAATCAGTCTTCAAACGTTTTTCCGCAGTGGCATTTCAAATTTGGTCGTAACGAATGGGCCGGGTTTGGGGTGTTACAGTTTGGTATCAGAGCCCGGTTCAAAACTCGGCCTTGAGGGTTTTTGGTCCAAAAATAATTTTTTTCAAAGATGGGCTTTTCAATAGTATGGGCTTTCATAAACTTTTCAGGTTATTCTGGCATGGCACCTGTATCTCCTACCAAGTCCACTGTAAGTACTTCTAATTATTGAAGTGACTTGTTTATGTGAACTATTATGGGCTTATTTGGGCTCGTAGATTAGAATATTAGGACTATTGAACCCTAGGGCTAGTGCACTCAAACACATGCATAAGACTTAAGGACTATTAAACAAACTCAGAAGTAAGTCGCCGAGCTAGGGTGTGGCAATCATGTGCGCATGTCTAGGAGTGGATTCAATGAAGAGCTTGGTATTTAAGCAGTCCTAGCGACTCACCTCCTCTTTACTCGAATCCTGCCTCGTGCGTAGCTACGGTTCACCCTAACCAAGAGGACTTATTCACTGGCTAAACCCGATAATTAAAACCCGAAAGGGACTAGCCATGCAGCTTTATAAAAACCTAGTTTTAAAATCCTAAATTACCCTTTTAATTGTAGTAAAAGATTATTGTGAAAATTTTTCCAAAATATCTTCGATTTACAAAATTACAAAAATGCCCTTGTATTGTAAATTACTAAAATACCCTTAGTTCTTAAGATTTTCAAAAATACCTCGACGTTTGCTACAATATTTCTACTTTACAAAGATATCAAAACTTCATTTTACAAATAACAAGATACCCCGATTTGGAAAATTTACTGAATCGCCTTTTGACTTCCAAAATTACCGAAATAACCTCGATTTCTGAAATTTTTGCAACACCTCTGATTTGGAAAACAAAAAAACCCAGAGATTTTGTAAATTCTGAAATACCTTTAATTTGAAAAATATTTTCGAATTGACCCCGATTTATTACTAAAATACCCCTGTAGGGAAAATGACGAAATTACCCCTAGGTAGGGAAATGGATGGAATGGCCATAAAAGTGTAGTGAATGATGTTATGAATGAATGTGACTTCATGGAGAAATGAATGTGTCTCTGCTTATTAATGTGAATGTGACTCCCTGAGTTAGAGTAGTGAACTTGAACTAAACCTTTGTATGATCGAAAGAACTACTTCTAAATATCTTTATATCATAAAATTGTTCGCGGTTAATAAGTGGAACAAAAGTCTGATACATAAAACTTTTTAATCAGATAAATCGCAACGTTAGAATTGAGTTCTAGGGGACGTGGTCATCGTGGACGCGGTAGAGGTAGAATGGCAGTATCAGAACCAGTAGGGTCTGGCCATGGGCCAGAAAATGATGTGCCGCCGCCAGCTGTGGGCACGAAGGATCAAGATCCGATAGGAGAAGATGAAGCAGTGTCGCGAGCTATGTTGCAAGTACTAGAACGTGTGGCAGGAGCTAGCATGAGAAGTGGAGCTCGGAAGTCGGTATCGGAAAGGCTTAGGTCCAACGGGGCTGAAGTTTTTAGAGGAGTATCTGGAGTAGCTCTGAATGTAGCGGAGTATTAGTTGGAAGCAGTCGAAAGAATAATGGACGATTTGGACTGTACTGATGAGGAAAAGTTGAAAGGCGCTGTCGCGTTGCTCCAAGACGAAGCTTATCGATGGTGGCTCACTGTCAAACAAGGTGTCCCGGCAGATCGATTGAATTGGAATTATTTTAAGGTTAAGTTCGAAGGGAAGTATGTTGGAGCTAGTTATTTAGACTCGCAAAGGAAGGCGTTTCAAAACTTGGTACAAGGAAGTAAGTCGATAGCAGAGTATGAAGCTGAATTTGTGCGGTTAAGTCAGTATGCCAATGGGATCATAGCCACTGACTACAAAAGGTGTGTCCGATTTGAAGATGGGTTGCGTGATCAGCTACGAGAGTTGATTGCTCTGCACATAGAAAGGGATTTCGCCATTCTAGTGGAGAAAGCTCGGATCGCTGAAGAAGTTAAGAAGACTATAAGAGAAAATCGAGATAAGGAAAGGAACGGAATAAGAGAGTTTTGGACCGACCGTCATCATTTGAAGATGTTCGAAAAGACCAAGGATCGAGAATTCATCAGACGTGCACTGTGCGCTTTTTGAGAATCAGAATCGTTCCTGTGCTCGGTGCGGGAGAACTCACACAGGAGAATGTTGGGGAAATAGTAAGGAAAGTTTCCAGTGTGGATCTAAGGCTCATTTGGTTAAGAAATGTCCTCAAGTGATGGATAGGGCTCGAAGCCAAGGTCGTGGAACACTCGGCGTGAGGAGTCAAGGTTTGGATGCGAGGCAACCAAGGATGTGATAGCGGGTAAGTTCCTTGTTTTGGAATATTACTTATTGCTTTAGAGATAATTCATTCTTGTGTTGCTAGTAAAATGCTTGAAACCCCGGTTATGAACTTAAAAATTGTGCCTAGGAAGTATGATGATTCTATTAAGATCGAGTGCATGCATAAGCGTAGTGCAATGAGTTAAGAGGTACGATTATTCGTTAATAAGTAATTTCGAGGATGAAATTATTTTTAAGGAGGGTAGAACTCAGTAACATCCTAAAATAGGGCCTATGCATTTTCGGTTTAATTGTATGAAGTGACATGTTTTAAGTATTATGAATAAATTTTGAATATTTTTGGAAACCCGGAAATGAGTGAAAATGAGTTAGAAATGAACATTTTGGGAACTGAAAATGTATGGAAATGTTAAGTTTAAAAATGGAAGGTGAACATTTTTGGAAACTAGGAAATGTAAGGAAAATGGAAAGTGAACATTTTGGAAACTTGGAAATGTAAGGAAATGTCAAGTTTACTGAGCCGATCGAAAATTTTTGGAAACTTAGAAATGACCTAGAAATGACGAGTTTTAAGGTTTAAAAGGGGAAATTAAGGCAAGGTGGCCTTAAAAGAAAAAGTTTGTGAAATTTGACACACAAACAGGCTTGGAAAAGTAGTCTGAAGATGCCACTTAGGGCCTCTGGAAATGGCGCCACATGCAAGGTGTTGGGCCTGGGTTCGAGTCACTTGGGAAGCAAATAAAGGAGGTTTTATTTTTGCTTCCAGAAGGCTGAGGTTGACGGCACATGCTTCTAGAAAGGAGGTGTTTTATTTTAATAAATATTCGATTAAAAAGGGTGATAAATAAAGGATTTTTTAAATTGGATTATTTTGAAGAGATAAATGTTGGATTTAAACTCTTTTATTTACGATAATTAAAGGATAAAGTTATCAGATAGAGGAGTGGTGGCCAAGTAAGGGACTCCTTAGATGATAATTTCGGCTATAAAAGGAAAAGAGAGGCCATTCTGCATTATTATCAATTCTTTGAAAGCCTATGCCGAATTCTCTTCACCAAATCTTCTTCTTCTTTTATTTTTGCCAAGCCGAAATACCTTGTGATCTAGCCGAATCCTCCATCTTTATTCTTCCTTATCTTTTCTTTCTAAATCCCTCCAAAAGCCGAAAGTTGTGAGATCATCATCTAGCCATAGCCGAATCTCTGAAGGTTGAAGTGAAGGTGCAATCGATTTCTTCAAGTAAGGGTAAGATCTCATTCGGTTTCATCCTTTTTCTTAAGATTTGCGAAATCTAGGACTAACCCCATTAATATCTTATTACCAAACTTTGAAGAGATCTTTCGGGATCTACTAAGTGTCGACTACAAGGAAGGAGAAGTTCTTTTCCCGAAGGTACACCATAGGCCACGTGTTCCCAAGTTATTCGGTGAGTTTCGGGATTTGAAATCCACAAGGTAAGTGTCTATAGCATTCGGCCAAGGCCATGTTTGGTAAATATATGTGTTCATTAATTATTCAAAAGCTGAAAACTAACCAAGTTAATTGATTCAATGCTTGGCCGAATGCAAGAAAGGGTTTAGCGAGATTTCAAGACTTGATTCTTAAGTCAAACGGCAACAATGTAAGTTTAAGTATACTAATCCTACTAGGATTTGGATTTATGGCCGAATGGCTTTTTACTAAAGTATTAGGTGGTTAATCAAATGTATGGATTAAGGATCTAAGCATTAGATCAAGCTTTTCGGGATTTCAAGACCCATTCGGTAAGTATCATAAGTTGTGGATATTTGGTTAAGAATTCGTATATTGATGATTAAATCGATTGTTCTGACTAAGTGTGTTGATGGAGGGGAATACCATTCAAGAAGGGAAAGGGAAGGTCCCTACCCCGAAGTTTAAGAAGAGATCTGTCTCGGCAGTTAGGGATTGGCCACCAGGGTGTGGACCAACGTCAGAACAAGAAAGTAGGCAAATAGCCATAGTATCACCTAGTGATAACATCAGTATCGAAAGCATAGTTCTCCAAGTGATCAGGTGTGTGATTAACCCACCGTTTTCCGGGTATATGATATGTATGTGAAATGTGTATGTATTATGAATGTGCTAACTAGTGCAGTGGAAATTCTGATAAGGATACCCTCAAGGGGTATGTCGATAATCCGTAAGTACCAAACCTTGATGATATGTGATTATTAATATGAATATGTGATAATATGCTTGATGAACATGCTCATGCATCATTACATTGTATCATTATTTTATGTGGCATGTGCATGGGTGGGATATGATATGAAAGAAGGTGCGGGTGTACTTCGAGTGCGTGGTTTGATGTTAGCCTTGAGCTACATCGTGGATTGGCGCTGATCGAGGTCACGTTGTGGATTAATTGCGCGATTTAGTTCGCGTGGCTTGATGAGTGGCTATGTGCCTCATCGTGGTTGATATCGGCTATGTGCCATATCGTGGTTGATGAGTGACTATGTGTCCCATCGTGGTTTTGGTGTTAGCTACGGCTACATCGTGGATTGGCGCTGATCGAGGTCACGCGTTGGGATTAATTGCGATTTAGTTCGCGTGGCTTGATGAGTGGCTATGTGCCTCATCGTGGTTGATATCGACTATGTGCCATATCGTGGTTGATGAGTGACTATGTGTCCCATCGTGGTTTTGGTGTTAGCTACGGCTACATCATGGATTGGCGCTGACTAAGGTCACGTTGTGGATTAATTGCGATTTAGTTCGCGTGGCTTGATGAGTGGCTATGTGCCTCATCGTGGTTGATATCGGCTATGTGCCATATCGTGGTTGATGAGTGACTATGTGTCCCATCGTGGTTTTGGTGTTAGCTACGGCTACATCGTGGATTGGCGCTGACTGAGGTCGCGTTGTGGACTATTGTGCTTAATTGCACGTGGGCGGCGGTGATTGCCTTTGGAGTGAAAAGGAGAGGGTGATTTGATAATCCCGGTGTGTGGTAGGTCGGATAAGGGGTGTGTAGCGGATGGACCCTAGGTTTGGGTTGGGCTTCATAATTGCATGATTTCGTATGTGAACATATGTGGAAATGGGCCAAGCCCAATATGATATGTGGATTAATGTGGAAATGGCCAAAGCCAAGTATATGAATGTGGATCGATGTGGAAATGGGCTAAGCCAAAGATGTGGAAATTATGTGGTTAACTACCCTATTAGATGAATGTGATATGAATATGGGCCAAGCCTGAATGTGATAACATGTGAATTTGATAATTGATATCCGATATATGAGTTAATATGTGGTTAACATGTGGGTGGAATTCAGTGGACTAATTACACACTGAGTCTGTATGACTCACCCAATTTTTATTAAACATCGTAGATGATTCGTGGTGATTGGACAGGGTTGGAGTGGATACGAGGTGGCCCATGCGTAAGACATCTTCTTTATTTTATTCAGTTTTATTAGTAAGAACTTTTGTTTAATTATTTATTGTAATAAGGCCCAGTTAAAGTATTTAAGTATTTCTATTTGAGCATTTTTATTATGTTTAAGCTAGACGACCATTAAATTATTATTTGGAAGTGCTTTTAATTTGGATATTTTTGTCAAGCTTATATTATTTAGAATTTTTAATTGGACCTAGTTTTCAAATGACAAAATTTTTAATGTTTTTCCCAAAAGTGAAATCAGTCTTCAAACGTTTTTCGGCAGTGGCATTTCAAATTCGATCGTAACGAATGGGCCGGGTTTGGGGTGTTACACACATTCTCCCTATTAAAAAAGGTTCAATTTATATAAAACCTAAATCCTATCCATTATTTGGGCAATACCTACGAGAGTTATAGAAATGCAACATCATTTGTTATTTCCAATTTAACTCTCTAAGAGAACTTTTCATTTTCCAAGTTCCATTACTTATTCCACTAAAGGCGTCCATTCACATTTCAGTAAAATTCGGTTGGAACGCTTACACCTAAAAAGTTAACGTAGAATGAAGAATAAAATGACCGAATTGGAGTCCCACGATAAAGTCATACATCGGCTTAATTTAAGAACGGGAAATATTTTTGATGAATTAATTTTGAATTTCAATCATTTAGTTCCCATTTTCTATTTTACTAATATGATAAGTGTGATAAAAACTTTTTAACAACAACAAGGTCATAAGATTTTCCGCTTCGCATAATTATTTGTACATTGTAGCACATACATATCACTGGTAAAGGAATCTGGTATAGCTCTTTCAATTTTGAGATACACTTGAATTTTTAACCATCAACATAGCAAGTGCATACACAACTTCAAAATATTAGAAAAATAGGACGACACACATAACGAATATGTGTGCCTGTAATGCAAGTGTACTATATCTCACATTGCTTTTTACATATGTTATTATCGTCCTGGTGTTTGGTTCGGCGTGGACACAATAGTTCAATCCTAGTTTCAACGCAGAAACCCTTGTACGGCATAATCATCTTTATTGAACCTTATTTTCATGATCCGTTTAATGCCATTTAAGGATTATAAAGGGAAGTATAAATGTGTGTCTTTGAATTAATATTTAGATTTGTAGTAATTAAAATTAATGCTAATTAAACTGAAATAGTTAATGCTTTCTTTTATTGTAACGTATTCTAGTCCAATGTGGTTATAACACTTCCTATAAATGTCATTTTTCTCCTTGCGAATCTTGTTCGAAATTAACTTTACGAAACTAGTAACATCAGATTCACGCAGTATGGCAAGCCTTAATGTTTATTCCGTCCTAATGGCTTTATTCTTAACTTACGGGTCAGTAATGGCTACGAAAGAGAATGACCAGATTATTAAGGAAAATAATTGTGAAACTAAAATGGGTTTGCCATGTGTTCTAGAAGCTTTCACGGCTATTTTCGAGACAGGGAGTATTTCTAACAAGTGTTGCAGTGAACTTGTTGTGTTGGGAAAAGTTTGCCACTCAGCATTAGTAAAGATGTAACATCCCCAAACCCGGCCCATTCACTACGACCGAATCTGGTTATGTCACTGGGAAAAGACGGTTGAAAATCTTCTTAATTTAAAATAAAACATCGTAGTTTGCTGAATTTTGGAAAACATATCTTTGGAATAAAACTTTGCTATTAAACTCATTCATTTTTAAAACTTTAGTTTATAATATCCAATTTGAATAAATAGGTTGCAAACCATAAATCATTTTCACGTAGCAATTTAATTTAAATAAACCATAGTTAAAGTAATACCAAAAACATAAAATGGCCTTTATTACAACCCAACAATTCAAATAAAGTACTTATATCAAAATCAAGCATGAAATAATTGAACATCATCTTCGACATGGGCCACCTTGTCCTCTCCGATCCCGGGTCCCACTTTATGCACTACTCGAAATGGTTAAGGAAAAGGTGAGTCACCCAGCACTCGATGTGCTACCCTTTTTCCCGGATTAGCAAAATATCACATACAAACATAATCATGATCATCATGCATCCCAATCATATGCACCCAATCCTAACCGTCCCATACACCTTTTCTACCCCGTGGTACCAAAACCACCGGTGGTGCCAAACCACCGGTGTCCTGAAGACACAATAATCATCAATGTGGTGCCAAACCACTTTGGTGACGATATAGTCACAATGTGTTACCAAAACACTTTGGTGACCGAAGTCACAAATCCAATGATGGGGCCAACCCATCGTGTGATACCAAATCACCGGCGACAATCCCGTATCTCAAAAGTGGGGCCAACCCACGGTGGTGTTAACCACGAGGGCGAGTCGCAATGAGGTGCCAAACCTCGGTGTCCCAAAGACACAAATGTGGTACCAAACCACTGGTGACCGTAGTCACGATAATCGAGTGATGGGGCCAACCCATCGTGTGATACCAAATCACCGCGATTTATCCCATATCTCAAAGTGGGGCCAACCCACGGTGGTGTTAACCACGAGGGGCGAGTCGCTATGAGGTACCAAACCTCCGGAGGTACCAAACCTCTCGGTGACCGTAGTCACACAGCAGTGTTACCAAAACACCGGTGCTGCACAAAGGCACAAAATATCACCGCCCCTCCACTCATATCACCCATCATCATACCAACTCATGTATAGTATTCAAATCATGCAAACATGTTTAACGTTGCATCTCATAGCACATACATCATAAATCATGACATCATGTATCAATAACAAGACTCATAATGAAACGGACTTACACGAATCCGTGCAAATACCCCATAGGGGTATCATATCACTCAACCATACTATTTCGGTTTTACCAATCAATCAATTTATCAAACATATACAAAGCAAGAAGTGTGTTAGTTTACACACACGATTACTAATGCGACTATCAAATCCAGTAGATCAAGATCTAACGCACTAGATCCCCATTCCTTAACACTTTTGAGCACTAGCCACAACCCGAGATATGCGAGATCAAGCCTTCCCTACAATCGGCCAAAACTAAACAACATAATCATGCTAATAAACCTTTAAGGGCATAATCGTAATTTTACCTACTAAGGGTATTTTCGTAAATTCACACCGCAATGGCCTTTCAGAAGGCCTAATGTCGCCACTAGCGACTCAAACTACCACTTCCTGGTCGTATCGGACAATTGGGCCTAAAACTCGATTCCGCCCATCCGGCCCACACGCTCGTGTGGCCCACCTAACACTGAATCTAGCCACGTATATATAACTTCCACCTAGTCTAGTTCAACATATACTAACCAATCATGCAATTTACTCATATGGGCCCACGGGCCCATTGGGCCACCACTGCCCATCGAGGCCCAAGCAGCCCCAACCCACGAGAATACTACTGATGGCCTCAACTATCGCGTCGAAGCCCCACACGTGCGCTCACACGCTCGTGTGGCTACTAATGCCGTGTGACCGGCATTTCGGCATTTGCCGCTCTACAACTAGAGTAGAGAGTTACACACCGATAGGACTGCAGGGCTAATCCAGCGCTCCGATCACTCTTGTGCCCAAACGCCCTCCAAGATGTGTTTACTCTCCTCCTAGGATGCTCCTTATATAGCTAGCTCTTCACCTTCATTCTTTGTGTCTTTCCGATGTGGGATCCTTCACGTCGAGAGAGTTTAAATTCAATCAAAACTCTTGCCGTCCCAATCCATAAAATAAATACTCCATTGCTTGCCATGAGATTCAACCTGTGCTCCTTGCAACATAATCCACGCCACTAACCACTTGGCCACAAGCTCCTCTTGTGTCTTAAACCATGCGCAACTAAATATAAACTATGGGCCAAATTCTAAGGTCCAAGCAAAAAGAAACCAAAATGCAAAAGCCAAGACTTGAACCTTGGACCTCCTTCCTTCCCTTGTGGCGTCACCCCCTTGCCTCTTAAGTGGCGTCACTTTGCCACTACACCACACACTCCACTTGTGTCATTTTTCCCCACATTTTATTCTTAAGGCCTACCTGCCAACTTCCAGGGTTTTTTTTTTTTTTCACCTAAAACCAAAATTTCCCCAAAGCCAATATTTGATCCCGGGACTTCATAGAAGCCCTCTAACCTTCCAAAATCACTTATCCAATGGGTCTAACTAGCATTTAAGCCGGTCTCTTGTTCTCCAAAAATTTAAACGCTACTACGCCTAAGGCCCATTGGGCTCAATTCTCCTAGGCCCAATTTTGGGATGTTACAAAAGAGGACTCTTGATAATCCTCTATTCAAAGACCTAAACCCAACGACAATTATAGCGAAGAGCATTCAGACATGGAATAATTGCCTTGCATTGATCGATTCACCATCTCCGTCTGCTTAAGGATATAGATTGCTTAAGCTAAAAAACGGTTACAAGACGTAACGGGCCCAAAATTGTTTTTTGTCTTTATTTTTGATATTGTTCAGAATGCTTCCTTAAAATGTGTCATGAGATTTAAGCCCAGTGAAATTATATTTAGTTGTACAGAAATTAAATGGTTCTAGAGAAGCCATTACTTAATACACTATGATTTTATAGAGGCCATTATTGTTATTTTTATAGCATTGGAACTCGATAACCATCTCAAATCGAGCACTAGATATTGTTTCACTTTGGCTAAATTGACACAAATATAATTATTCTAAACATTAAGATCATTTCAATAATGTGAAATTGGAATGTTCTAGCGTGGTGTGAAATTGAAAGAATCTCGATTCCTTGAAAGTCTTTATCCAATTTAAATTTACATTGCCTTTAAGGAAAAAAAAACCTTGACTTCTCGAAGTTACGAAAAGACACATATCGTGCCAGGAAATATCCTCCAGGGGACATGCACTATAATTTGTAATAGTTCCTTGTCTATCGACTCCTTTGTTTCATTTTCCATTTTCAATCCTTCGATACTAATCTGTTAGTTTTGACCACTTTCTTTTTCCTAGAGGAGAGGAAATCTGGAAATAATTTTCAAAAGTGATGCAACGCTTCAAAGTCTTAACTTGATTTTCTTGTTATTTTTTCTTTATATTACTTTTTTTTATCAAGATCGAGAACGAAACTCCAAATATTTCGGCAACGTACGTCCCAAATTCTCCCTATTAAAAAAGGTTCAATTTATATAAAAGCTAAATCCTATCCATTATTTGGGCAATACCTACGAGAGTTATAGAAATGTAACATCATTTGTTATTTCCAATTTAACTCTCTAAGAGATCTTTTCATTTTCCAAGTTCCATTACTTATTCCACTAAAGGCGTCCATTCAGATTTCAATAAAATTCGGTCGGAAAGCTTACACCTAAAAAGTTAACGTAGAACGAAGAATAAAACGACCGAATTGGAGTCCCACGATAAAGACATACATCGGCTTAATTTAAGAACGGGAAATATTTTTGATGAATTAATCTTGAATTTCAATCATTTAGTTGCCATTTTCAATTTTACTAATATGATAAGTGTGATAAAAACTTTTTAACAACAACAAGGTTATAAGAATTTACGCTTCACATAATTATTTGTACATTGTAGCACATACATATCACTGGTAAAGGAATCTGCTGTAGCTCTTTCAATTTGGAGATATACTTGAATTTTTAACCATCAACATAGCAAGTGCATACACAACTTCAAAATATTAGAAAAATAGGACGACACACATAACGAATATGTGTGCCTGTAATGCAAGTGTACTATATCTCACATTGCTTTTTACATATGTTATTATCGTCCTGGTGTTTGGTTTGGAGTGAACGTAATTGTTCAATCCTAGTTTCAACGCAGAAATCCTTGAACGGCATAATCATATTTATTGAACCTTATTTTCATGATCCGTTTAATGCCATTTAAGAATTATAAAGGGAAATATAAATGTGTGTCTTTGAATTAATATTTAGATTTGTGGTAATTAAAACTAATGCTAATTAAACTGAAATAGTTAATGTTTTCTTTTATTGTAACGTATTCTAGTCCAATGTGGTTATAACACTTCCTATAAATGCCAGTTTGTTTCCCTACGAATCTTGTTCGAAATTAACTTTACGAACCAAATTTAACTAGTAACATCAGATTCACGCAGTATGGTAAGCCTTAATGTTTATTCCGTCCTAATGGTTTTATTCTTAACTTGCGGGGCGATGTGGCTACTAAAAAGAATGACCAGATTATTAAGGAAAATAATTGTGAAACTAAAATGGGTTTGCCATGTGTTCTAGAAGCTTTCACGGCTATTTTCGAGACAGGGAGTATTTCTAACAAGTGTTGCGGTGAACTTGTTGTGTTGGGAAAAGTTTGCCACTCAGCATTAGTAAAGAGGACTCTTGAAAATCCTCTATTCAAATACCTAAACCCAGCGACAATTATAGCGAAGAGCATTCAGACATGGAATAATTGCCTTGCATTGATCGATTCACCATCTCCGTCTGCTTAAGGATATAGATTGCTTAAGCTAACAAACGGTTACAAGACGTAATGGGCCCAAAGTTGTTTTTTGTCTTTATTTTTGATATTGATCCGAATGCTTCCTTAAAATGTGTCTTGAGATTTAAGCCCAGTGAAATTATATTTAGTTGTACGGAAATTAAATGGTTCTAGAGAAGCAATTACAAAATTCACTATGATTTTATACAGGCCATTATTTTTAATTTTATAGCATTGGAACTCGATAACCATCTCAAATCGAGCACTAGATATTGTTTCACATTGGCTAAATTGACACAAATAGAATTATTCTAAACATTAAGATAATTTCAATAATGTGAAATTGGAATGTTCTAGCGTGATGTGAAATTGAAAGAATCTCGATTCCTTGAAAGTCTTTATCCAATTTAAATTCACATTGCCTTTAAGGAAAAAAAAACCTTGACTTCTCAAAGTTACGAAAAGACACATATCGTGCCAGGAAATATCCTCCAGGGGACATGCACTATAATTTGTAATAGTTCCTTGCCTATCGACTCCTTTGTTTCATTTTCCATTTCACTCCTTCGATACTAATCATTAGTTTTGACCACTTTCTTTTTCCTAGAGGAGAGGAAATCTTGAAATAATTTTCAAAAGTGATGCAACTCTTCAAAGTCTTAACTTGATTTTCTTATTATTTTTTCTTTAGATTACTTTTTTTTATCAAGATCGAGAATGAAACTCCAAATATTTCGGCAATATACGTCCCACATTCTCCCTATTAAAAAAGGTTCAATTTATATAAAAGCTAAATCCTATCCATTATTTTGGCAATACCTACGAGAGTTATAGAAAAGTAACATCATTTGTTATTTCCAATTTAACTCTATAAGAGAAATTTTCATTTTTCAAGTTCCATTACTTATTCCACTAAAGGCGTCCATTCATATTTCATTAAAATTCAGTCGGAACGCTTACACCTAAAAAGTTAACGTAGAACGAAGAATAAAACGATCGAATTGGAGTCCCACGATAAAGACATACATCAGCATAATTTCAGAATGGGAAATAATTTTGATGAATTAATTTTGAAATTCAATCATTTAGTTGTCATTTTCCATTTTACTAATATGATAAGTGTGATAAAAACTTTTTAACAACAACAAGGTTATAAGAATTTACGCTTCGCATAATTATTTGTACATTGTAGCACATACATATCACTGGTAAAGGAATCTGGTATAGCTCTTTCAATTTTGAGATACACTTGAATTTTTAACCATCAACATAGCAAGTGCATACACAACTTCAAAATATTAGAAAGATAGGACGACACACATAACGAATATGTGTGCCTGTAATGCAAGTGTACTATATCTCACATTGCTTTTTACATATGTTATTATCGTCCTGGTGTTTGGTTTGGAGTGGACGTAATAGTTCAATCCTAGTTTCAACGCAGAAACCCTTGTACGGCATAATCATCTTTATTGAACCTTATTTTCATGATCCGTTTAATGCCATTTAAGGATTATAAAGGGAAGTATAAATATATGTCTTTGAATTAATATTTAGATTTGTAGTAATTAAAATTAATGCTAATTAAACTGAAATAGTTAATGTTTTCTTTTATTGTAACGTATTCTAGTCCAATGTGGTTATAACACTTCCTATAAATGCCTGTTTTTTCCCTGCGAATCTTGTTCGAAATTAACTTTACGAAAAAAATTTAACTAGTAACATCAGATTCATGTAGTATGGCAAGCCTTAATGTTTATTCCGTCCTAATGGTTTTATTCTTAACTTGCGGGGCAGTAATGGCTACGAAAGAGAATGACCAGATTATTAAGGAAAATAATTGTGAAACTAAAATGGGTTTGCCATGTGTTCTAGAAGCTTTCACTGCTATTTTTGAGACAGGGAGTATTTCTAACAAGTGTTGCAGTGAACTTGTTGTGTTGGGAAAAGTTTGCCACTCAGCATTAGTAAAGAGGACTCTTGAAAATCCTCTATTCAAAGACCTAAACCCAGCGAAAATTATAGCGAAGAGCATTCAGACATGGAATAATTGCCTTGCATTGATCGATTCACCATCTCCGTCTGCTTAAGGATATAGATTGCTTAAGCTAACAAACGGTTACAAGACATAACGGGCCCAAAATTGTTTTTTGTCTTTATTTTTTATATTGTTCCGAATGCTTCCTTAAAATGTGTCATGAGATTTAAGCCAGTGAAATTATAATTAGTTGTATGAAAATTAAATGGTTCTAGAGAAGCCATTACTTAATACACTATTATTTTATACAGGCCATTATTTTTAATTTTATAGCATTGGAACTCGATAACCATCTCAAATCGAGCACTAGATATTGTTTCACATTGGCTAAATTGACACAAATAGAATTATTCTAAACATTAAGATAATTTCAATAATGTGAAATTGGAATGTTCTAGCGTGATGTGAAATTGAAAGAATCTCGATTCCTTGAAAGTCTTTATCCAATTTAAATTCACATTGCCTTTAAGGAAAAAAAAACCTTGACTTCTCGAAGTTACGAAAAGACACATATCGTGCCAGGAAATATCCTCCAGGGGACATGCACTATAATTTGTAATAGTTCCTTGCCTATCGACTCCTTTGTTTCATTTTCCATTTTCACTCCTTCGATACTAATCTGTTAGTCTAGAGGAGAGGAAATCTTGAAATAATTTTCAAAAGTGATGCAACGCTTCAAAGTCTTAACTTGATTTTCTTATTATTTTTTCTTTAGATTACTTTTTTTTATCAAGATTGAGAATGAAACTCCAAATATTTTGGCAATGTACGTCCCACATTCTCCCTATTAAAAAAGGTTCAATTTATATAAAAGCTAAATCCTATCCATTATTTTGGCAATACCTACGAGAGTTATAGAAAAGTAACATCATTTGTTATTTCCAATTTAACTCTCTAAGAGAACTTTTCATTTTTCAAGTTCCATTACTTATTCCACTAAAGGCGTCCATTCATATTTCAGTAAAATTCAGTCGGAACGCTTACACCTAAAAAGTTAACGTAGAACGAAGAATAAAACGATCGAATTGGAGTCCCACGATAAAGACATACATCAGCTTAATTTCAGAACGGGAAATAATTTTGATGAATTAATTTTGAAATTCAATCATTTAGTTGCCATTTTCCATTTTACTAATATGATAAGTGTGATAAAAACTTTTAACAACAACAAGGTTATAAGAATTTACGCTTATAATTATTTGTACATTGTAGCACATACATATCAACGTAAAGGAATCTGGTATAGCTCTTTCAATTTTGAGATACACTTGAATTTTTAACCATCAACATAGCAAGTGCATACACAACTTCAAAATATTAGAAAAATAGGACGACACACATAACGAATATGTGTGCCTGTAATGCAAGTGTACTATATCTCACATTGCTTTTTACATATGTTATTATAAATCACGGTGTTTGGTTTGGAGTGGGCGTAATAGTTCAATCCTAGTTTCAACGAGAGAAACCCTTATGCGGCATAATCATCTTTATTGAACCTTATTTTCATGATCCGTTTAATGCCATTTGAGGTTTATAAAGGGAAGTATAAATATGTGTCTTTGAATTAATATTTAGATTTGTAGTAATTAAAATTAATGCTAATTAAACTGAAATAGTTAATGTTTTCTTTTATTGTAACGTATTCTAGTCCCATGTGGTTATAACACTTCCTATAAATGCCAGTTTTTTCCCTGCGAATCTTGTTCGAAATTAACTTTACGAACAAAATTTAACTAGTAACATCAGATTCACGTAGTATGGCAAGCCTTAATGTTTATTCCGTCCTAATGGTTTTATTCTTAACTTGCGGGGCAGTAATTGCTACGAAAGAGAATGACCAGATTATTAAGGAAAATAATTGTGAAACTAAAATGGGTTTGCCATGTGTTCTAGAAGCTTTCACTGCTATTTTTGAGACAGGGAGTATTTCTAACAAGTGTTGCGGTGAACTTGTTGTGTTGGGAAAAGTTTGCCACTCAAAGATTAGTAAAGAGGACTCTTGAAAATCCTCTATTCAAAGACCTAAACCCAAAATAAAAATTATAGCGAAGAGCATTGGACATGGAATAATTACCTTGCATTGATCGATTCACCATCTCCGTCGCTTAAGGATATAGATTGCTTAAGCTAACAAACGGTTACAAGACATAACAGACCCAAAATTTTTTTGTCTTTATTTTTATATTGTTCCGAATGCTTCCTTAAAATGTGTCATGAGATTTAAGCCAGTGAAATTATAATTAGTTGTACGAAAATTAAATGGTTCTAGAGAAGCCATTACTTAATACACTATTATTTTATACAGGCCATTATTTTTAATTTTATAGCATTGGAACTCGATAACCATCTCAAATCGATCACTAGATATTGTTTCACATTGGCAAAATTGACACAAATATAATTATTCTAAACATTAAGATCATTTCAATAATGTGAAATTGGAATGTTCTAGCGTGGTGTGAAATTGAAAGAAACTCGATTCCTTGAAAGTCTTTATCCAATTTAAATTCACATTGCCTTTAAGGAAAAAAAAAACCTTGACTTCTCGAAGTTACGAAAAGACACATATCGTGCCAGGAAATATCCTCCAGGGGACATGCACTATAATTTGTAATAGTTCCTTGCCTATCGACTCCTTTGTTTCATTTTCCATTTTCACTCCTTCGATACTAATGTTAGTTTTGACCACTTTCTTTTTCTAGAGGAGAGGAAATCTTGAAATAATTTTCAAAAGTGATGCAACGCTTCAAAGTCTTAACTTGATTTTCTTATTATTTTTTCTTTTGATTACTTTTTTTTATCAAGATCGAGAATGAAACTCCAAATATTTCGGCAATGTACGTCCCACATTCTCCCTATTAAAAAAGGTTCAATTTATATAAAAGCTAAATCCTATCCATTATTTGGGCAATACCTACGAGAGTTATAGAATGGTAACATCATTTGTTATTTCCAATTTAACTCTCTAAGAGAACTTTTTAGTTTCCAAGTTCCATTACTTATTCCACTAAAGGCATCCATTCATATTTCAGTAAAATTCGGTCGGAACGCTTACACCTAAAAAGTTAACGTAGAACGAAGAATAAAACGACCGAATTGGAGTCCCACGATAAAGACATACATCGGCTTAATTTCAGCGGAAATATTTTTGATGAATTAATTTTGAATTTCAATCATTTAGTTGCCATTTTCCATTTTACTAATATGATAAGTGTGATAAAAACTTTTTAACAACAACAAGGTTATAAGAATTTACGCTTCGCATAATTATTTGTACATTGTAGCACATACATATCATTGGGCCTATTGGGCCCAATTCTACTAGGCCCAATTCTACTAGGCATAATTACCTTCTTAATAAGTCCAACTTGAAATAATGTCGTTCTCTTGTTCTCAAAATTTTAAAACGCTTCTACGCTCAAGTCCTATTGGGCCCAATTCTACTAGGCCCAATTTCGGGATGTTACAATTCTACCCTCCTTAAAGAAATTTCATCCTCAAAATTTCCAACCAACTACTAAACGCATCGCTCAAATCACACCACTAGGCTTTCGCTGCGCACTCTGATCTTAATAACACTAATGTACCTTTAACATAATCTTGAATCCTCTTTCACACAACCAAGCGTCTAACCACGAATAAAGCGAGTTATCTACCATTTATACTAAGAATTTTCTACATTCAATCATCACGTCCAACCAAAACATACGACTTGATGGTGATGAAACAATCCCGAGCCTTATGCTCCTTAGACTCGCATCTCAAGCATGCTTCTAACCTCCTCCGGCATTCTCCCGGATGGCGCCTTCATAATAATCACAAGCCAAAAGTTTGGTCGTGCCTTGACATGCTTCACGGAATGAGGCGTGACCCCAAAGAACCGCAATCTCTTTTCTTCTTACGGTCCACAGACCTAACTCGAAGTGCTTCACCGATCTCCTTAACCTCCTTCAATACCTTCTTAACTATCTCTGAGTCACTCATTAACCCCACTCAATCATGAGATCCGTCTCACCACTTTGGTGATGCCAACTCCCCCTTCGGGCTGCACGCCGATCTTTGAAGATCTAGTCCTAGGACCTCGGCCTCTAGCACGTCCACGTCTACCGCGTCCACATCTTCTAGCGTTCATGTTCACTAAGTCGATTTAATCTGATTAAGAGTTTTATGAATCATTATGCTATTTCAGTGTTTATTAAACAATGTTTTATGGAGTACAATAAGTAAAGTTGTTTTCGCACAACGCATCCTAAAGTCTCAATCTCTATAGTTTCAGCTCCTATGGCTTAAAGTTCTAGAGTATTTCTATTTTGTGGAGTTTTCTTTCCATAGTAATAACACAATAATCATAAAATGAAAACAAATACTTACTTGACTTGGTGCCGGATGCCCGTGGTGCCATACTTCCTTCAGAATATGCATTTATAGAAAAAAAAATTAAACGGCCTTGGAAAACGCTTTTGAACCCAAACCACAACCGAGTTTTGCAACCAGGCTTTGATACCATAAAATGTAACACCCCAAACCCGGCCTATGCGTTATGAGCAGATTTGGTATGTCACACGAGCAAAACATGTTAAACCCTTTTTGTTTGTACTAAAATATTGCTTTGTTAAAAATCAAGAAAACAAGTTTGATTTGATAAAATACTACTAACCTCAAAGATTTGATTGATAAATCGATAAATTTGAACTAATGATCTTACAAAACCGTGACTTTTGAAAATGACATTGAAAATTCGAAAGAGAATCCAAGTCTTTTGAAAGTATCGTTAATAATTCGAGAGAAAATATCCGTGTTAAAAATATTTGTAAAAGTTTATTTTGAAATCCATTTGTTAATCGATTTTGGAAACCATTGTTTAAGTTTTTAGAAAATTCCCCTTTTTAAACAATTTAAGAAAAATAATAAAAACATCCCAACCAAAAAGAAAAAAATAAAAATAGTCCAGAGGCCTTATTACAACATTTAACCCAAAATAGTAAAGTAATAAAATAAGCGAGAAAGAAGTCTAAAGTCCAAATAAACCATTTTACAAGTATGGCCTCCCTCGAGTCATCCATAGCCCAAGTCCATATCATCAAGCATTACCTACAAGGGTTAAGAGAAAGGGGGTGAGTTACAAGAACTTCGATGTGAAATCCCCTAACGTTATTCATTGGGTGAACCCGTTAGCAATATTTTGGGCCTAAGCCCATTTACAACAACAATAATGTATCAAATATAATATGCATATGATATGCAATTCCCAAACCAAACCTAGTTTTCCATCCGCTACACACCATCCATACCAACCAACACACACGTGGGGAGCTTTAGTCACCCACCCCGCCAACACACCAAGCGTAGGCATTAAGCTATTTATATCGATTTGTGGACAAGCCACGGTTAACGAAATTTACATGGCATTGCCATTTTTGATTTGTGGCGAGCCACGGTTATGTGTGAGCTACGAACTTCTCTTCATCATTATCCCATCCCATGCAAATCATGTATATAATGCATAACAAAATCACAATATATCAACGATAATTTATTCGGATATTTATTACAAAATTATGGCCCATGATCTCAATTAATCAAAAAGGCCCATTAAGCAAAATATCAGATTTGGCCCATTTAGCAAAATATCAGATTGGCCCATATAGAAAAATATCAGATCGGGCCATTTATCAAAATACCAGATTGGCCCATTTATCAAAATATCAAATTGGCCCATTTATCAAAATATCAGATTGGCCCATTTATCAAAATATCAAATTGGCCCATATAACAATTTCGTAATTCGGCCCTTTAGGGGCATTTTCGTAATTTCGACCCATAGGGGCATTTTCAGAATTTCGATGATTTACCCACTAAGGGTAATTCGGTAATTTCGCAACCTAACGGTATTTTGGAAATTTCGCAACCTAGACTTAACTACTAATGTGGAGCATAAAAATCGAAACTGTCCATCTGCGTCTTACTAACTAAATTGACTATAACCTGAGTTAGGAATCTTGAGATCTAACTCTGTAAATTTTCCTTGAGACTAGACTCATATATCTTCTTACTATAATTTTTCTAAAATTTTTGACTTAGCCATTTAGTACAGTTTATTCCTTAAAGATTCCCTTGTTTCACTGACAAATGATTCTGACCTCTCTTACCCAAAATTCAAATATCTCACCGTACAGTTTTCATATGTTGCTCCCACTTGTTTCTATTGAGAATAGACTCAATAAGGAATCTGTACATATAAACTATAACTCATAATTCACTTTCTACAATTTTATACAATTTTTCCAAGACAGATCAGGGAACCACGAAGTCATTCAGAACCAGACTCACTAAAATTAAGATATCTCAGAATATAGAATTCCTTTTCCTTATCCGTTTCTTCTTTATCAAAATAGACACAGTAAGCTTTAATCTGATATCTTATTCACTTTGTAATTCCTTTCCTCCTATTTTTTTGTGATTTTTCAAAAACACATCACTACTTCTAACCAAAACTATTTTATTACAAAATCGATTACCACTACGATCATCACGCACGCCCGAGTGATCACGGAAGCGGTTTTCGGTTTTCTTGATATTCCAACGATTCACGAGAATATTTCATACAAACTTTCAGAGAAGTGTGAGATTACACACCAGTTCGGATATGTATACGGAAGATCTGAGGATTACACACACGATTTTGATTTCTTAAAGAACCACTCGTCGATGACCTAGAACAATACCAACCCAAAAGTTAGCCTCGGAGTTTCCCAAAAGATTTCAGTATCACTTACACTTGAATCACTTACCACTATGTCCGAAGGTAGAACATATCGAGTGATTTTGTCCTAAAACATAATCGATTAGTCAAAACTTTGATCCGATTAACACAATAACCGAGTAGTGATATCGAATGGACTATGAAAAGACTCCTTACCTTAATCGATGATAATCCCAATTCCCACCAATTGACTTATGACTTGAGATGATTAGGCAATGATGTGGTATTCGGCCAATCCACTAGAATACTACAAATAAAAGATTATCAAGATGTGAGGAGAGTAAGGAGAACACCATTTCGGTTTTAGAATCAAGATGAAACAACCAAATAATGAGGGACTCTCATTCGGCTAAAGAGAAAAAGAATGAAAAGATTTGAATAAAAACACTTACCCAATTTAATCAAGAAAGAAAAACCCAACTTGGAAGATGGAGAAGATGATCAATTAGGCTAGGTGGTTTCGGCAAAACAAAGAAAGAAAAGTACTCACTAATGGCTTTAGAGTTTCGGCAATAAAGAAGAAAGAAGAAGAATTTTTTTAATATCAACTTGAAGTTTCGGCTATGAAGGAAGATGGACAAAAGATGAATATGTGACCAATCCAAAGAGAAGAAAAAATGCACTATTGTGCTAGAAGATTTCGGCAAAGAGAGTAGCAATTTGGGAGAAAATGACACAAAGTTGCAAATGGGATTTTTGGCCAAAACAATACCAAAACCTTACCAAAAACCAAAGTAAAATATCAACTACCTATCTACCCCCAAAACCGTCCACATGCATAGCCATAAGGGTCAAAATTTTGCCAACCATACTTTCCATAACATTCTTAATGAAATAAGCCACTTGTTCCCCTTACTTGCCTTTTCCTTTTGATTCCTTTCCCCAACCTCAACCTTTCCTTAATTCCTTTAGCCACCATACCAAAAATAAAGAAGTCAACCTTGCCATATATATACCTTGCCCGACACTAAGGAAGGAATGCAAAAATAAAAGTCAAAATTGCACACAAAGGGATTCGAACCTCTTCCCTCAAGGTACTACATGTGGCACCATAACCCTTTTACAAATTGCTCATTTATGCTAGCAATTTACTCTTTTATTTCCATAAGCCTTGATGCCACTTACTATCTCTCCTTAATAGGCTTAAACACAAAATTTTACTAAGGCCCAACTTGAACCCGGAACTTCATAGAAACCTCGTAACTTTCCAAAATTACCTTCTTAATAAGTCCAACTTGAAATAATGTCGTTCTCTTGTTCTCAAAATTTTAAAACGCTTCTACGCTCAAGGCCTATTGGGCCCAATTCTACTAGGCCCAATTTCGGGATGTTACATCTTACACCTAAAAAGTTAACGTAGAATGAAGAATAAAACGACCGAATTGGAGTCCCACAATAAAGACATACATCGGCTAAATTTCAGAACGGGAAATATTTTTGATGAATTAATTTTGAATTTCAATCATTTATTTTCCATTTTCCATTTTACTAATATGGTAAGTGTGATAAAAACTTTTTAACAACAACAAGGTTATAAGAATTTACGCTTCGCATAATTATTTGTACATTGTACCACATACATATCAGCTGTAAAGGAATGCAGTATAGCTCTTTCAATTTTGAGATACACTTGAATTTTTAACCATCAACATAGCAAGTGCATACACAACTTCAAAATATTAGAAAAATAGGAAGACACACATAACGAATATGTGTGCCTGTAATGCAAGTGTACTATATCTCACATTGCTTTTTACATATATTATTATCGTCACGGTGTTTGGTTGGAGCGGGCGTAATAGTTCAATCCTAGTTTCAATGCGAGAAACCCTTATGCGGCATAATCATCTTTATTGAACCTTATTTTAATGATTCGTTTAATGCCATTTAAGGATTATAAAGGGAAGTATAAATGTGTGTCTTTGAATTAATATTTAGATTTGTAGTAATTAAAATTAATGCTAATTAAAGCTGAAATAGTTAATGTTTTCTTTTATTATAACGTATTCTAGTCCAATGTGGTTAAAACACTTCCTATAAATGCCGGTTTGTTTCCTACTGAATCTTGTTGAAATTAACTTTACGAACCAAATTTAACTAGTAACATCGATTCACGCGATATGGCAAGCCTTAATGTTTATTCCGTCCTAATGGTTTTATTCTTAACTTGCGGGGTAGTAATGGCTACGAAGAGAATGACCAGATTATTAAGGAAAGTAATTGTGAAACTAAAATCGGTTTGCCATGTGTTCTAGAAGCTTTCACGACTATTTTCGAGATAGGGAGTATTTCTAACAAGTGTTGCGGTGAACTTGTTGTGTTGGGAAAAGTTTGCCACTCAGCATTAGTAAAGAGGACTCTTGAAAATCCTCTATTCAAAGACCTAAACCCAACGACAATTATAGCGAAGAGCATTCGGACATGGAATAATTGCCTTGCATTGATCGATTCACCATCTCCGTCCCTTAAGGATATAGATTGCTTAAGCTAACAAGCGGTTACAAGGCGTAGCAGACCCAAAATTGTTTTTGTCTTTATTTTTGATATTGTTCCGAATGCTTCCTTAAAATGTGTCATGAGATTTAAGCCCAGTGAAATTATATTTAGTTGTATGGAAATTTAATGGTTATAGAGAAGCCATTACTTAATACACTATGATTTTATACAGGTCATTATTTTTAATTTTATAGGATTGGAACTCGATAACCAGCTCAAATCGAGCACTAGATATTGTTTCACATTGGCTAAATTGACACAAATATAATTATTCTAAACATTAAGATCATTTCAATAATGTGAAATTGGAATGTTCTAGCGTGGTGTGAAATTGAAAGAATCTCGATTCCTTGAAAGTCTTTATCCAATTTAAATTCACATTGCCTTTAAGGAAAAAAAAACCTTGACTTCTCGAAGTTACGAAAAGACACATATCGTGCCAGGAAATATCCTCCAGAGGACATGCACTATAATTTGTAATAGTTCCTTGCCTATCGACTCCTTTGTTTCATTTTCCATTTTCACTCTTTCGATACTAATCTGTTAGTTTTGACCACTTTTTTTTCCTAGAGGGGAGGAAATCTTGAAATAATTTTCAAAAGTGATGCAACGCTTCAAAGTCTTAACTTGATTTTCTTATTATTTTTTCTTTAGATTACTTTTTTTCAAGATCGAGAATGAAACTCCAAATATTTAAACAGCGTCGTCCCACATTCTCCTATTAAAAAGGTTCAATTTATATAAAAGCTAAATCCTATCCATTATTTTGGCAATACCTACAAGAGTTATAGAAATGTAACATCTTTTGTTATTTCCAATTTAACTCTCTAAGAGAACTTTTCATTTTCAAAGTTCCATTACTTATTCCACTAAAGGCGTCCATTCATATTTGATAAAATTCGGTGGGCGCTTACACCTAAAAAGTTAACATAGAGCGAAGAATAAAATGACCGAATTGGAGTCCCACGATAAAGACATACATCGGCTTAATTTGAGCAGGAAATATTTTTGATGAATTAATTTTGAATTTCAATCATTTAGTTGCCATTTTCCATTTTACTAATATGATAAGTGTGATAAAAACTTTTAACAACAACAAGGTTATAAGAATTTGCGCTTCACATAATTATTTGTACATTGTAGCACATACAAATCAACGGTAAAGGAATGCGGTATAACTCTTTCAATTTTGAGATACACTTGAATTTTTAACCATCAACATAGCAAGTGCATACACAACTTCAAAATATTAGAAAAATAGGATGACACACATAACGAATATGTGTGCCTGTAATGCAAGTGTACTATATCTCACATTGCTTTTTACATATGTTATTATCGTCACGGTGTTTGGTTGAGTGGGCGTAATAGTTCAATCCTAGTTTCAACGCGAAACCCTTATGCGGCATAATCATCTTTATTGAACCTTATTTTCACGATCCGTTTAATGCCATTTAAGGATTATAAAGAAGTATAAATGTGTGTCTTTGAATTAATATTTAGATTTGTAGTAATTAAAATTAATGCTAATTAAAGCTGAAATAGTTGATGTTTTCTTTTATTGTAACGTATTCTAGTCAATGTGGTTATAACACTTCCTATAAATGCCAATTTGTTTCCTTGCGAATCTTGTTGAAATTAACTTACGAACCAAATTTAACTAGTAACATCAGATTCACGCGATATGGCAAGCCTTAATGTTTATTCCGTCCTAATGGTTTTATTCTTAACTTGCGGGCGATGTGGCTCTGAAAGAGAATGACCAGATTATTAAGGAAAATAATTATGAAACTAAAATGGGTTTGCCATGTGTTCTAGAAGCTTTCACGGCTATTTTTGAGAGCAGGAGTATTTCTAGCAAGTGTTGCGGTGAACTTGTTGTGTTGGGAAAAGTTTGCCACTCGAGGAATTAGTAAAGAGGACTCTTGAAAATCCTTTATTCAAAGACTTAAACCCAGTGAAAATTATAGAGAAGAGCATTCACACATGGAATAATTGCCTTGCATTGATCGATTCACCATCTCCGTCTGCATTAGGATATTGTAACATCCTAAAAGTGGGGTTATTTGTGATTGAATTATTTTTCTTGTGTTTGTATTCTTTGTGATATTAATTGTGGTGTAGTAAGGCTTAATTAGGGGCCTTGAGTAGGCTCGGAATAGTGGGAAAATATTTTTATAAGCTTTAAAGGTAGGGAGCCTTAGCAAGTAGGGGTTACAAGGTTAAAGAGGAACTTTTGACACAGAAATGGCCTTGGAAAAGTGGCAAAGGAAGGCCACTTAAGAGTTGGAGTTGACGCCACGAGGGAGAGCAAGGAGCTTGTGTTTGAGTCATGAAATCCCCTTTTGCTCTTAATTGGGACGGCATAGGGGAGAGATTTTCTCTCTTCAAACTCTTTTTGTTAATAAGGATAATGAGGATATTGTTTAGATATTAATTGGATTTTAATTTGATTAATTCCACAAAAGATGGCAAAGAGAAAATATAGGCATTTGAGTATTCAAATAATTTTGAATATTTTAAACAATTGGCCAAGAGGAATTTTAGGTGATTGCGAAATTTGAACTCCTTGATTGATAGGAGTGGGCGGACAAGTTAGGGGGAGAGTGCCAAAATCCTTCATTTGATTCCTAAACTCTCTCATCTTACATCTTTTCTTTTTCTCTTTTCATTCTCTCTCAACCTAAAATACCATTTGCCATCTACCTCTCTTATTCTTTTTGACCCTTAGCTTAAAACACCTACCCTCTTTCCTCTCTTTTTCTTCCTCATCTTCTCAAAACCAGAAACCCCATCTCCCTTTTTCCCATTATTTTCTTCCTCTAGCAGAACCTACTCCCCACCACCTTGCCGAATTTCTTTCCTCTATTTGGTGTAGCCTTGGCCGAATATCAAAGCAAGGGTGATCCTTCTCAGTGTTTTCCAAATTGGTTTGGGTAGGTAAGTGTGTTAGCCGAATGGCTATTTCTTCCCTCTCTGTTCTCTGTCGACTTTTACAAAGGTAAGAGTTGGTTTCGGCAATTGTTGTTAAGGGTGCTAATCACATGTTGAAACCGATATGTCATAGGGCCTTTGGGATTTGGAAGCGAGCAAGTGAGTCCATCATCTCGATCAATCGGTTTTGGGGTAAGGTGGTAAGGATCTATTTTTACTTGGTATTCGATTAAGCCGAAGGCTATTAACTAATGATTGCCAATTTAGGGAAGCGAAGCACTTTGAGGGTAGTGGCTAGTATTCAAAGACGTTTTTAGGTAAGGTTTGGGTTCACAAGGAACCCTTTTCAATTGTTTTGGTTTGGCCGAATAGGCCATGGCACTAACTTGTGGTTGGCGAATATAGGGACAAGAAAGCAAGGGTGGCGATTGACTCTTTGGGGTTTAGAGTTAGCGTTTGAATCAGTGTGTACATACACACTTTATAGCTAATTAATGTGCTAAGTAATTTGTGTATGCTAAATCGATTTGTGTAGATATGGGATTTAATACCATAACGATATATAGCGATGATTCGAGGTAAGACTCTGTTACGTATGAGTTTGCTATTTGATGCTTTTGGGGAAGCATGGCATATTTGGTATATGCGATTTAAATGCATGTTGGCATGAATTACATTATATATATATCATGAACTAATGTGGGTTGATGAGAGGAGGGGCGTGATATTACGTGTAATGAGCGGACACGATGGTTTGGTACCACATTGTGACTACGGTCACGGAGGTTTAGCACCTCGGAGGTTTGGCACCTCATAGCGTCTCGTCGATGGCTTAGCACCACGGTGGGTTGGCCCCACGATTTACATTATGGGATTGGCGCGGTGATTTGGTATCACCACGATGGGTTGGCCCCATCATTTGATTTGTGACTTCAAGTCACGGTGGTTTTAGCACCACAATATGACGGATTCGTGACTTTAAGTCACCGGTGGTTTGGCACCACCAGGTGGTTTGGTACCACACGGGGTAGAAAGGTGTTTGGATGGCTAGGTTGGGTGCATGATTTAGTGCATGTTAATTTTTATAAATTGTGTATGTTGTTGCACTAATTTGGGAAGGGTTACACATTGAGTCTTGGTGACTCACCTTCTCCTTTAACATTTTTCAGGTGACTCGTAGATGGCGGTTGAGGAGCCGGTTGGACTCGAGGTGGCCATGCGAGTGGAATTTGAATTTAATGAACTTGAATTCTAGTTTATTTTATTTTTATTATTGGTTTATTTTATTCAAGTTGTAATAAGGCCTCCTAGTATTATTTTTATTATTATTATTATTTTACATGTTTTGAATATTTTGTTTAAACTAGTTAATAATATTAAAATGGGTGCACATGTTTTCTCAAATCAAGCATAAAATGTTTTAAAGTGCCATCGGGTACATTTGGAACTGTAAGAACTTGACTTAATAAAATATTTTAAAACAAACTAAGTATGGTTTTAACAAGATAATTGAAAATGAAGATGTTTTCATCAAAACTCAAATCGGCTAAAGGATTTTCCAAATGGTTTTCTGTGACATACCAAATTAGGTCGTAATGTTTGGGCGGGTTTGGGGTGTTACAAAATTGATATCGAGCCATTCAAAGCTCAGGTGTGAGGGCCCAAGGCCCAAAATGTTTTGGTAAGCCTTTTTGAAATATTTTTAGTTTTGAACAGCATGGCCCGAGTCTCAGGCACCAATCCGCCCAGGTAAGTACTTCTGACTTTTGTATGAATTATTAGTAGTAGAAGGGTAGGTATGGGACGTAGATAGCATGATAAACTCTAGGACTAGTTTACCCCAACAGAATACATAAGACTTTAAATGCTTAAGTAAACAAACCTAGTCGCTGAGAGTTAGGGTGTGGTAACCCCATGTGCATGTCTAGGATTGGATCCTAAGAGCTTGGTATTTAAGCGGGTCCTTGTGACTCACCTCCTCTTCGTGAGATTCCTACAGTGCGTAGCTTCGGTTCACCCTAACCAAGAGGACTCATCATAGGCCAAACACAATAAATAATACCACGACTTTGAAATTTACAAAAACACTCATGTAGGAAAAAGACAGAAACTACCCACAGGATGAGTGAATAAGTATGAAAGATATTAGGGAATGGATGTGCTCTTACGTGTAGTAAACTAGGATAGAGGACTTAAACCTTTGATTGATCGAAAGAATTTCTATTAAACTCTCTTTATAAAATTTCTTCGCGGATAACAAAGTGGAACAAGCACTAATCCATAAAAATTTCTTAATCAGATTAAAAAGCGCGATAGTTAGAATGAGCTCTAGAGGGACGTGGCGTCGTGGGCGCGATGAGAGAGCGGGATGACCGTGTCGAGAACCCGTTAGGTCGGGTCAAGAAGTCGAAGAATGAGGTACCACATACCACCACCCCCAACTTTTGGAGCTGAGAGCGAGATCGGGCCCGTGGTGAGGCGATGCTCATAAGCGTGTTCACGAGTCCTTGAGATGGTGGCTGGAGCTAGTGGAGGAATGGGAGCTCGAAAATCTATTCGGCGACTCAGATCCAACGGAGTGAGGTATTCGGGGTGTGTCGGGAGTGGCACCCGGTCTGGCGAGAATATTGGTTGGAATCGATTGAAAGGATCATGGGCGATCTCGTCGACAAATGAGGAGAAGGCGAAAGGAGCGGTGTCGCTTCTAAAGGAGGAGTCATATCGGTGGTGGCTCACGGTTCGGGATGGTGCTACGGCGGATGATCTTACTTGGGAGTATTTCAAAGCCTTATTATCGGAAGAAGTATGTGGGCACCAGCTACTGCGATGCTCGGAGGAAAGCCTTTACAGGATTGGTACAAGGAAATAAGTTAGTATCTGAGTATGAAGCGAGTTCTTCTTAAAGCGAGTCGATATGCTAGAGGCATCGTGGCTCTTGAACATGAGCGGTGTGTCCACTTTAAAGATGGACTTAGGGATGAATTAAGGTTGTTGATTGCTCCACAGCCAGGGCGTGAGTTTCTTTGTGCAGTAGAAAAAGGCTAAGGTAGCCGAGAAGTCAAGGAGTCCGTGAGACGAACTATGACAAGAATAAGCGAGAAAGAGGCTTTGGGTGAATGCGGATTGAGTAGTAATGTCTGTGAGAAGAGGGCTAGGCGAGTGGGCGGAATTAGGCAGGAGGCCCATGGGCACTAATCGAGAGGCCGGCTCGGTGTAATTCTTGTGGGAAATCACATTGGGAGGTTGTTGGGTGGTGATAAGGGATGTTTTGAATGTGGATCATTGGATCACCGTGTAAGGGATCCCATCCTCGGAAGTTAGCTAAGAATCGGCGGAGGGTCGAATCGTGCTCGGGTTAGAAATGTAGGACCACCACGGAGGGTCGTGGTAATGGTAGAGGAGGTAATGGTTCTAATCGGGTCGCGGAATTCACAGTAAGAGGCGAGGCAACACGAGGCAAGGCGGCTGGTTTAGTCTCACGCAGCAAGGCGTCGAGAGGAGGAGACATGCGGGACGTCATAACCGTGCGTTCTAATTTTTGGTCTTCCATATGTTGCATTAATTGATGTGGGTTCGGCGCATTCATACGTTGCTAGTAGTGTGGTAGAGACTATGAACTTAGTCTTTGAGGCCCTGCTTCTAGGAGATGACAGTAATTAGCCCTCTAGGTCACTCTGTAGTTGTGAACAAGCTATATAGAGATGTACCCCTAGAACTCCAAGGGTAGTATTTTTAGGTGTCTGATGGAGCTTGTCGTTTGGGAGTTCAATTTGATTCTTGGAATGGTTGGTTGGTTAAGTATCAAGCAAGGTTGGACTTCGCTGTTAAGCGCATGGTTCTGAAGATGGCTGAGGGTGATGAAGTGGTCATGATAGGCAATAGAAGAGGTTACCTATCTAACGTGGTATCTGCTTTGAAGGCCGATAAAATGGTCAAGAAGGGTTGTGAGGCATTTTTGGTTCGAATTTGTGCCTTGGAGGCTAAGAGTCAATAGTTGAGAAGGTCCGAACAGTGGGAATTCAACGATGTGTTTCCAAAAGAACTTTCAGTCTGCCTCCCGGATCGGAAGTTGAATTCGGTATAGACTTGTTACCGAGCGACACACATGTCTATAGCACCGTGCGAATGGCACCAAAGGAGTTGGTAGAATGAAGGCTCAAATTTAGGAGCTCTTGGATAGAGGTTTATTCGACCAAGCATATCTCGATTGGGGAAGCACTGTGTTGTTTGTCAAGAAAAAGGGCGGTTTGATGCGGATGTGTATAGACTACAGCTAGTTAAATAAGTTAACGATCAAAAACAAGTATCCTTTACCGGATCGATGACTTGTTTGACCAAGCGAAAGGTGCATCGGTGTTTTCGAAGATAGATCTTAGGTCGAGTTATCATCAACTTAAGGTGAAGGAGGTTGATGTTCACAAGAGCGGCATTTAGTACTCGGTATGGGCATTACGAGTTTCTAGTGATGCCGTTTGGGTTGACCAACGCCGCCGGCGCATTCATGGACTTAATGAATAGGGTGTTTGGTGAGTACTTGGATCAATTTTTCGTGGTGTTTATAGATGACATATTGGCTTACTCAAAGACGGAGGAGGAGCATGAGCGGGCATTTGCGTATAGTTCTACAAGTATTGAGGAGAAGCGATTATATGCCAAATTGATGGTCGCAGTCGGCTTAGGGAGGTGGCTTTCTTGGGTCACGTGGTGTCGGTGAAGGGATTAGAGTGGACCCTCGTAAGGTTGAAGCGGTGTTGGATTGGAAACCGCCTAGGTCGAGTGGCGAAGTGAAGTTTTACGGGTGCAGCGGTACTATCGAAGGTTTGTGGAAGGGTTCTCTTTAATCGCAGCGCCGTTGACTAAGTTATTAAGAAAAGGAGTTCCATTTGTTTGGTCGGAGAGACAGCCAAGAAAGTTTTGATAAGCTAAGGAATATTACGATTTAAAGCTCCAGTGCAGTGCTGACTGGCGGGAAAATTGTTCACGGTTTATTGCGATGCATCCCATATCGGTTTGGGATGTGTGTTGATCTGAGGAAGGAAAGGTAGTGGCCTATGAATCCCGTCGATTAAGACCGCATGAGGTTAACTATCCGACTCACGACTTAGAGTTAGCGGCGATGGTCTTTGCTCTAAAGATATGGAGACATTACTTGTATGGGGAGAAGTCGATAGTCTACACGGATCATAAAAGTCTGAGTTATCTTTTGACCCAGAAAAATTTAAACTTGAGGCAGCGTCGATGGATTGAGCTGTTGAAGGACTACGACTGTTTAATTGAGTACCATCCGGGCAAGGCTAACATGGTGGCTGACGTGTTGAGCCGAAAGGTCGTGACAGACTTAAGAGCGATGTTTGCTCACCTCAGTCTATATGACGATGGAAGTCTGTTGGCAGAGCTACAAATTAAGCCAACTTGGATTGAGGAGATTAAGGAAAAGCAATTGGTGGATGATAGTTTGAATGCAAGGAGGTTACAAGTTCAAGAAAGTGGGTTAGAGGGTATAGTTTGGTGGTGATGGTGTACTATGCTTTCAAGGATGAGCATGTATGCCGAAGGATGTGGAGTTGAGACAAAAGAATTCTCCAAGATGCACATAGCGGCCCATACGCTATGCATCATCTGGAGGAAGCAAGATGTATGGGGATTTGCAGGCGATTTTGGTGGCAGAGGTTGGCGCGAGGTAATGGCGAGTTTGTGGGAAGGTGTCGACGTGTCAGCAGGTTAAGGCTGAACATCGATTTGCCATCAGGGTTACTTCAACCGGTGAAGATCCCTCGGTGGAAATGGGAAAGGATCACTATGGATTTCGTCGGTGGGCTACCCCTCACGCCCGACAAGAAGGGGCGCAATTTGGGTGATTGTGGACCGTCGACTAAATCGACTCACTTCATCCCGGTGAGTGGATTACTCACTTGAAGCTAGCTAAAGCTGTATGTGTCGAGAGATAGTGAGGTTACATGGAGTGCGGTATCAATCATCTCGGGTAGGGATCGATTTCGTCAAGGTTACGGGCGCGTTGCATCAAGCTTTGGGTACGATTAGATTTGATCTGACTTTCCATCCACGATCGATGGGCAATCGGAAAGGTCATTCAGTTTTAGAGGATATCTTGAGAGGTTGTGTTTTGGATTTGGTGGTAGTTGGGAGGAGTACCTACCGTTAGCGAATTTGCTTATAACAATAGTTATCAAGCAAGTATCCGGATGGCACTATATGAAGCCTTTGTATGGGCCGAAAGTGCCGTACTCCTACATGTTGGGCGGAGTTAGGTGAGCGACAAGTTTTGGGTCTGAGTTAGTGACAGAAGCGGAAGATAAGGTTAAGGTAATTCGAGCTCGTCTCAAGGCGTCGGATAGAAGCGAAAGTCTTACGGCGATCTTAAGCGTAAGGAAATGGAGTATGCGGTAGGAGATAAAGTTTTCTAGAGGTGTCACCTTGGAAGAAGGTATTGAGATTTGGGTGAAAAGGAAGCTAAGCCCAAGGTTCATCGGGCCATATCTGATGGTGAGGCGAGTGGGACCGGTAGCTTATCATTTCGAGTTGTCGGCGAGTTGAGTCGATTCATGGCGTCTTTCATGTGTCGATCTTTGAGGCGGTATCGATCGAGATCCATCACGTTGTGCACTGTGGCGAGAGATTGAGTAAACTCGGACTTATCTTTCGAGGAAGAACCAGTTCGGATCCTAGATCGAGATGTCAAAGTTCTACAAGTAAATCGGTACCTTTGGTGAAAGTGCTATGGCAAAACCATGGTGCAGAGAGAAGCTACATGGGAACAGAGGATGTGATGCACGCGGCAATACCCCACCTCTTACGATCGAGGTAATTTCGAGGCGAGAAATTATTCTAAGAGGGTAGAAGCTGTAACATCCTAAAAGTGGGGTTATTTGTGATTGAATTATTTTTCTTGTGTTTGTATTCTTTGTGATATTAATTGTGGTGTAGTAAGGCTTAATTAGGGGTCTTGAGTAGGCTCGGAATAGTGGGAAAATATTTTTATAAGATTTAAAGGTAGGGAGCCTTAGCAAGTAGGGGTTACAAGGTTAAAAGAGGAACTTTGGACACGAAATGGCCTTGGAAAAGTGGCAAAGGAAGGCCACTTAAGAGTTGGAGTTGACATACGGGGGAGAGCAAGGAGCTTGTGTTCAGTGTGAAATCCCCTTTTGCTCTTAATTGGGACGGCATAGGGGAGAGATTTTCTCTCTTCAAACTCTTTTGATAATAAGGATAATGAGGATATTATTTAGATATTAATTGGATTTTAATTTGATTAATTCCAAAAAGATGGCAAAGAGAAAATATAGGCATTTGAGTATTCAAATGATTTTGAATATTTTAAACAATTGGCCACGAGGAATTTTAGGTGATTGCTTAGAAATTTGAACTCCTTGATTGATAGGAGTGGGCCGGCAAGTTAGGGAGAGTGCCAAAATCTTTCATTTGATTCCTAAACTCTTTCATCTTCCATCTTTTCTCTTTCTCTTTTCATTCTCTCTCAGCCAAAAAATACCATTTGCCATCTACCTCTCTTATTATTTTTTACCCTTTAGCCGAAACACCTACCCTCTTTCCTCTCTTTTTCTTCCTCATCTTCTCAAAACCAAACGCCATCTCCTTTTTTCCCATTATTTTCTTCCTCTAGCCCAGAACCTACTCCCTACCACCTTGCGAATTTCTTTCCTCTATTTGGTGTAGCCTTGGCCGAATATCAAAGCAAGGGTGATCCCTTCTCGTGTTTTCCAAATCGGTTTGGGTAGGTAAGTGTGTTAGCCGAATGGCTGTTGCTTCCCTCTCTGTTCTCTGTCGACTTTTACAAAGGTAAGAGTTGGTTTCGACAATTGTTGTTAAGGGTGCTAATCACATGTTGAAACCGATATGTCATAGGGCCTTCCGGGATTTGGAGGCGAGCAAGTGAGTCCATCATCTCCGATCAATCGGTTTTGGGGTAAGGTGGTAAGGATCTATTTTTACTTGGTATTCGATTAAGCCAAGGCTATTAACTTAATGATTGCCGATTTAGGAAAGCAGAGAAGCACTTTGAGGGTGGTGGCTAGTATTCAAAGGCGTTTTGGGTAAGGTTTGGGTTCACAAGGAACCCTTTTCAATTGTTTTGGTTTGGCGAATAGGCCATGGCACTAACCTTGTGGTTGGCGAATATAGGGACAAGAAAGCAAGGTGTGGCGATTGACTCTTTGGGGGTTTAGAGTTAGCGTTTGAATCGGGTGTGTACATACACACTTTATAGCTAATTAATGTGCTAAGTAATTTGTGTATGCTAAATCTGATTTGTGTAGATATGGGATTTAATACCATAACGATATAAGCGATGATTCGGAGTAAGACTCTGTTCGTATGAGTTTGCTATTTGATGCTTTTGGGAAGCATGGCATATTTGGTATATGCGATTTAAATGCATGTTGGCATGAATTACTTATATATATATCATGAACTAATGTGGGTTGATGAGAGGAGAGCGTGATATTCGTGTCGACGGACACCAGATGGTTTGGTACCACATTGTGACTACGGTCACGGAGAGGTTTGGCACCTCGAGGTTTGGCACCTCATAGCGTCGTCCCGGTGGCTTAGCACCACGGTGGGTTGGCCCCACGATTTACATTATGGGATTGACGCTAGTGATTTGGTATCACCCGATGGGTTGGCCCCATCATTTGATTTGTGACTTCGAGTCACGGTGGTTTGGTACCACCACCGGTGGTTTGGCACCACAATATAGCGGATTTTGTGACTTTAAGTCACTGTGGTTTTGCACCACTAGTGGTTTGGTACCACACGGGGTAGAAAGGTGTTTGGATGGCTAGGTTGGTTGCATGATTTAGTGCATGTTAATTTGTTATAAATTGTGTATGTTGTTGCACTAATTTGGGAAGGGTTACACATTGAGTCTTGGTGACTCACCTTCTCCTTTAACATTTTTCAATTGACTCGTAGATGGCGGTTGAGGAGCAGTTGGACTCGAGGTGGCCATGCGGTGGAATTTGAATTTAATGAACTTGAATTCTAGTTGATTTTATTTTATTGTTGGTTTATTTTATTCAAGTTGTAATAAGGCCTCTAGGATTATTTTTATTATTATTTTTTTACATGTTTTGAATATTTTGTTTAAACTAGTTAATAATATTAAAATGGGTGCACATGTTTTTCTCAAATCAAATGCAAAATGTTTTAAAGTGCCATCGGGTACATTTGGAACACAGTAAGAACTTGACTTAATAAAATATTTTAAAACAAACTAAGTATGGTTTTAGCAAGGTAATTGAAAATGAAGATGTTTTCATCAAAACTCAAATCGGCTAAAGGGATTTTCCAAATGGTTTTCTCCGTGACATACCAAATTCGATCGTAATGTTTTGGCGGGTTTGAGATGTTCTGAATATAGATTAACAAGCTAACAAATGGCTACAAAGGCGTATGCGGGCCCAAAATTGTTTTTGTCTTTACTTTTGATATTGTTCCGAATGCTTCCTTAAAATGTGTCAAGAGATTTAAGCGATTGAAATTATATTTAGTTATGCACTGAAATGAAGTAGTTCTAGAGAAGCCATTACTTAATACACTATGATTTTATACTGAGGCCATTATTTTTAATTTTATAGCATTGGAACTCGATAACCATCTCAAATCGAGTACTAGATATTGTTTCACATTAGCTAAATTGACACAAATATAATTATTCTAAACATTAAGATCATTTCAATAATGTGAAATTGGAATGTTCTTGCGTAATTAGTGAAATTGAAAGAATCTCGATTCCTTGAAGTCTTTATCCAATTTAAATTCACATTGCCTTTAAGGAATAAAAACCTTGACTTCTAAGTAATGAAAAGACACATAAGCGTGCAGAAATATCCTCAGGACTGGACTATAATTTGTAATAGTTCCTTTCCTATCGACTCCTTTGTTTCATTTTCCATTTTCACTCCTTCGATACTAATCATTAGTTTTGACCACTTTCTTTTTCCTAGAGGAGAGGAAATCTTGAAATAATTTTCAAAAGTGATGCAACGCTTCAAAGTCTTAACTTGATTTTCTTATTATTTTTCTTTAGATTACTTTTATTTATCAGGATCGAGAATGAATCTCAAATATTTCTCGTAACATCCTAAAATTTGAATTTTTATATATTACATTACTTTGGTGCTTAGCTAGTTTATTTATCCCATGTGTGTGTTAAAATAGTCCTAAGAAGGTTCGGGATTTAATTTGATTTTGGAATAAATTTTGGTAAATAGAACTTTATTGAAGTGGAACAAGTAACCTTGATGTTTAAGAAATTAAGTGGCAAAAGTTAGCATAAGATGAGCTAGTAGTAAAGAGGAGTTGATGCCATAAGCATACTCGAGGGGAAGGGTTTGAATCCCTTGTTATGCATGAGAAATTTTTAAATTTTTGCACTCATCTAGCATGTGTCAGCCAAGCTTTATTTTTTGGAAAGTTGGACTTCTAGTTTATGGTAAGGTGGCCTAATGGATTAAGGCAAGAATTGAACTTAAGGTAGAAATCATGAGAGATATGGTATGTAGGGGAACACAAGGCACATTTTAAGGAATGTGTTTTGGAAAGTTTGGAATAGCCAAACTTTGACTTTTGTGTTCATGTACTTGGATGGTTTTGGGGCTAAGGGTGGCAGAATTTTTGAAGACTTTTGAGTAAGGATAGGTGCTTGTTGGGCATATTTCTTTTTGGGTCATTTTTGTTTTCTCTCAAAACATTTTCTCTTCATCTTTTCTCTCCCTAGCCGAATGCACATTGAGCATTAGGTAAGCATCTTTCATTTTTTCTTTTGGTCATTCTATTTTGACCATTTTGGTCTAAATTTGCCTATTCTCTCAACTCATTTCCCCTAGTGCCGAAAACACCAAAACCTTGAAGGCCATTTTCTCTTTTGTTTTCTTCCTCCATTGCCAAATGCTCTCTAGTCTCAAACCTCTCTCTTTGTTCATCTTCTATTCTTGAAATAAACCAAAACCAGAAACACCTAATTGTCCTATACCTTTATTTCATCTCCTTCTTCTTACAAAATTTATTCAACATTTTCCCTTTTCTTTTCCTCCATGGCAGAATGTTGCTAACACCATCTCCTTCAAATTTTTTCTCTTCATAGCCGAATATTTTACAACACTTATCTTCTTCTCAAACCATTTCCTTCTTTTCTTCTCACACTTTAATCGCTTCATTAAAGTGGCTAATATAATACTCTAGTATTCTTATTTTCCTTTTTCCTTTGTGCCAAAATTTCATGTTGGTGTGGGATGCTCTTTTGGATCGATATCATCATCATACCATGACTCACTCGAATCTTTTCTCTATTTTAGAAACTTAGTGGAAGGCTGAAATTTGGAGTGTCAGAAATCATCGTGAATCGCTGGGATTCGGTCCAAAGTTTTAAGGTAAGGGTTTTTATCAAGGAATTCCATATTACTCATTATTTCGTTAATGATGGGGTTTACTAATCGATTTTATCTTAGGAGCGCTGACCGCTTGATTTTCATCCTTTGAGCGTAAGGATTTCGTGATGGTAAGCCAATTTTGCCCTTAAAATCAATCGTCTTAATTTTGGAAATAATAGTTGGACTAATATTCTTATGTCAATGGAGGCAAGCAAGATAGGGGTCAAAAAGGGTGGTGAATAGTGATCGGAAGAGGGCGCATTCGCTATTCCCACTAGATT